>OY754983.1:24574697-25174697 GCA_963576475.1 Molanna angustata | reverse complement strand
ATACCATATATTACATTCATTGAAATATCTAAGTTTAGGAAACTTGACTTGCTGATTCCTGACTTCAGCACTGAAGTAGTAAACCAGGGACTTATATCGCTGTAAGCCTTTTATGTTTCTACTTCACCAAAGCTCTCAGAATGTTACCCTGATCATGGTGGCTGAAGATATCATCATTTTTTTTGGTATTAATCATCTCTTTAGCAATATCTATCCAGTTAAAGAATGTTGTAGTACTCACTACTTTTCTTTCCTACATTTGCAACAAGCTTAATTAGGTCTGCCGGAACAATAGGAGTAGTATGTCTTTTCTGCTTCTCAATAACTGCAAAATACCGATCACAGGATAGAAAAGTACGCCCTTTTACTAAAGAAAGTGTACTTAAAACGTTATGACTTGCTACTGCAAGTTTCGATCACTAGGAGGCGGCATTACTAAATTATTTTAAATTTGCATGTAAAGGTCGGCACACACACCTCAAGACACGAAACGTATTTGAGCCTATGTGGCACTTAAAACGTTATGGTTTGGCACCCCTCATAAATATAGAACATATACATACAGGCATTTCCAAGAGATCGATATATTCTTACTTAGCGCCCCCACATTTAAACAAATATATCAAATTGAATATTCTTTTTTAATTGCATTATACGCAAACATTTATTTTTTCTATTCAGATGTTGAAAAAATGTTTGTCAATAAAATATGTCAAACTTAAGATTTCACCCTCATAATGAAACTCAACACTTAATATACTGCACACATTTATATACATATGCAATTTCACACATCATTCACACAATATCTCACCATAATATGTAACCATTCCTAATGTATCTTAATATACTACAATAACTTCAGCGACAACCTGTAATTGGCTTTATTATTTATATATATACAATTTCACACATCATTCACACAATATCTCACCATAATATGTAACTATTCCTAATGTATCTTAATATACTACAATAACTTCAGCGACAACCTGTAATTGGCTTTATTATTTATATATATATATACAATTTCACACATCATTCACACAATATCTCACCATAATATGTAACCATTCCTAATGTATCTTAATATACTACAATAACTTCAGCGACAACCTGTAATTGGCTTTATTATTTATATATATACAATTTCACACATCATTCACACAATATCTCACCATAATATGTAACCATTCCTAATGTATCTTAATATACTACAATAACTTCAGCGACAACCTGTAATTGGCTTTATTATTTATATATATACAATTTCACACATCATTCACACAATATCTCACCATAATATGTAACCATTCCTAATGTATCTTAATATACTACAATAACTTCAGCGACAACCTGTAATTGGCTTTATTATTTATATATATACAATTTCACACATCATTCACACAATATCTCACCATAATATGTAACCATTCCTAATGTATCTTAATATACTACAATAACTTCAGCGACAACCTGTAATTGGCTTTATTATTTATATATATACAATTTCACACATCATTCACACAATATCTCACCATAATATGTAACCATTCCTAATGTATCTTAATATACTACAATAACTTCAGCGACAACCTGTAATTGGCTTTATTATTTATATATATACAATTTCACACATCATTCACACAATATCTCACCATAATATGTAACCATTCCTAATGTATCTTAATATACTACAATAACTTCAGCGACAACCTGTAATTGGCTTTATTATTTATATATATACAATTTCACACATCATTCACACAATATCTCACCATAATATGTAACCATTCCTAATGTATCTTAATATACTACAATAACTTCAGCGACAACCTGTAATTGGCTTTATTATTTATATATATACAATTTCACACATCATTCACACAATATCTCACCATAATATGTAACCATTCCTAATGTATCTTAATATACTACAATAACTTCAGCGACAACCTGTAATTGGCTTTATTATTTATATATATACAATTTCACACATCATTCACACAATATCTCACCATAATATGTAACCATTCCTAATGTATCTTAATATACTACAATAACTTCAGCGACAACCTGTAATTGGCTTTATTATTTATATATATACAATTTCACACATCATTCACACAATATCTCACCATAATATGTAACCATTCCTAATGTATCTTAATATACTACAATAACTTCAGCGACAACCTGTAATTGGCTTTATTATTTATATATATACAATTTCACACATCATTCACACAATATCTCACCATAATATGTAACCATTCCTAATGTATCTTAATATACTACAATAACTTCAGCGACAACCTGTAATTGGCCTTATTATTAATCAAATTATCTTTATTTTATATAATTTATTATATGCTGTCCTCTAAATAAATAAATAAATATATGCTGCGAAGCCTCTAAGTTGGTGTTTTTGGCATGCAAAAAGTCCACTACACCATAAAAAATGTTCCATCATACACGCGCCTTGACTTAAAACTGTCGATTCACAAATCGACAGTTGGACTACTTTGAAGATATTTTTTTCTGTAAAAAGGCTTTTTAGTGCAGAATGATCTTGCAATTCAGTGAGTTCCAACTGAATATTGGCAGGATAACTGATTGAAAAAGGATTCACAAAAATTTGTAAATTTTATTTTATATTTTTCATTTGTAAATTTTAAATTTAATATTGTTTCTCAGACAATTTACAGGTACTATGTCAAATATTAATTTAACACCCAACCAATAACAAGTTGCCACATTTTGGAGACATACAATATTAATCGTCTCACAGATCTAGACAGAAAACACAATAAAAAAACTATGTCTACACGGGGAATCGAATCCAGGACATTTGGATAAGCAGTCAGATACCTAACCAACTGAGCCACGAAGGCCAACTGGTAAATCCATTAATACTGGTAATATTGAGCTTCTCTTTCAAATCTTCCTTCTTTTTGTCGGCCTTCATGGCTCAGTTGGGTGACTGTTGATCCAAGGGTCCCGGATTCGATTCCCGGTGGAGACACAGTTTTTAATTGTGTTTTCAGTTCGGATATGTGAGACGATTAATATCTTAAATCTCCAGAATGAGGCAACTTGTTATCGGGTGTGTGTTAAATAATTATTTGACATAGTACCTGTTAAATATTTGAATGGAAGAAAAAGGTCAATATTATCATTGGTTAAATGATAATATTGCTCCATCTATGGCATCAAGAAGCCCCCGATAACTTTGTCCGTTCTAAGGAGAGTTTTCCTCTGGGCCACGACGTGGAGTGGTGTACGTGGAAGTCACTAAACAGACTGAGGACAGGCGTTGGGAAAACGTTGGAAACCCTGTCTACATGGGGTTTCCTGCAACAAGGAATACCAACGACATGTGACTGTGGAGAGCAGCAGACCACCGCACATCAAGTCCAGTAAACTGCACCATGCATGATCTTATGGTGGGCAATGATTGTGCTATTGACGTTGCTAGGCAATGGCAGAAAATTATTTAAATGCGTTGCTGACAAGATAGAAGAAGAAGAAGGTTAAATGAATTAAAAATAAATTTAGTTTAGCTTTGAATCTGCTTATTAAAGTAAACATAGTCAGAAGAGAACAATCTTTGCCTGGCAATTTGAGATTCAAAATATTGAGGTAATTAGTAAATTCAACAAGAAATGCGAGATCTATTTTTCAATAAATCAGTATCCAAAGCAACGTCTTTCTATCCTCAATAAATTCCTACACCTGCTCTCTCAAGTTGAAGAAATGTTTCATCGTGTTACCTCTAGAAAGTCATCGCACAATACAGTATAGTTTTTACTTTAAATATTTACTGATGATATCTTCTTGAAATGAAACCCTGAATTGACGTCTATAAAGAGCTTATGCACTTATGTAATTAATGCACACAACGCTTCCTGGTGGATGACAAAATGATACGAAAATAATGTTTGAACCAAGTAATTTTGTAACAAAACTAAGCAACCGTTATTTTCCTCCATCATTGCAGCGCTAATAGATTTCATTTTCACCCATGGTAGAGCCTCTTTTTTAACACATCCCTTAACTGTCTTAAAAATGTCTATGAACTTCCAGCTGACATAATTATAGTAAATTGATATTACTACCAATGTTGTATGAGAGATGGCGGTGGTATACTATAATTATTTATTTCTATGTGAACTATCGTTTACACTTGTCACTTGGTGGGAATTTCGTAACTTGCTCATGCAGGCCTTTAGTAGTAGAAGAGATGAAATGTAAGGTAACAAACAATTTTTTAATAGAGTATATGAAAATTAGAGGGGGTTATTTAGCCAAAAAAAAAAACAAAATCCATAATAAACTATGTAACAATGATTTATATTAAATTTATTGACTATTTAACTTTATCATTCCTTAGGTGACTTTCGTTTATTCTTGTCCATGCATGCTCTGAACTCCTTCACTTCTCCCTGACATTTTCTCCAATCTTGTGTAGATGCGATGCATTCCTGAAAAATAAATATAATTATTTAATTAAATGTACTTGGCTTAGAAAAGTGCATCCACTCTTCCATTATCATCTTTTTCAAGTGTCCTGTAATGGCGGATGCTTGAAAATATAACAAGCAACAATAACATCTAACATAGTTCAGCAATGAGGTTCACCACATATTCTGAACGTAGTTCCGTTTTAGGTGTGACAAGGCTGGTGTGAGGGAATACACATAACGTCCATCTCCTGACTAACAGTCGTATCTGCAAAATGCAAATTGTTCAGGAGAGCGTTTTTAGTATTTTGCGTGTGCATATTTTCATCTCTCCCAGCACACGGTGCAGTGACACAGTGTAAATATATTTTATTTGTATTCTTATATATATATGAATCATTCTTATACATATTAGAGTCTATTAGTGATATTTTCTTTTCAGTAATTGGTAGACAACAAATCACTAAGCTATTCCAAGTTAACGGGAGGTGATACAGTCGAGACCTTTAGTGAGAACATGCGTAGGTACAACATATAAATACACATTGGTGGTCCTAACTCACTAAGCTATTCCAAGTTAACTGGAGGTGATACAGTCGAGACCTTTAGTGAGAACATGCGTAGGTACAACATATAAATACACATTGGTGATCCTAACTCACTAAGCTATTCCAAGTTAACGGGAGGTGATACAGTCGAGACCTTTAGTGAGAACATGCGTAGGTACAACATATAAATACACATTGGTGGTCCTAACTCACTAAGCTATTGCAAGTTAACGGGACGTGATACAGTCGAGACCTTTAGTGAGAACATGCGTAGGTACAACATATAAATACATATTGGTGGTCCTAACTCACTAAGCTATTGCAAGTTAACGGGACGTGATACAGTCGAGACCTTTAGTGAGAACATGCGTAGGTACAACATATAAATACACATTGGTGATCCTAACTCACTAAGCTATTCCAAGTTAACGGGAGGTGATAAAGTCGAGACCTTTAGTGAGAACATGCGTACAACATATAAATACACATTGGTGGTCCTAACTCCGTTTTGCAAAAAATGTCAGATACGACAGTTAGTCAGCAGAGGGATGATATTTGTCGTGCGTCAAGGTAATAAATAAATAATTTATTAGTTGCAAGTATTTAAAAATAACGCAAAAAATTACATTTTTTTTGCATTATTTTACAACAAATTGGCAATTGGTCAGCTTTGCACCCGTGAAGATCCACAGTGCATATGGTTTGCAGAAATACCTTGAACGATCACAAAATATATATAGGAGAATACAAAAATAAAAATATATATAGGAAAAAAGAAAAAAAAATTAAACAGGAGAAGAAAAGAAGTGAAACAAAAAAAAACTAAAAATAATGAAAGAACACATCACTGGTATTATTGGTTAACTAGCTTTTATGTCCCGCCGTTGGCCAAGAATGTAAATTAGTGAAGGAATAAGCAATCGTTTATATACCTACATAATATTGTCACACATAATTTTTTTTAACCGTAGTATGAAAAGTAGTTTGAAATTTAATTGAGTTTAAGCGGTGTAAAATCTTAAAGTGATGGCCACAATCCATTTGCTTTTATATATAAGCACATACAGTTTCTGCACGCATGGACTATGGGAAATGATTTTAAATATGACTTATTATAAAAAGACAACGTCGTAAAGAGTTTGGATTTGGCCACAACCCCTATTTTTATATATTGTCATCGAACGCAAATAATGTGTTTTAAATATTTAGTAATTTTGGATGATGGGAAATGGTTTAAAAATTGATTAAACAAAAGTACTGAAAATATTCTAGTGTTGGTCCCATCCCATTCGTTTTTATATTTTTCGTCAAGTGTGCATATAGTTTATTATAGTTTTGCACAATAAAACTGATAGACTTAAAACTGACACATAAGTCTACATTACAGAAGAAGAAGACTAAGCTATGTTAAATAGTTTTTAATATGAATATAAACGTTGTGAAGATCCAGCAATGGCCACAACCCCGATTTTTTATATATTGTCATCAAAATGAAATGTGTAGTTATTGAAAATTAAGCAATATATGATGATATAATAAATGGTGTAAATTTGATTGAACAAAAGTAATGAGAAGATTCTAGTGTTGGTCACATCCCATTCGTTTTTATGTATTTTCATCAAGTATGCATGTTGTTTATAATATTTCGTTACAATAGACTATTAGACATAAAACTAATCCAAAAGACTAAATAAAAAAAGAAGTAGAAGTATAAAACTATAACAAATAGTTTGTAATAAAAACTGACCCAATGGTCTACATAGAAGATGAAATAGAAGAATTACACATTAGGAAATGTATTATATAAAAAAACTGACCAAAATGTCTTCATAAAAGAAGAAGAAGATGAATTGAACTATAGGAAATATTTTACATAAAATTCACCCAACATCTACATAAAATAAGAAAACGAAGAATTAGACTAAAGGATAGTTTGTTTAAAAATAGTTTGTTTAAAAACTAACCAAAAGGTCTACATAAAGGAAGAAGAAGACGAATTAGACTATAGGAAATAGTTTGTATAAAAACTCACCCAAGGTCTACATAAATTAAGAAAAAGAAAAATTAGACTATAGGAAATAGTTTATTTATGAACTGTCCCAAATGACTTCACAAAAGAAGAGGAAGAAGATTTAAACCCCAAGAAATAGTTTGTAGAAAAAATCACCCAAAGGTCTACATAGAAAAAAGAAGAATTTCACTATAGGAAATAGTTTGTAGGTATATTGAATGTGTATTGTAGTTAACCTAAAATAGTTTAATAATTTTCCTATACAAAATCAGTATATTCTTGGTTTTTAAGTAGTATTAGGTATGTAGGTACCTACCTACAATGATGTTCTAAATTAATTCGAATTCGATTTATAACAAATTTTATTTGAATATCAGAATGTGTCCGTTACCATAGTAACCATGTTACAACATGAGAAAAATATTAAATGTTATGGAGACATTTTTTGAATATGTAGGTACCTACATTGGTTTGTTCGATGCCATAAAAATGAAAATTGTCAGAAAAATCAAATATTTTAAACAAATTATGCAATTTTATTACGCCTATATCTTTACTAATAATTAACAGACTTTTACAATATATGTCTTAAAACTTGCTGTAATGTCTTGTGTTTCATTTTATTATTTCATAATCACATTTATTTCAAAGGTATATTATTTTAAAGAACATATTCATTCGGTAGGAAAATTAAATATCGTATGAAAAGATATTAAAATGGCGGGGTTATATGTACATTTGTACAAAATGCTTACTTTAAAAATAAGTTAAACATTATAATTAGACAAAATATTCACGATGTTTTTCACTTAAAAGCTAAGTTATACTTGAAAATATATTTTTTTCGTGTAAATACGTACTTCTAACTTTTAAACTAACAGATATTTGCGTGCAAAATGTACACTTTTTTGACAGATATGACTTGGAAAATTTTGTATGAAAACAATAATTATTGAAATATCTTTAAAATTCAGCATTTTAATCGCATTATTTTTAGCGTGACACTGCATCAGGTATACTGGTACACGTTCGCACATAAATTAGATTTTTAGATGCTCTTGGTTTTTCAAAAGGCGTGAGACAAACACACACACACACACACACACACACACACACACACTAACATATTGATTGCTTTATTACTTTAGATTGAATCTACATAACAACCATTCACTGCAATGGTTCGTTGCTAAAGCTCTGCAGTGAGGCTGCCATACGAATGTGTTGCAGACACAAGAAGGTTTGTGAATTTTAGTTAATTAATTTATTTATTTGACATCTCACACAAGAATTTGTTTAAAATGATATAAGTACTCAGAATTCATTCAACAATCCAGTGACGATTTTAAGAAGTTTTCATAGGAAAATTTATATTAGACAAACGGATTCTACAATGAATTACAAATTCTAGATCATAGGTTATCAATGTGGGCGATAATGCCCCCTGTGGGTGTTTGAGACTTTTAGGGGAGCAATTGAGGACCCAGAGAAAATTTAGCGTAGGCAGGTTAAAACAAGTAGGTTGTGGCCAACGCTAAACTCCTCACTAACAAGTCACTCCAGTATTTAAATTTTGTATGGAAAATATTCAGCATTATTTTCATGAAATGAGTTTGTTAAATTATTTTTAATTAAAATATTTTATTATGAAAACTTGATAATTCTTCAATGCCATTTAATGAAAATGGTGTGCCTCTATACAAATTTTAAAATATAAATATCAAATTTTATGGTTGCTGAGTTTGGCATCACTTTGAAATATTTGACAGTTAAAAAAATTGAGAAGTACTAAGTAGAAGTATCCTTCAAAATCTAATGGGGTCTAAGCGAGTATTAGATTTACAAATTTGGAAAGTATAAAATGAATACATTAGTAGAATAAACACGCCGTACATAGTACACAAAAACACGAAGGCTAGACTAATCAGGGCTCTGATATTCTCGATTTGAGATGCCACGAATATTCGGCCATTATTCGGTATTCGGCCACTTTTTTTATTATTCGGTATTCGAATAAATCATGGAAAATAAAATCCACATATTATTCAAAAATACGATATTTTAATCACAAATGACTATATTAATATGTACTTAAAATCTACCAATGGTAAGTTGTGATGAATAAAAACAATTTTTTCAGCATTTGTTGACAGTAAACAGTTGCGCTTTTCTTCATAAATAATACCCGCTTCTGAAAAAAGTCCTCACTATAGGTAGGTACTACTGCCAGGAGACGATAGACAAATCTTAGCGAATTTCGTCAGGACTGGATATGATTTTTTGTTTGCTGACCACCATTAGTATGGGTCTGCCGTTCGATTTTGGCGAGCAGTTTTTAAATAAAAATCAATTTCATTTGCCACAGAACTTTCTTCTGCATCTTCGTCGTTTTGCTTATCTGTAGCGACTTCTTCAAAACAGGCCTAAAAGCTGTCGTGTATTTATTTTTTTCAGTTTCATTGGTGTTTCTTTTCTTACAAAGTGGTGAAGAATCATCATCATCATCAGTACTGTTTGCTTCATCACAACTCATTTTCAGAGCTTCTATAAGAATTTTCTGTTTTGCTCTTTCCGTTTGAACTAATCCCAAGAAACTAGTTTTAAAACGTGGGTCGGAACGTAATTTTATGCATACTTCTGCGGCCGAATATTCGACTATTCGGCCGAGGGGGAAGCCGAATATTCGTTATTCGGTTATTCGGCTAAATCATTATTCGTGGCAACTCTATTCTCGATGTTCCTGTATGGTGTGGAAACATGGACACTTAGGGAGTCAGAGCGAAAGAGGATCGATACCTTCGAAATGTGGTGCTGGAGAAGAATGTTGCGCATCCCATGGACAACCAGAAGAACCAATGTGTCAATTCTAGACGAGCTAAGGATCGAGGATCGTCTATCGACGATATGTTACAGACGTATCCTTCAATACTTTGGACACATTGCCAGAAGGGAACCAGACTGCCTCGAGAAGCTTGTTGTGATGAACAGTGTGGAAGGACGAAGATCTCGTGGTCGCTCACCGACCAGATGGAGCGATCTGGTTAAGGCCATAATGGGGTCTTCGGTGACTGGTGCTCTGCGTTCAGCCCAAAACAGATTGGCATGGAGGCGGGCCATACGTGTGGCGACGGACTGCAGCCGCTATCCTCAGTCATGAGGAAAAGGACGAATATACACACAAAGATACATTGTGATGAAACTTTCAGAATACACTTGCAGCATGATACTAATTGATAATCTGCAATAAAAAAATAGCCTTAAAAATTGCGAATTCATAACACCCCACTATATCCCCTTGGGGTAGTGAGGAGTATAAATACAGTTTATCGATGCAAACATTACAAGACTGAAATTTTCTGGCTGCATGGCAATATTTGTTCGGAATTATTCAACTGTCGATTAGTTCAAGAGTACTTTGTTCTCTTAACATATCGACAAAGTATTATGCCAGGATATGCGAGATTGTATGCAGGGTCTATATTTTTCACGGTTTTTCCAACTTTGAAGTCAAACAACACCAACTTAGAGGCTTTGCAGCATATATGTTCTTACGGATTTACTCAGAATTCAGAGTAGAACATTTAGTGTGTGTGTGTGTCCGTCCCCCCTTATAACTTTTGATCCGCTCAATTTACGGAGCCCAAAATTTCAGATTATATAGAGAGTTATAGGCTTACAAAACTTTTATACTCAGAATTTTGAATTATTGTTTCAGTTGGAGGTTATCGACTTTTGAATTTTTACTATATTTTTCCATATATCTCAATAACCATATAAGCTAAAATCCTAAAAATTGGTATAAATATAGACAAACACAAAATTTCAAAGTGACTCAAACATTTTTTATTAAGAAAAACATTTTTTTATGATAAATTTATGTGTTTAACTGCCTATATTTCTAAAGTTTTTTTTTATAATATCGAAAAAAAAACGAAACACCCCAACTAGATAATTTAATTTTATATAAAAAATATTAACATTCTCTTGTAGTAGTACATCTCAATTTTTTTAACAATTTTTATAAAAATGAATTAAGTGACATCGCTTCATACAATTTGTATGGCAGTGGCCTATACACAATATCTAAGAAAACTCAATAATTTGATAATCTCCAAACATACATACCATCATGCTGTTTTCATATTCCGGGTAGGAAAAAAGGACTGACCTCCATACTATCCTATCTTGAAATACATACCTACATGTTTAATATAGAAAACAAGATATCTTAAAATATTTATTAATTTGTGTTTATGTGTAAATAGTTTGGTACGTATTCTTCAATTAT
This sequence comes from Molanna angustata, assembly GCA_963576475.1. Lineage (NCBI taxonomy): Eukaryota > Metazoa > Arthropoda > Insecta > Trichoptera > Molannidae > Molanna > Molanna angustata. The sequence goes on along the minus strand of OY754983.1, from coordinate 25,163,387 downwards.
ACATACCATCGCCTTCGACAGTAAAGTTGGATCTCATGTGTTAGAAGCAACTAGTATTATATAATAATTGACTTACTTGAACTTTGTAATGTAACTCTATGCATCCTGTTTTCTTCAACATTTTCTCTACGGGATCCTCTACTTCCTCCTCGTCTGTATTCACTGGTGTATTTGTCATTTTATTGAGTCAATAAATATTTTAAGGTTAGTTTTTCTTTATGACAATATGTCATTTTGACATTTGAAATTAGCATAGACGTCAACACACTCATCCATAGAAAAGAGATTTTATTTAGAAGGGAAACTTCGACTTTTTCTATGATCCCGCGCTTTTAGGGATATCCTAGGGGACAGGAATATAACGCACTAAAAATCCATCACGCCGTATTCTGATATTTGTCTATCAATTATCACGTCTTTATCTCATATAATTAAGTCATTATATCATTGTACTACGTCATTATCTCATCCGATTACGTCATTATCTCGTCCTTTTACGTCATTATATCATCATATTGCGTCATTATCTCGTCTTATTATATCGTTAGCTTATCTTACTTCGTCAAGATCTCATCTCATTGCGTCATTATCTCATCTTATATCGTTAGCTTCGTCTCAACTTCATCTCATTGTGTTATTATATCATCTTATTACATTTCGTTAGCCGGCTACTAATAAAACTTATTCCTTTCATCTAAACGTTCGATTTCGAGTAGTCTAATTCTGCTTTCGTTACAAATCGTTATCTCTTGGGTCAAATGTCTCTCCAAATCTGCGCGAATTTAACTGCGAGTGGCTGTAGAGTCTATCAATGCTACATAAAGAGAATCATCTATCGTCTAGTTTATTTGCGGGGAGGCTAATCCTACCAATAACACATAGATCGTTTTGCTACCTCTCGACGTTTCTACTTACTTCCTTTCATCCGACGTATATTCATCATCATCTTGCTACCTCTCGACGTATCTACTTGCTTCCTTTCATCCTACGTAATCTAATAAACTATCAGCTTCCTACTGCTCGACGTATCTAGCGCGACTACCAGTTCTACTTCCGACGCGAATTCTGAACTATTTCTTATGATGCGTATCTTCTCGCTATTAGCCTCCACGGTCTTTACATCGTCATCATCCTCTCTATGCACATACAGCCTCCACAACCACCACAGCAAAATCTACAGAATTGGGATCATCATTATCCTCCAAACAACTTCATTCTTCATTCACAGAATTTTTATTACTCATCAAAACCATCTACAGATTTATTTATCACCTTCATCCTCAGACTTACATATAAACCACCATAACTTCATCATCTACAGACTTATTATCCACCTTCATCGTCAGAGCTATAAACCACCATGCTTCATCAACTACAGATTTATTATCACCCTCCATCGTCAGAGTTATAAACCACCATAACATCATGATCTACAGATTTATATTTCACCTTTATCGTCAGAGTTGTAAACCACTACAACTTCATCAGTTACAGATTTATTATCCACCTCCATCATCAGAGTTATATTAAATTCTTCTCCTACAGAGTTATGCTTTGCCTACAGAATTATTATCTACGAAACTACGTCGGAGTTGTAATAAATTCGTCACATACAGAGTTATTATTTATCGATATTCATATACAGAGTTTGTTCGCGCCATTTATGAATTTAATTGCTATAAAAATAAAATATAATAAAATGCACTGCTTTCGATGAATTGTGGTACCTTTGTGTATCGCCAGAAGAAGTAATGCACTAAGCCAATGGCCATTGGCAATCAAGAGGCTTCTTCTGGGATTCATCGTCTTCTTCCGCACTCATCACCGCCTCAACTACCGCATTTAAAAATTATCCGCCTACTTGTAACATTTTGCCAATATTCGCACCTGTGAGTTGGCAACACTGAAAACACCAGTCTTCCCGCCTGTCATTCGCAGAGTACGGATATCTATATTTTGTTCGTGTCTGTGTGACCGCCGCTTTTCACCGCTAAATTGAAAAAACCCGCTTACTTTCAACCGCTACTTTTTACCGCAAATTCTTCGTCATTTTCACCGCTATCGTCTACAATAACATCGCAGTTCATAAACATTTTAACAGTTTTAACCGCTGCTACATTTAATACTATATTCAATTGGAATTAAGAAGATATTATTATTAAGATAGCCCCCACAATTAGGAGACAGTGTGTTGGTTTTAATTATTTATGAATGGAATTACAAAGAAAGTGAGGTTGAAACAAATTACCTTTATTCCAATTGCTTCGGCTAGGTCACGGCTATGAGATCATCTCGAGTATCGCTCTAGGCGATCGGTATTAATTAATACCTCGTGGGATTTAAAAAGATATAGGAAAAAGTAAACCCTGTATTGGTGAAAATAAAGATCAACTTTTGTTATAGTTTAAACAAGGGTTTTATTTTATGGACCAGTAACAAGTAATGCAAAAATTTAACAACCAACAAAATTATTTAATTAATCTGGTATGTGATCTGTGCTCTGATTTTATTAGAAAGACGAACCAAAAAGGTACCTTGCTATTCTATGGGAGTCTATCGATATCTCGGAGCGAAGTCTTCAGGAGGGCTGGTAGCTTATAAGTAAGCGACAGGGGGCCAAGGCTCATGCCTCGGGTCAGATGTCCTCGTAGGCGGCAGGTTCTGTCGAGCGCACGAAATCGTGGGGCACGGCGCGTACTCAGAAAGGGGGCTCCAAGACAGAGCGGCTGATGGGGCGAAGTCGTCAGGCGTGTCGATGGCAGAGGGCCACCACGGGGTTACGGTATGGACCAGTGGGGCGAAGGCGCGTTTATGGATGAAGAAAGAGCAGAGATGGCGTAAATGAAAACCGATTGCCACGTCTAGAGATGGAGACGGAAGCGAGGTTGAATCCCTTGAGAATATAAACCAAAAGAAGGAAATCACTCCGGGATGACATGTGCATTTACGATTTGTTTTGCCGGTTTTATTGTAAGCGAGAGAAAGGGACGTCTTTCGCTGTTTTAAAACCAAAAATATCTAAATTCTAGACATTGCGCGCGACTTGTCAGTTTCTTTGAGCCCGATCGACAGCGTCACGGAAACGGATCTCCATATGCAGGCCGACAATATAAAAAAGAAAAAAACATACAGCTTGGCAGGGGTACCAATATACCGATTTATTTGTCTGGTACTTACTCTGGTTAACGCGTTGTTAACTTCACGGCAGTGTTAGATTTGGTGGGAATTTTGAATTTTAAGGCAACTTTTTGTTTCATAACACCGATTCATCAATCTTCAGCGCCCGCTATCACTGCAGGAGAAGAATCCCCTCTGCCCAAGGATCTGCCAGCCAATTAAAGGTAAGTGTATTGTTTCCTTTTGGCTTTTATACGAGGTGTCATATTTATCGAACTGCAGTGCATAAAAATCGCTCATAAAATCAAATACCAATACCAAATTTGTCAATTTTACAATGAACCAGCAAATCCCAGCTACACCAGAGTTATTTTTCTAAAACTTCAGCTACAAATTCAATAATAATTACAGCCTCCCGTGAAGTCACAATATCTTCAAACAATCGTTTTATTATTATTATTAGGGCGCCAGTTCCACGTGTATAGACCTGGTGGAACACAGGTTTAATTTATTCAGATACTCGTTAGACCATCTGCAATAAAAATTTCCTTCGAGAAAAAAAACACGCTATCATATCCTCTGCTATCCCACGTCGTAAAAATAGTACTAAATATTCTGTTAATTTAACATAAGTTTAAAATATTTAAAAATAAAATAAATATCTAACTCCCGGGCTAACATATAACAGCAATTCTATATTACCGCGGCTTATATTATCATTTATATTATTCGCTACAAATCTAGTCTCATATTTTTATAAGTATACCACAAATTTCGTCATCACGTTGTACTATCCAATAATTGAATACATATTATATTACAACCGAAAATATATTAAGAAAATCATCCTTTAAAAAACATAACTATCAAAACATTAATAAATTTCTACAATTGAGAACCTCCACGTGGTCCATGAAAACAACCGTTATCAAAAGAGAAAGCAAATATAACATATTTAAATTGAACTATTGTGCAATTCATCTAAAAGCAATCAAACCATTGTGTATACGCAATTTATAGAACTATTGTGCATGTATGATCAGTTGAACTTTTTTGTGCAACTTATCTAAAAATCAATTAAACTATTGGTGCAAGCATTTATACGCAATTAAACTGTTGTGCAACGAGCTATCAAACCATTGTTCTACTGTAAAAAAGCTTCAAAATAATATCCATGGATAGACAACACATTCACATCTCTTCAACAAATATTTTCTGCAATTGAAAATAGGAAAGAAAAAAAATCTACATTCTGGATATTTCTTCATCAGGAGGAACAATTTCTACAACAGGGAGGATACATTATTTTTTCATTATTTATTTGAAAAAATGGGCAACGTACAATAATATTTTTTTAAACAAATATAATAAATAAGAATAGCAACATAAGTAATTGTAACTTAATCAGCCCACCTTTGTACTCATGGTGCATTGTACTCTCTGCTGGTAACAAAAAAAAATAATTATTCCTGCCTTACGTGGCTCCTGAAATGAGTCCTGGACATACAGAATACATATGTCCACGGACCTGATCTTTTCCAAATTATTATACGTGGTAAGGCATCGGTACAATGGCAAATTCTGAGCGGCATTAGTGTTTTTTTGTTTAAAAAGAACGTTGAGGTGTGTCTTGTTCGTCTGTTTGGTATGTTGAAGTTAATAATTTTCAGAAGGTCTGTACAGTCAATATTGAAGTTTATTATGTCATAAAGGTACATTAAGTCCGAGGTCCTTCGTCTTGTTTGTAAAGTCTGCAATTCATGTTTGTAGTTATTACCAAATTTGTACTTCATATTTTTCAAAAAGATTTGTTGTATACGTTCTATACTGTTAATATAAATATTATATTGTGGATTCCAGATGACTGACGCATGCTCCAATTGACTTCTAACAATTATGTTATATAGTAAGATAAATGTTTTCACTTGTGTGAATGGTTTGCATACTCTCATCAGGAATCCCAACATTTTATAAGCTTTCAGTGTAATTGTGTCAATGTGTTTGTCAAATAAAAGTTTACTGTCCAGTTGTATGCCTAAGTCTCTACAGTCTGATTTCTTATCAATCGCCTCCCTATTGATTGTGTATGTGTATTGTATTGTACTCTTTTTCCTAGAGAATGTAATGGAGTGACATATTTTTACATTTAGTAACAGCTTATTCGAGACACAATAAGAAGTTAGTCTATCAAGGTCAAGTTGTAAGTCCTCACAGTCAGTAATGTCTATAACAGTTTTGTAGATTTTTATATCTGTAGTGTTTGTACATATCTATACAGTAGATATATAACGCTGTCTCATGTGCACAAGTAGAAAGGTACTGAGGGATTCGCCAGTCGACACTCGCTTGAGTGAGAGAGACTGGGAAGGACGCGTGCCTATATACGATCTACTTGTAGCAAGGGTGAGCCAGTGAAGAAATACATACATAACAATATCGTCAGCGTATAATATGTAATTACTGTTCCTGAAGCATAATCCAATGTCATGTATTAAATAAGAGAGGCCCCAAATTCAAATTACATTCTACATTTGGGAGACTTCTTCAACAGCAACGTCAGAAAATTCTACATTTGGAGATTTCTTCATCAAGAAGAACAATTTCTACAACAGGGAGGATACATTCTACATTTAGGAGACTTCTTCAACAGCAACGTCATAGGAGAGCAGCATTTCCAGACATGATGTCATGAAAAAACTTCTTCAGTGCAAACATAGACTTTTTCAGTGCAAATATGGACTTTATTGTGCAAGTGTAACAGACATTAATTATTAATTGAAAAACAAAGACAATTTATATTCATTTTATTGTTTATTCATCATTGTTTAATATGTTTTTTCATATTATCATTTTCAATTTGTTTACATTATCGTATATATTTTTCATTTTCTTCATAAATTTTTATTATTTTTTTGTTTATTTTTTATTTGAATCATACATCATGTACATATCAAATACAGTCCACTAAATAAAATATAAATTCAATCAAGCTTTACTTAAAAGAATGTATTAACCGAATACATTCTTAGCGGGGATTTTCAATCTTTTATTTTAATAGCATCACTCTATTTTATTCTTACGTGTAAAATCATGGTTTTTGTTACAAATTAAAATAGAAGTTTATCCTACAGGTTGTATATTTTATTCACAATCTACATGTAATTTTTTATAGTGAAAAATAAACAGTGTAACTCAAAAACTCACTGCGTTAACATCAAACCAGTTTTAGTCCCATCCCAGGGAAATCCTATCAAACCGAATGAGTTAGTTTGTGTAGTTTTAAACTTTTCATCCAAAAAAATTTCTTTCCACAGACACTGCATTCATATGGTTTTTCACCCGAATGAGTTAGTTTGTGTCGTTTTAAGCTTCCCAAATGAGAAAATGTCTTTCCACAGACACTGCATTCATGTGGTTTTTCACCCGAATGAGTTAGTATATGTTCATTTAAAACATCGTTTCTCGAAAATGTATTTCCACAGACACTGCATTCATGTAGTTTTACATCCGAATGAGTTAGTTTGTGTCGGTTTAAACTTCCCATCTGAGAAAATGTCTTTCCACAGACACTGCATTCATGTGGTTTTTCACCCGAATGAGTGAGTTTGTGTCGTTTTACTCTTCCTATACAAGAAAATGTCTTTCCACAGACACTGCATTCATGTGGTTTTTCACCCGAATGAGTTAGTTTATGTAATATTAAACTTCCCAATTGAGAAAATGTCTTTCCACAGACACTGCATTCATGTGGTTTTTCACCAGAATGAGTTAGTTTGTGTCGTTTTAAGCTTCCCAAATGAAAAAATGTCTTTCCACAGACACTGCATTCATGTGGTTTTTCACCCGAATGAGTTAGTTTGTGTCGTTTTAATCTTCCCAAATGAGAAAATGTCTTTCCACAGACACTGCATTCATGTGGTTTTTCACCCGAATGAGTTAGTTTGTGTCGTTTTAAACTTTGTAACAAAGAAAATGTCTTTCCACAGACACTGCATTCATGTAGTTTTACATCCGAATGAGTTAGTTTGTGTCGGTTTAAACTTCCCATCTGAGAAAATGTTTTTCCACAGACACTGCATTCATGTGGTTTTTCACCCGAATGAGTTAGTTTATGTAATATTAAATTTCCCAATTGAGAAAATGTCTTTCCACAGACACTGCATTCATGTGGTTTTTCACCCGAATGAGTTAGTTTGTGTCGTTTTAAGCTTCCCAAATGAGAAAATGTCTTTCCACAGACACTGCATTCATGTGCTTTTTCACCCGAATGAGTTAGTTTGTGTCGTTTTAAATTTCCTATACAAGAAAATGTCTTCCTACAGACATTGCATTCATGTTTTTTTTTGCCCAAATGAGTAAGTTTATGTTCGTTTAAATCTCTTTTTTGAGAAGAAGTTTTTCCAGTGACGATACAATCGTGATCCATATGTATGTTTAATTTGTCATCATTTTCAACCACAGAATGCCTTTCCATTTCTTTTTTTAAATCTACTTCACATTCTTCAATTGGGAATTCAGGAAATTGTTCACCAATATATTTGTCAATTGAATGAATATATTCTTCTTTTATTAATATTTTTGCCTCTTGGTTTACTGGGCTGTCCATTGTCTGAAAAATATTTATACAAAAGATCAATTTAAAAACTTACTATATGTAGTTCCGTGTAAATGTAATATGGTAAGACAATAATAACCGTCTTATTTATAAACGTAAACTATCTAGTAATATAGCGTAATTTTCGAAAAAGTTTACTTACCTACACCTTTATTTAGTTGACGTCAAGTTAGACGGTGTGAGAAGTTGTTTAACGTTTAACCAATGAGATATAGGTATACTGGAGTGCTATTGTCCATACAACAAAACACAATTTTGTGCCGATCTGCAGGCTGATTTTGTATAAACACCAGAGGAGAAGAAAGGAGTTAAGTACTATTTTATCTGTGGATTTAGCTCGTTAACACAGTAGCGTCTAGCCATAGCCTACTGTCAGACATGGCCCGGACACTTTAACAGGTCACATGATCAAGCAAGTAATCCATAGATTTTGACTTTTTTTTTCTATCATTGTGTAATTAACTTACATAGATAATGAAGAGACACTTAACAAAGTTTCGATCTTTACATTATTAAAATAGTAGTTTATTTTTACATAAGCAATTGAATTTTGACATATTTGTATGACTGAGGCATTTATCTTTATTATTATTTATCAGTTTCTGTAGAAACCAAATTTTGCTTTTCTTTATCATTTTTTCCATGTAGCCAAACCATCTCAGTTTGTTGACTTTTTTTGTATTCATAAGTTCCATCAAGTTACACTAAATAATTATATCTATCTTCATCACTTTTTCTGACATACATGATTTGAAAGAAATAATGAAAAAAGAAGTTTTAATATATTTAAGAACTTTTTAATTTATTCATGAAATGTAGTCTTTTTCATGATATAATTTTTCCATTCAGAATAGATTTCCTCTGTAACTTATTTATTTTACATATAGCATATCACCCCAGAATGCCAAATTCCCTTTTTTGTTACTTCTTGTTAAAAAAAAAGGCGCCTGCTGCCAGCGTACCTATTTTTCAATTTGATATTCCATCATTATTGCTTTGAAAAAATAACTTAGATAGTTTGGGTTTTAATAAAGAAAAATATTCCTTGGGTTATTGATAATGTTCTCTATAAATTCTTGTAGAAAATAATGGCTTAGGTTCTCCAATTTTCAACGTTTATCTTATTTTTTTAATAAACTATAAGGCTTAGAGCAATATTTATTCTTTTAAATTAAAGAAGACAAAAATATCTGGAAAAATATGTTTTGATATTTGCATTAATGCTTCAGGTATAAGAAACCCAAAAACGTTTATTTTCCATCCAGCGCCATTGCGAAATAAAACTTTTTTGGTTTATTTACTAAACCCGAAACATTAATGCAAATTTCACGACATTTTTCGAGGTATTATTTTCTTCTTTTATTTAAAAATAAATAAATAATAAATGTCTAATACTATAGTTTTTTTAGAAATATAAATGTCAAAAATCGAGGTATGCTTATTATTATTCTACATGAATATATACAGAACAAACTTAATGAATATTTTCTTTATAAATATCCAAACTATATATAAGTTATTTTTTACAAAATGTTTAGTTTTGTAGTAATGATGCAATATCAAATTGAAAAAATAGGTACGTTGGCAACAGGCGACTTCTTAAAATAGAAGTATTTATCTTATAATTCAATACAAATGGTTAAAAATAATCTTATGTTTGTTATGGTTGATCAGGAAAGGGTATGCTAAAATCAAATAATTGGTTATAAATAATGTAGGCAGTATAATAATAAAAATGTTTATTTGTTTACAAATAAATAAGATACACAAACAAAAAAAAAAACAATCTGAATAAATGTTTAAGTGTATTGGAGATTCTTATATTACGCATTTCTTTGTTAATTGCATATACTAGGACTTGAAAAGATGAAACTATCAAAGCATGATTTTGTAAATTGGTGACATGTTATACAGGAGGAATTCACACATACTGTATTACATGAAGTTGATTATAAATAATATGGAAATAATATTTTTTATATGGCAACCCAGTAATTTCTAAGCACAAATGTATGGCAACACACAAACTTCTACGAACGTAAGTAAGGATTATTGGGATTATTATGGTAACACATCAAATGTTGACAAAAGTGTCTATTTATCGACACAGATTTTTCTTTTGACAGCTATCAGCTGTTTTTTTGTGTCGGTTCTTGGCCGGTCGATCGATTTTTTTTATCAAACATTGTATGGCTATAATAATTAAAAACAGTTTTGTTTAGGTGTTTATTTAAAACTTATATGATTTAGTTTCCTAAATTACAAGGCATAATTCTAATTTATGTTCTATGAAAACTGTTGACATCATTGGTTGACACGTTATAAGACCTCTCGTCAAAACTTGGTTCGATTGTCAAATTGATTTTAAAAGTAAATACGCCTACGGCAGTTCTAATACTGGCCAATATGGGCGACCGCTCATCTCTCCTATTCACAGAAATATTCCTTCTCAAACGAAAATAGAATTTAAAAATGTTTATACGTAATTACCGTAAGTGAATTGTTATCCCGTTTTTATTCTCTGATGAAGATTTGTATACACTCTGATTGAACAAAATGCCATTTTCCTACATTAATAACTGTTTTATTAAACAAAGTGCCCACTTGTGATGTTTTCACAGCAACTTTGAATATATATGCCGGTTGAATGGTAAATTTGACATATTTGAAGTTTCATACATACATACATACATACCATCACGCCATGTCCCTTACGGGGTAGGCAGAGAGAACCGAACGCCATATCTTTCTATCCTGGCACACATTCATCGCCTCGTCAACATTCATGCATCGTCTCATACATGTTCGTCTATTGTACATGCTTCTAACATTTCCGTCTTTCAGAATATCGTTCACATGGTCGTGCCATCCCTTTCTTGGGCGGCCCCGGCCTCTCAATCCATTCCTATCCGCGTTGTATATTTTCTTCGTCAGGCGTTCCTCATTCATTCTACCCATGTGGCCAAACCATCTCAGTGTGTTCACTTTCATTCTATTAATGATATCTTTCTTCATCTTACATTTTTTCCTTATGTTCTCATTTCTTACCCTGTCATACATCGTTCTATTGCAGATTGTTCTTAGCGATCTCATTTCAACAGCATTTATTCTGCTTTCGTGCGACTTCTGCCATGTCCAGGTTTCACTTGCATACGTCAATGTTGGCACTAAGATAGCGTTATGAATGGCAACTTTGGCAGCCTTTGATATGTTGCGATCATTCATAACTGGTCTCAGTGCTCCATTCACTCTGTTTCCTGCCATAACTCTTCTTTCGATATCCTTATCAGGTCGTCCATTCCGTTGAAACATGCTTCCCAGATATACATACTCGTCGACTTGCTCGAGCCATTCATTCTCTACTCTTATTTTACACGCTGTTCTGCTTTCACTCTTTTCAAAGACCATTACCTTTGATTTGCTGGCATTCATTCTCAGACCGTTCTCTATGCATCCTTCATATACCATGCTTACAAGATACTGTAACTCTTCCATACTTTCAGCTAACAGTACTTTGTCATCTGCATACATCAAATCACGCACTATTACATTACTCAGTTTCAGACCTTTGCTTTCATCCTTAAGGGCTCTTATACAGAAGTCAATGTACAGGTTGAAGAGCCATGGAGACAGCACGCATCCCTGTCTAACGCCATTATTTATCGAGAACCACGATGTTACTGTGTCGTTGACGACACGAACACATGCTTCGCTGTTCTCATATAATGACGCGATTGCGCGTATCAGCTTACTCTTCACTCCATACGCTGATAGTATATCCCATAGTTTCTCTCTAACATCTTTATCATAGGCCTTTTCTAGGTCTATAAAGGCACAGAACAGTTTCTGGTTTTTATCCAGAACCTTCTCTGTGACCATTCGTAGAGAAAAAATTTGGTCTATACATCCTCTGCCGCCCACAAACGCTCCTTGGGCATCCCATATCTTGCATTCAGTAACCTTTGATCCAGGATCGCATACATTTTACCAACTGAGCTTAACAAACTTATGGCTCTATAGTTTTTGCAGTCGAGTTTCGATCCTTTACCTTTATACAAAGGTACCACGACTGCATTTCTCCAGTCGCAGGAGTGCGTCCTGCTTCCCAACACAAGTTGAAAAGAGAGTGGCACCACTCCAACGTCTGCTCGCCGCCATATTTTATAAGTTCAGCTGATATACTATCTATCCGGCAGCTTTTCCCGCTTTCGCGTGTTTTACTGCTTCAAGCACCTCCTCTCGCGTAATTTCATCTTTTTCGTCTTCACTTACTTGCCATGCTCTCTGCGTCACGCCCCCGCTTATACCGCTATCGTATAGCTCCATGAAATATTCTTTCCATCGTTCTTTCACGCCCTCTTTGAAGTTTCAGAGATGAGGTTTTATCAAAGCTGACTCCGTAGATAGCTGTACAGTAAGTAAATATAATACCTGATCATGAATGGCAAGCTTGAATCGCTGATCTATACTGGAGCCATCGTAAGATGGCGTTTCCGATAGATTGTAATAGTGTTGTGAGACACTTAAAATCATTAACAAAAAAATACAGTTGGATAAATTATTATTAACATACAAAAAATATTAACAATTCCACTATAATATGAAACCCTGTTGTATTATTATCATGTGAATCCAAACATCAAATACAAACGTCAAACGCCATCATACAATGGCCGTACTATAATTAACTTACAAAATCAACAGAAGGAATCACAAAACACCTATGTAGTATAGGAATATACATACTAGTTATATGAGGTGTAAAGATCTCTTGATTGTTGACTCTGTATCTTTATTCCATTAAAATACAATAATTTAAAAAAAAACATAGTAGTCTAAAAACTAGTTCTATTTCTAAACTAAGCATTAATACTTGTGCTATAGATGAACAAAATTGGTTATCCACATTACTTCAATTATCTCTATCCACTTTTTAGATAGTAAACGTCCTTGTAATAAGATATAATAATATTTCATACTCATACATTCCGTAAAATAAACACATAAGTACACTTGTGCTTTCTTTATCCCTGTACCTGTCACCTATGTACATTTAAATTATCTACTTTTACAATTAAAACATACCTACCTACTGCCTTGTTTTCAAAAGTAGGTATGAGTAGTAATTTTATGCAAAGTAGTAATTTCAAAAGTAGTAATTTTTGGCAAAATTCCGATCGGTTTTTATTTCATTTTATTCGGAAAACATACAGAATACATAATTATAATAAAAACGGAAAGATACATACAAATTTATGCCTAAATAACATGTTTTTACTTATATAAAAAATAGTAATCATCATTATCATCACTGGCTCTACAGCCCGTTGTGGACCTTGGCCTCCTCCAGCATTCGTCGCCATCTTCCTCTATCGCCAACTGCTTCTACGTCCCTTGCACACCATCCAGCCATCGAAGTTCAGGTCTACCGACACTACTTCTACATTGGGGCTTTAAATGAATGATCTTTTTTGGAACCTTTTCATCACTCATTCTTTGGACGTGCCCTGCCCATCTCAGCCTCTCTGTTTTGACGATTTTTACGATGTTTGGTTCTTTGTAAATATTGTAGACTTCTGTGTTGTGTCATATTCTCCAAACTCCATTTTCCTAAAATAGTAATACCTAAACATAGTTTTTAAAATGATGAGAAAAAGAACATCAAGTATTCATCGTCATCATCTGTGGCTCCACAACCCAGGTCGGGTCTTAGCCTCCTGCAAAGCCCATCTTCGTGACTGTCGGTCTTGTGATGCATCACTCCAGTTATAGATGCCGATGCTGTTTGCATCCTTCACTACTTCGTCCAGCCATCGAAGCTTCGGCCTTCCAATTCTTCTTCGTCCTCCCGGTGCACCATTCAAAATTCGTCTTGGAACGTCCTTTTTACTCATTCTCTGAATGTGTCCGGTCATCTGAGTCTCAATCAGGATTATATAGGATCCTTGTACAGATTATACAGTTCCTGGTTGTTTCATCAGTTTTTGTAATTGCCCAACATTCCGATCCATAAGAGTACTGGACGGATAAGAGTCTTATAGAGGAGGACTTTAGTTTTTCTGGTGAGTTGATGAGACTTCTGTGCCTCTGTAACCCATATTAGTACCGATTTGCAGCCACTATTCGACGTTTGATTTCGGTCGAGACATTGTTGTCGTTTGTCACCGAGTACCGAGATACACAAACTCAAGAACATCAAGTATTACTCTGGTTAAAATTGAAATTTTTAAGAGCAAATTTAAAAGGAACAAACTACATACCAAAAAATATCACATTATTAAATTATTCTGGTTAAAATTAAAATGTAAAAACTAATGTTAAAATTAAAATTTAGAGTTAAATTCAAAAAAATGTCCTCCAACTGACAAACAAACAATCAAAAGACACACTACTTAATTATTCTGATTAAAACTAAAATTTAAGAAGCAAAAAGTAGAAGGAACAAACAAACAAAACAGTAAAAAATAATATTATTTAGTTAATTGTAGAATCAAAAAGTACTTTAGCTGGGAGAAAAAGTATATGTATAAACTTAAAACAATTATGTATTGATATGTAGGTAGGTACATAATATGCTTGTAGGAATACTGTGTAGTGACAGACAGACAATATATCCACGTCGCAAGGTGAGTATTGTAATATTGGCAAGCTCGAGTTTTGAGTGTCTAGAGCAGGGATGGCGAACCTTTTTGAGCCGGAGTGCCAAAAAAATGTTAGTATTACAAAAAAATTCACCTTGGGGGACTAGCACCGTGCGGAAAGTATAAAACAATGCGATATTTATGCATAAATGTTGTCATATCCTTCGTTTCCGTCGTTTGTGAAACTATTGATGAACGAAGAAAATCCACATGGCTATTTAAATATTTTTTATACTATTTTTAAAACTTTTTTGAATTTTTTGTATAATCACTTATTTTTTCTCTTCATTCGCGTGCCATGCCAAATCGTCTCGCATGCCACTTGTGGCGTGCCATAGGTTCGCCATCCCTGGTCTAGAGTAAAACCGCAGATGCTGACTTATTTCATTGCAGAGATATAGAGGTTTTAACAATTAAATTAGATATGGGATTTAAAAATGCATTTATTGTATTTTTTTACATAATATATTTTACTTTACTGTGAATAGGAATATATATTTAAATAAATATTCCTATTCACAGTAAACCCTCAACATGAACAAACCAGTCGCTTCTCTAACTTCTTAAAACAGCATCCCGGCTGTGGAACGATCTTCTTAATTTTAAACCTTCTTACAACCTGGGTCTTTTAAGATCCGAATAAATATATTCTTTACCAGAATGTATGATTGAAAGAGATATCATAAGTAATATGGAAATAATTGCCCTAAAGTTGATAAAAAAGGAACCAAAGGCAGAGGTTGGCCCAAAAAAATCTGGCATAATCACATTAATAGAATTTTGAAGCATAGAGACATTACAAGTAAAAATAACTGAAGAGAGTGTATGAGATGATGCATGGACGTGAATGAAGCGAAAAATGTTTATTAAGAGAGAAAAGTCTGGCATTCAGTTCTCTCTGCATACATAAATGGTTTTGTATGGTATTATTAAATTTAATATATCGATAGAAAGTTATTGAAGGAATTCCATTTAAAATATCTTAAAATTTTCAAGATATGTTGTATGGCATGATCTTTTATATATCTGTATTCAATGACAAATATCCTATCCCTATGAAGATTAGTATCCTCTATCCACCAGGTTTCGACCTTATTTGGTCTCATCAGTATTACATAGGCATTGCCAGTAATAGACCAGATGAATTGAATTAGAAAGAAATACCAGGTTTAAGTAATAATACAGCAAAATGCTTAAAAGGTGAAACACATTATGACATTAGAAAAGTACCTGGGTGTGGAGAGATGGTCCCTTATATGTATATTGCGGTCAACAATAAACTACCAGGACGTCGCTTTCCTGGAAAAACCTCTAAAAAGATGAAGGGACAGCTGGACCTCATCTTACCAAGAGTTACTTTCATAGAAAAAAACAGATCCACAATATACATACAGAAAAAGATGAAGCTTGAAAGGGCAAAAGAGTTGTATTGACTTTCAAAATTGGATTCAAATAAGAACAAACATGAGATGAGCTTACTTACAGCTTTTATATGAATTGATCTTAATGAAGTATAATGTATGCTAGTGAAACCACAATGTAATAAAATACACAGAGATTATAGGGAAGAATATATTATACCTAACAACAATATTATGATGTCCATGGAAAGTAGAATAAATTGTGCAGATGATGATATTACATCATTAGGAAGAATATGTAACAGACCAAAAGTATGATAGAATGTGGACATACAAAGAGAATGCAAGATAAAGAAGGATATTATAAGTAGAATGCCCTGAGCTGATTTAGACATATTTAAAAAATTAACTTGTAACTAAAAATATTCAAAGATGGAGTAGGGGTAGCATTAGAAAGGAATGACCATTATAATATGAACTATATTTGAAAAAAAAAAAAGAAATATAAGGAGCTTATAGAGAAAAATATATGATAGAATGTAAAGGAAGCAATTAGTCTTTGTAAGGATTTGAGAGTTGTTAGTTTTTTGGGACATGGCCTGTATAATTAAAGAAAAAAGTGTGATAGTACATAATATGTAGTAGTAGAACTACTGCAGACACCTGCATCATTTTTAGACTCACTGAAAAAATAGTAAAAATCTATTTATTATTATTTTATGGGTTAATAACAGTAGTATGCAGTATTTTTTTTAGTTTTTCTTAAGCGATGCACATATATTTATTAATACCACCAATGATTTATTAAGTTTGGCTTTTTTGGAATTTTCAGAATGATTTTATGAGAAAAAAATATAGAAAATCAAAGACGATTTTGTAAGTAAGTTAAGATATTGGTGGATAAATCATTTTTTATATGCTTCAAGACTAAATAAATTAACCAACCTTGACATATGCTAGCGAGACCTGTACATGGCAGAAGAAGCACGAAAGCAGCAGTATAAATGCAGTGGAAATGAGATCGTTAAGAAGAATTTGTAATAGAACAATGTATGACAGGGTAAGAAATGTGGACACAAGGAAGGAATGTAAGTTGAAGAAAGATGTGATTAATAGAATGAAAGTAAATACACTGAGATGGTTTGGCCACTTGGAAAGAATGAATGAAGAACGCCTGATGAAGAAAATATACAAAGCTGAAAAGAACGAAAAAAGAGGTCGGGGACGCCCAAGAAAAGGATGGCTTGACCATGTGAACGATATTCTGAAAGAATGAAATGTAAGAAGTCTGAATAACAGATGAACATTCATGAGACGAAGCATGAATGCTGACGAGGCGACGAACGTATGTCAAGATATAATAGTGTGGCGTTCTGTTCTTTCTGCCTACCCCATGAGGGACATGGCGTGATGGTATGTATGTATGTATGTACTAAATAAATCACCCTCCTTATAGGGTGGGTTGCATCAGAAAAAGACTAAATAATTCTACTACACTGAAATGTCCCATACAAATGCCACAATATTTTCAAAGAGGAAAATCACTGGTGATATTAACAAAAAAATTGTAATTTTGTTTCATTTGTCACTCCCATGATTATGTTTCTCAAAGATCTGTAATCATTTTTCAGTAAATAAAATATATATAATAGCCTCTGTAATACACGAACTAATAGTTGACATACTTGATTCAAAGAATAAGATATCCATCACCAAAAATATTTATAAAATATTGGTTGTACAAATTCATATTGATATGCAAATATTAATAATGCTGTTTGTCAACAGTATTTTTATTAAGTACTTGTAAAATGTGATATTATAATACTTTGCATATTCAATCAAAACACAAACATAAAACACATAACTCACAAAAACCCAAACCAAAACATTCTTATTGAATAAAAAAATTCTCTCCACACCAAGATTTGATTTACACAGATCAAATGATATATGAATTTAATTCTACAAGGATTTATTTCCTACGCAGGCTGAATCGTTTGGTTTATTAGACCCTTATTGACAGATTTATATAAACTAGCTTTAAATCATAATATACTTATAATGGATTTTACTTTCTTTGTTTTGTAATAATTGTTTTCAATTCTTAATAAATTATATTTTTACTTATTCGTTTATCACTCTATGTATATTATACGTTACCTTATGAAAGGAAGCTCAACTATCTATCACACACCAGTCTCGTCTCATCTCACCTAAATAGGCAATATTCAGAATGGGTGGTGATCTTCATTGCTTAACACAAAACAAAGTCGAACACAAACACAAAGATATAAAAGAGTGGAAATTAACTTGATTGTTCAATTTATTATTTAATAACTCCGAACAATTGTCCTGCAAAGTAAATAAATCTTTAAAGAACTAAAATCAGACAATTAGTTTATGTAAACCCTACAATTGAATTATCTAATGTCAACATGGATAAAAATAAAACTAATAAAAAATTACTATTCAAAACCCATGCCAAGAAGTATTACATGTACCTAGTTGAATAGAATTTCCCTGCATATCCACCCCAATGAGTAAAAAGTAATAAACCTGAAAAGATCATAATTATTAATTATCATAATATAATTAAGGTTTAAATGTGAGTATGTTTAGAACAAAAATTATGTGTCTATTATTAAAATGTCACTTTCTTTATCTTTACACTTATCGCAAAAAAAGTTATCATCATAATTAGCGCAATAAATATGTCTATTTTTCAAACAATTTGTGTGAAAAATTTCAATACATTTATTACATTTGACCATTGTCCCATATGACTTTTTTCTGCAATAGCAATGTACTTTTTTATATTCATAAGTGATTGGAAGTTCACCATTAAGGCGTTCTATACTTGGAAATTCTGATAAACTTGTCAATTTATTTTGTAATGTGGTATGAAGATGTTCGCGAAGTAAATTTTCATGGAAGTGATATTTGGAAGGATCTTTGCCTAGACAAAGCAATTTGGCAAAGGCTATGGCATACAACCCACAATCAAAACTATTGGTTTGTTTTGGAACATTGTGCACCTAGACAACTATATCTGAAACGTTTACATGGCAACGGCTCAAACTGCTTGCTATGGAAATTACATCAGAACTAACTACATTATACAAAGAATCATACTGATCTACAAATAAAATGTTTTCTACTATTTTAGCCGATATACAATTCCAATGGGTACCATTTATGTGACATATTTGGAGAAATTGATTTGATTCTATAGGATGAAATATTGGAGGAGAAAAAACTGCAAAAATAGGGTTTTGAAGACCAGATACAGTATGTTCATTTTTTAAAAGGTTTATAGAGGCATTTATTATTGTATCATCTAGCCAAGCATTTGTCATTAAGACTTTGAGATGTTCGTTAGTAAGATTTGTCCCAAAAACATTGTAAACCCAATCACTCGGTATAACTTTATCAGGTTGGTTGGTGAATGAAGTTCTATTGAATTGATTTGTAAGTTCCATGGAAACATCACTAATATATTTTTTTTTAATATTCTTTCTTATATATGGCTTTGGATTTACTCGTTTTTTCCCAATTGCTGTTAGTAAAGAACCTTTAGGGCGCCCTCGAATTTTTATTGTAATTGGCAATTTAATTTTATCTTCATTTTTTTCTTGCAAAATAGGCGATCCTTTTATTTCATATAAATTTGTTCTTTGAACTAGGTTTTCACATATATCAGATTGTGTTTTACATCCAGCCCACTCTAAGATTAATTTTTCTAAAACTGCTGTTCTCTCTTTATGTGCCTTTTCTCCTGATGTTTTTAAAATCTCCAACAATCTATGGCATAATTTTGAATCATTCATGAATTGGTTATTTGTGTTGGTGAATTTAATATTTGATATGAAATTTAAACCTGTCGTTTGTTTTATTGAATTCTTTGCTGCTTTAATTGATTCCATGTAGTATGATTTCCTCCACCTTAATGGAATTAGTATATCCTCAAAAAATTCTATATTTGTATAATCTCGAATTGCAAAAATGTGCATACAAGGTAAATTATACATGCGATAAAAACTGCAGCTACAACTCTTTTGAGTTGTCACAACTTTTTTATGCTTTCCTAATATTACCAAGTAAGAATTGAGATTTGTACAATGTTCAATTAATTTAGTGCTAGTAAAAAATTCATTGATTTGGTCTATTATAGTATGTGAAGCATAAGTAGTAGCAACATTGAAAATTTTTTGTAAAAGGTGGTCTGAAATACTTGAATACAAATTATTTTTTTTAAAATTTAGACTGAATGCACCCAACTCTAGTTTATCAATCATGTTCCTCAAAAGAGAATCAAGTTGTAAATAAAACTGACTTAAAGAAGAATATTTCTTTATGGCCATCTTTAACTTTTGATTGAATGACTCTATTCTGTTATTAGTGAAATCACCTAAATTAAAGGAATTAATTCTATGATAGTAAACCCATGATTCTGTACAAGATAACCAATTTTTTGTAAAATATGAAAATATGGAAAAATTTGAAAATTCTACCTGAAACTTAAAGAAATTTTCAAGAAATAATAATTCAGTTCCAGAATATACCATGGCTTCAAGAAGTGTTTTAGCACGCTCAGTCAAATGTTTAGGAATATCGGAAGAATGAACGATACGTTTGAATATTTTTAAAACATGAAATAAACAGATCTGGTGTTTAGCCTGTGGAAAATATTTTTTTATTACTGCCATTTCAGTAAAATCTTTATCTGTAATAATAGATTTTATATGTTTAGAAGAAGAATTATGGATTGTAAAATATTGAATGAACTTCTCAATTAAGGACTGACTTTCATGAATCACTAGACAAAATGCTACAGGAATGGAATTATTCATGCCATCAACATTTAAAATAATATACAAAGGCATCCTCGTATCAACTAAACAGTATGTAGCATCTAGTAAAACATGTTCAGGATACTTCTCAAAAATACTTCTCATCCAACCAAACTGAAAGTATACAAGTTGAATTTCATTATTATTTGTAAAAATTTCAACGACTGACCCATTATTTTTTTTTACTTCTTTCTCTAATAATTTTAAGAAAGCATCACCATCTTTCATACCACCGAGTTGCTCTCTTGTTATTTTATTTTTCAAATTATGAATGGCTTTACTTGATATTTTTGTTTTAAAATTTTGCAAATAATCTTTAACCCGGTTAATTGGTGCATCGTATTCAATGAGTTTATTTAAGTCATCTTTAATGAGAGACTTTTTTTGTTTTGTAAAGCTTATGGTTTTTTGTCCATCCACAATTGTTGTCATTTGACGTGGAATCAAATAATTAAGCTTATTTGTACCCCTATTGATGCTATACATTTCAAAATTATCTTTACCAATTTCATGTACTAAGGATCCATTGCTGTTTATATGTTCATTAAAAAAATGTGTAACTTCCAATTGGGATTTTTTGCAATTATATGTAATTCTAAGTTTAGCCAGACAACCCATTTTTAATGTACATTGTTTGGGACGTTTACCCATTGAAGTTGATTTGAACGTTTTCCCATGTACACAAACAAATTCAGCATAGTAATAACCTATATAAAGAGGCAAGAAACTACGTTTTCTTCTTTTATTTTCATTTTCGATCGATCTACTATGCTGAATGACAAAAATTGTACTGTATGTTACTTTTAAATAATTTTCATAAAATATAGCAAAGGTATTCCAATTTGGAAATACCTGACCTTCATATATATCCATTTTATTTCGAATTGGATAAAAAGATAACTTACTTTATGATGGATGCCTATAATTTTTCTGGTCAAAAGTGATGCAGAAGTCTTATGGAAGTGATGCAGAAGTCTTAAAGAAGTGATGCAGCAGAACAAGCTAAAATATAGAGATATAGGAGTTAGTAAAAAATAAATTATATAAATGACAGTTTCGTTATTATGCTAGTTTGTCTAAGTTTATTTGTATTTTGTATTTATTGAAATATTGAGATGCAACAGACAAAAATAGAGATGAATAAGTTAGTAAAGAAACTATATGGCAGTTTCGTAATTATTAGAGTAAGCGAGTTTATTTTTATTTATGGAAATGTTAAGAAAAACGAAAGTACTGTTCCTTTTAGTTATTCGAAATTAGTACGTTTGCTATTTGATTTTTTTTTCATTAGTTTATAGCCGTTTCTATTACAATTATTCAACCAAGGAATTAATTGGAATATTTTTTTTAAGTGCTGTCCACACTTTTTTTTGTGTCTGGCAACACCAATTTCTGTGCGTAGATATATCCATTGCCAAAATTTATTAACGTCACAATTTGGCTAGTCTACACTGTGTATTTCAAGTATATTTAGATATAATAAAAAGTGCCTAAGATTGCAAAAGATGTTAAAAATTTATGTTTAATCTATACAACAAATACATCTAGTTGTACACAAAGAGCATTTAGTTCTTTACGTTAAACCAGAAAAAAATATTTTATGGTATTCTTGTATACAGATGATACTAATGTCTGAGGAAATAATATTATGATGTATTTTTTTATTGTTCATATACCTATTTTTGCATTAATCAATAATCGTGATATTCATGAGCGAAGTACATCAATTTGTAAGCTATTTATGTTCATGAGCGAAGTACATCAATTTGTAAGCTATTTATGTTCATGAGCGAAGTACATCAATTTGTAAGCTATTTATGTTCATAAATTTACTTTTCACCTTTGTTATTTATTTTACAAACACCAATCTATTATGCCAAAATCTTTTAAATAGTAAGTAATGGAGATTCTTCATACATTTTTCATATTTACAAGCATTTTTGATGAAAATATTCTCCTCTTATATGCATATTATACTAACTGTAAATGAAAATATTTTCCTCTTATTGGCATATATTGACTGTAAAAGAAAACGTGGAGTGTTGTAGTTCTTAATGTATTTTTACCCTAAATTTAAATATAAATTGTGCAGCATCAGTTTTTAGTGTTTCCGTCTACTTGATCTATCCAGGTCGACGAGACGTTGTTCCACTTTACCATTTCTAATGACAAGAAGAACTGGAACCGAACCTACTTCATAGTCTAAGGCCAAATCTGTATTTTCATCAATGTCCACTTTTGCTAGATTCACTTTGCCTTCGTTTTCTGAAATTACTTGTTCCAGTCTGGGTGTGAGCATTTTACAAGGATTGCACCATGTAGCGAAGAAATCCACAATCACCGGTACTTTACTATTTTTCACTTTCTCGTCGAAATCTTTATTGTCTTGGATTTTGAAGGATTCTCTATTGCATGAAGTTAAGGCCAAATTTCTAACATTTTGAGGTTTGACAGCCGCAACTCTAAACGTAAATTTTAAAATATTACCGCTTAACATTTTGTACAAAAATAATAACGTTCAAAAATCAATTAAATTGCTCTTTAGTGCAGGTACAAATCTAGTTGTAAGAAATAACGAAGAACAGCGATTGTGATCCGCGATATTGCAAAAAATGTGGCGAAAAAACCTTCAGCCTTGACTTGCCTAAGCAACTATTATTGATGCAATCCAATAGAAATAACAAAAATGCTTCTGGAAAAATTACACATTAATATTAATGGACTTATTCATATATTTCCTCAAAAGAGTTCATATATCTTTTGTTTAAAAATCAAAATAAAAGCATTGTTCAAGCTTGAATTGAGAATAATTAATATAACTGTTTACTTATTTAACAAATTAATGTAGAATAAATTATATTTTTTTTAATAAACAAAAATACAAAATTCATAGTAAACATAAAGTATTAAGGACAAAAATATAACTCATACCAAGTATAAAATAATGAAGTGTTATGTTATGCTATCCCTGGTAATACATATAACAAATAGTCCTTGGATTTATTTTATTTGAAACAATGCATATTGGTAAACAATTTGTTTTTATTGACATTATTGATAGCTTTTTGTCCTATGAGGGCAAAGCTCTTTTGTTTATGTGTTTTAAGAATTTCCTTGTAAAATGTAAAACTGTTTAACTTATATAAATTAATAAAAGGATTCTAAAAAATAAATAATAATGCAAATATTATGAAAAAAAAGTTAGGTTCTTATTTTTATTTATCAAAATATTTTAAAATAATTGTTGTTATCAAACTTTTGCATTGTAAAATACCAGAACTGTGTTATAAGATTGTGTGGGTCCCCGGGAATATATCTGTATCTCAAATTTAAAGCCTAAGTTGCAATAAAATGTAATTAAAAAAATTATCTTAGAGACAAATGTTATCAAGATTATGTAATAAGAGATTACAAAGAAATCTTACTTTTGAGTTCCAAAGATATTCCCTATTATCAATACCTATCTACATACATGCCTTAACAGCCAAACAAAAGGGCCGCCGTATGGGGCTGACCAAATATTTGTACACACTTGCTATTCTTCACCTTGTAAACAATAACAAATATCACGTGTTTTTGACAGATGACAGTTCAAGTGGCTATTCTACACGTTTGTAATCAATAACCCTGCTGCTATTCTTCACCTTGTAAACAATAACAAATATCACGTGATTTTGACAGATGTCAGTTTAAGTGGCTATTTTACACCCTATGTTTGTAAACAATAACAAATATCACGTGATTTTGACAGATGTCAGTTTAAGTAGCTATTTTGGCTGTGGCTATTCTACACCATTATTATTGTTATTATTTTTTAAAATAAAATTGTCTGATTTTTCTATGGATTTGGCCATAGTGAATTTTTCCTATAGATAATTGTAAAACCTTGTAAATCTTTATCTTGGCTAGTTACCGTATTCACACAAGAGCTATAAAATATACATGAAATGACGAAAACTCATACAAACGTCAAACGTGTAAGTTCTCAGCCTTTTTGATATTTTCTTGCTGAGATTTTAATACTGAATTTTAACTTGAAAAATTGATTGGAACTATCTTCTTTTGTTTCTGGATGTCATATAACTAATAAAATCCATATTGTTATCAGTTTGTGTCTGTATAATTTCAGGTTACGAATTATTTTGCGCTGCAATTTCATCAAATGTCTTCAACTTTCATTACTTTAATTTAAGTAGCACCACACGTTTTACTCCATTGAAGTGGCTTCCTGTTCTTGTAAACATACCTCAGCTAAAAATGATGTCCCATCTAAGAGTCCGCACCGAATTTCTTCCAGGAACCCAGTTACAAAACTTGGACGTGGCACAATGACTGGAAGAACATCAACCTATATGTCAATAGGTACATGGGTACTTCAACGGTGGTACCTCTAGGTTTGGATCTGCCAAGAAGGCTGTGGACCTCTCTAAATAGGATCCGCGCTGGACATGTACGTTGTAACTACCTCATGGAAAAGTGGCATTGTTTCATCCGCACAATGCGATTGCGGCCGTCTCTTCCAAATGATACAGCATATTATATTGCAAGAATGTAGCGTACGGCTCTCGACCTGAATATCTGATCATATTTTATTTTTAAAATGCTATTGTTAATATATTTTTTTGTGATTATTTTATTTCTTCCCACAGAAATTGCACTCATATTGTTTTTCGCCTGAATGAGTCTGTTTATGAGCGTTTAAAGATTGTCTTTGAGCAAATGTCTTCAAAGATCGTGGTCGAGAGAGTTTCTCCACCGATACTGCATTCATGTTGGTTTTCGTCTGAATGACTTGATGTAGTATTAATTCCATGACTTCCCACAAACTTTACATTCGTGTGGTTTTTTACCCGAATGAGTTTTTTGTGTACTTTACGATTTGAGAGAATGTCTTTCCACAGATATTGCATTCAAATGGTTTTTCACATAAATGGTTAGTTTGTGTTTTATTAAATTTCTTTCTAGAGAGAATGTCTTTCCGCAAATATTGCATTCATTTGGTTTTCGTCTTGATGTGTTCAATTTGTTTTTTTTTTATCAAAATGAGTTTGTTTTTTCAAAGATCCTGTTCCACAGAAAGTTTTTATACAAACATTGCATTTATGTGATTTTTCACCCGAATGAGTTAGTAGAATATGTTTGTATGAACCTCTCATCTCGCCTTCCCATAGACATTGCACTCTTATGATTTTTCACCCAATTAAGTTTGTTTTCTCAGACAATGGAAGGAGTATATTTGTCTTTTATAAACCTTTCGTTTCATTTGACTCAAAAGAGAAATTAGCTGGTTAATTAACAGAATTTTATAAATAATGTTAATAAAATTACCAATTCTGCAAGGAACTTAAGGAAGTTTTTACAATACGAATATTTAAAATTAAGTATACCTACTAATTTATAAAAAAATATAAATTATACACACCACAACTTAACATGTATTTTTTATTTATTTCTAAATAAATCATGACTTTGTAATAATTTAATGTTTTTTTTTCTATGCACTCATAATTATGTAATAGGGTAGGTAGTTATTTGGTAAAGTAAAAAACAAGATATTATATAGGTAAATAGTATTTAGTTTTATTAAAAACATATCTATAAAATCCCGACACAAAAATAGAAACAGGATTATACGGAATACTATTTGTGAAAAATTAAGCAAGACAATTCAATATATCGAAGAAGCTTTTAAGAGTTTTTTTTTACCACTGAATATCTATTGGGGTAGACAGATAATCGAACACCACACAATCCTATTTTGACTTGCATTATTTGAATTTTTTCAACTAAATGAGGAAGTATATGTTTAATTAAAGCTACTTTTCGTGAGAATGTCTTCCCACAGACATTGCAATTTTGGTTTTTCTCCCGAATGAGTTTGTTAATATGCTTTCAAATGTTCCGCTCGAGCTAGATTATGTACTTTCAAATGTTCCTCTCAAAAGAATTTCTTCCCACAGACATTGTATTCATATGGCTTTTCACCCTAATATTTTTTTTTGTTCATTCGCATTACCTATTCGACAGTTTCTCTTCCCACAGACGTTGCATTTATATGGTTTTTCACCCAATGAGTTAGTGTATGTTCTTTCAAACTTTTCTTATGAGATAAATTCTTTCTACAGATACCTACTACATTTATGTGGTTTTTCACTCGAATGAGCCGGTATATGCTTGTAAAAATCTCGTTTTTGAGAGAATAACTTTCCACAGACATTGCATTCATGTGGCTTTTTAACCAATTTTTTTTAATGAATTTGTTCTTGTTAAACAAGTACATATACATCTTCCTACATTCCCTAAACTAAGCATAAATGCTGCTTGTGCTATAGGTGAACGAAATCGGTCGAAGCAGGATTCGAACTCGCGACCACTGGAATGTACATTCAAATTTCCAATTCGAGAGAATGTCTTCCCACAGATATTGAAGTAATGTTTTTCCCACTAAATTAATTAGTTTTATTATGTTCATTTAAATTTCCTTTTAGAGAGAATGTCTTCCACAGACATTGCACTCATATGGTTTTTCACACAAATCTATGCTATCTTAAAAATTCTTTTTGAGATAATGTTTTCCCACAGACAGTGCATTCATGTGGTTTTTCGCCTAAATGAGTTACTCAATGTAGTGTTAAATTCCATGTGTGATAGAATATCTTCTCACAAACAATACATTCGTGTGTTTTTCATCCAAATGATTTTTTTTTCAAAGATCCGGTTCCAGAGAAATTTTTCCCACAAACATTGCATTTATGTGTTTTTTTTCATCCGAATGTACTCTCCTTTGAGTATGATTTCCCACAGGCATTGCTCTCATACACTCAAATGACTTAATTTCGAAAGTTCAAACACTTATATAAAAAACACTATAAATCTTAATAATTTTAGGTATTTTATTTTGATAATCGATTCTTCTGATACATTGAGTAGCTTGTAAAATCCAGAATATAACCTCGAAGATATTGATAACTTTCAACCTTTTACATAACTTAAGTGAAATTTAAATGTAAATACTTATAAAACTTCACTATATTATTATAAAATTATATGTATTTATAAAAATATACTTCGTTTGTATACTTAAGAGGAAATGAAGGTCGGTTTATCAATTGTTTACAAAAAATGGTTAGATTTAACCACATGGACTGTCATCTGACAGTATCTGTCTCTGTCTTAATCATCTGTCTCTGTCATATTTCAAAAACACATGATATTTGTTATTGTTTACAAACATAGGGTGTAAAATAGCTCCCTGCTGCTATTCTTCACCTTGTAAACAATAACAAATATCACGTGATTTTGACAGATGTCAGTTTAAGTGGCTATTTTACACCCTATGTTTGTAAACAATAACAAATATCACGTGATTTTGACAGATGTCAGTTTAAGTGGCTATTTTACACCCTATGTTTGTAAACAATAACAAATATCATGTGTTTTTGAAATATGACAGAGACAGATGATTAAGACAGAGACAGATACTGTCAGATGACAGTCCATGTGGTTAAATCTAACCATTTTTTGTAAACAATTGATAAACCGTCCTTCATTTCCTCTTAAGTATACAAACGAAGTATATTTTTATAAATACATATAATTTTATAATAATGTAGTGAAGTTTTATAAGTATTTACATTTAAATTTCACTTAAGTTATGTAAAAGGTTGAAAGTTATCAATATCTTCGAGGTTATATTCTGGATTTTACAAGCTACTCAATGTATCAGAAGAATCGATTATCAAAATAAAATACCTAAAATTATTAAGATTTATACTTAGTGTTTTTTTATATAAGTGTTTGAACTTTCGAAATTAAGTCATTTGAGTGTATGAGAGCAATGCCTGTGGGAAATCATACTCTCAAAGGAGAGATTTATAGTATTACATTCGGATGAAAAAAAACACATAAATACAATGTTTGTGGGAAAAATTTCTCTGGAACCGGATCTTTGAAAAAAAAGTCATTTGGATGAAAAACACACGAATGTATTGTTTGCGAGAAGATATTCTATCACACATGGAATTTAACACTACATTGAGTAACTCATTTAGGCGAAAAACCACATGAATGCACTGTCTGTGGGAAAACATTATCTCAAAAAGAATTTTTAAGATAGCATAGATTTGTGTGAAAAACCATATGAGTGCAATGTCTGTGGAAGACATTCTCTCTAAAAGGAAATTTAAATGAACATAATAAAACTAATTAATTTAGTGGGAAAAACATTACTTCAATATCTGTGGGAAGACATTCTCTCGAATTGGAAATTTGAATGTACATTCCAGTGGTCGCGAGTTCGAATCCTGCCTCGACCGATTTCGTTCACCTATAGCACAAGCATTTATGCTTAGTTTAGGGAATGTAGGAAGATGTATATGTACTTGTTTAACAAGAACAAATTCATTAAAAAAAATGGTTAAAAAGCCACATGAATGCAATGTCTGTGGAAAGTTATTCTCTCAAAAGCGAGATTTTTACAAGCATATAACCGGCTCATTCGGGTGAAAAACCACATAAATGTAGAAAGAATTTATCTCATAAGAAAAGTTTGAAAGAACATACAGGAACATACACTAACTCATTGGGTGAAAAACCATATAAATGCAACGTCTGTGGGAAGAGAAACTGTCGAATAGGTAATGCGAATGAAAAAAAAGAAAAGCCATATGAATACAATGTCTGTGGGAAGAAATTCTTTTGAGAGGAACATTTGAAAGTACATAATCTAGCTCGAGCGGAACATTTGAAAGCATATTAACAATCTCATTCGGGAGAAAAACCATAATTGCTATGTCTGTGGGAAGACATTCTCACGAAAAGTAGCTTTAATTAAACATATACTTCCTCATTCAGTTGAAAAAATTCAAATAATGTAAGTCAAAATAGGATTGTGTGGTGTTCGATTATCTGTCTACCCCAACAGATATTCAGTGGTCAAAAAAAAAACTCTTAAAAGCTTCTTCGATATAGGTATTGAATTGTCTTTAATAATTAAAAATTTGTCTTGCTTAATTTTTCACAAATAGTATTCCGTATAATCCTGTTTCTATTTTTATGTATCGGGATTTAATAGATATTTTTTAATAAAACTAAATACTGTTTACCTATATAATGTCTTGTTTTTTACTTTACCAAATAACTACCCTATTATATAATTATGAGTGCATAGAAAAAAAACATTAAATTATTACAAAGTCATGATTTATTTATAAATAAATATAAAATACATGTTAAGTTGTGGTGTGTATAATTTATATTTTTTTATAAAATAGTATTCTTAATTTTAAATATTCGTATTGTAAAAACTTCCTTTAGTCCCTTGCAGAATTGGTAATTTTATTAACATTATTTATAAAATTCTGTTAACTAACCAGCTAATTTCTCTTTTGAAACGAAAGGTTTATAAAAGACAAATATACTCCTTCCATTGTCTGAGAAAACAAACCTAATTGGGTGAAAAATCATATGAGTGCAATATCTATGGGAAAGCGAGATGAGAGGTTTATACAAACATATACTAACTCATTCGGGTGAAAAATCACATAAATGCAATGTTTGTATAAAAACTTTCTGTGGAACAGGATCTCTGAAAAAACAAACTCATTTTGATAAAAAATTGAACACTACATCTAGACGAAAAACCAAATGAATGCAATATTTGCGTAAAGACATTCTCTCTAGAAAGAAGTTTTAAAACACAAACTAACCATTTATGTGAAAAACCATTTGAATGCAATATCTGTGGAAAGACATTCTCTCAAATCGTAAAGTACACAAAAAACTCATTTGGGTAAAAAACCACACGAATGTCAAGATTGTGGGAAGTCATGGAATTAATTCTACATCAAGTCATTCAGCCGAAAACCAACATGAATGCAGTATCGGTGGAGAAACTCTCTCGACCACGATCTTTGAAGACATTTGCTCAAAGACAATCTTTAAACGCTCATAAACAGACTCATTCAGGCGAAAAACAATATGAGTGCAATTTCTGTGGGAAGAAATACAATAATTACAAAAAATATATTAACAATAGCATTTTGAAAATAAAATATGATCAGATATTCAGGTCGAGAGCCGTACGCTACATTCTTGCAATATAATATGCTGTATCATTTGGAAGAGACGGCCGCAATAGCATTGTGCGGATGAAACAATGCCCACTTTTCCATGAGGTAGTTACAACGTCCATGTCCAACGCGGATCCTATTTAGAGAGGTCCACAGCCTTCATGGCAGATCCAAACCTAGAGGTACCACCGTTGGAGTACCCATGTACCTATTGACATATAGGTTGATGTTCTTCCAGTCATTGTGCCACGTCCAAGTTTTGTAACTGGGTTCCTGGAAGAAATTCTGTGCGGACTCTTAGATGGGAGGTATGTTTGCAAGAACAGGAAGCCACTTCAATGGAGTAAAACGTGTGGTGCTACTTAAATTAAAGTATTGAAACTTGAAGACATTTGATGAAATTGCAGCGCAAAATAATTCGTAACCTGAAATTATACAGACAGAAATCGATAACAATATGGATTTTATTAGTTATATGACTTCCAGAAACAAAAGAAGATAGTTACAAATCAATTTTTCAAATTAAAATTAAGTTTTAAAATCTCAGCAAGAAAATATCAAAAAGGCTGAGAACTTACATGTTTGACGTTTGTATGAGTTTTCGTCATTTCATGTATATTTTATAGCTCTTGTGTGAATACGGTAACTAGCCAAGATAAAGATTTACAAGGTTTTACAATTATCTATAGGAAAAATTCACTATGGCCAAATCCATAGAAAAATCAGTTTATTATTATTATTATTATTTTAAAAAATAATAACAATAATAATGGTGTAGAATAGCCACAGTCTAAATTTAACCATTTTTTGTAAACAATTGATAAACCGTCCTTCATTTCCTCTTAAGTATACAAACGAAGTATATTTTTATAAATACATATAATTTTATAATAATATAGTGAAGTTTTATAAGTATTTACATTTAAATTTCACTTGAGTTATGTAAAAGGTTGAACGTTATCAATATCTTCGAGGTTATATTCTGGATTTTACAAGCTACTCAATGTATCAGAAGAATCGATTATCAAAGTAAAATACCTAAAATTATTAAGATTTATAGTGTTTTTTATAAAAGTGTTTGAACATTCGAAATTAAGTCATTTGAGTGTATGAGAGCAATGCCTGTGGGAAACCATACTCTCAAAGGAGAGATTTATAGTATTACATTCGGATGAAAAAAAAAACACAAATGCAATGTTTGTGGGAAAAATTTCTCTGGAACCGGATCTTTGAAAAAAAATCATTTGGATGAAAAACACACGAATGTATTGTTTGTGAGAAGATATTCTATCACACATGGGATTTAACACTACATTGAGTAACTCATTTAGGCGAAAAACCACATGAATGCACTGTCTGTGGGAAAACATTATCTCAAAAAGAATTTTTAAGATAGCATAGATTTGTGTGAAAAACCATATTAGTGCAATGTCTGTGGAAAACATTCTCTCTAAAAGGAAATTTAAATGAACATAATAAAACTAATTAATTTAGTGGGAAAAACATTACTTCAATATCTGTGGGAAGACATTCTCTCGAATTGGAAATTTGAATGTACATTCCAGTGGTCGTGAGTTCGAATCCTGCCTCGACCGATTTCGTTCACCTATAGCACAAGCATTTATGCTTAGTTTAGGGAATGTAAGAAGATGTATATGTACTAGTTTAACAAGAACAAATTCATTAAAAAAAAATGGTTAAAAAGCCACATGAATGCAATGTCTGTGGAAAGTTATTCTCTCAAAAGCAAGATTTTTACAAGCATATACCGGCTCATTCGGGTGAAAAACCACATAAATGTAGTATCTGTAGAAAGAATTTATCTCATAAGAAAAGTTTGAAAGAACATACACTAACTCATTGGGTGAAAAACCATATAAATGCAACGTCTGTGGGAAGAGAAACTGTCGAATAGGTAATGCGATTGAAAAAAAAAGAAAAGCCATATGAATACAATGTCTATGGGAAGAAATTCTTTTGAGAGGAACATTTGAAAGTACATAATCTAGCTCGAGCGGAACATTTGAAAGCATATTAACAATCTCATTCGGGAGAAAAACCATAATTGCAATGTCTGTGGGAAGACATTCTCACGAAAAGTAGCTTTGATTAAACATATTCTTCCTCATTCAGTTGAAAAAATTCAAATAATGTAAGTCAAAATAGGATTGTGTGGTGTTCGATTATCTGTCTACCCCAATAGATATTCAGTGGTCAAAAAAAATTCTTAAAAGCTTCTTCGATATAGGTATTGAATTGTCTTTAATAATTAAAAATATGTCTTGCTTAATTTTTCACAAATAGTATTCCGTATAATCCTGTTTCTATTTTTATTAATCGGGATTTTATAGATATTTTTTTAATAAAACTAAATACTATTTAACTAAGTTTAGTTTGTCGATCGACAATTCTTGATAGAACTCCATTGTACGTTGATATGTTATAAAAATATAAAAATACTTGGTAATTGTTCTATTGTGTTTATTTGATTATTGACGCGTTTCGTGCAAAGCACATCGTCAGAATAATGCTCTACAAGACTGAGACTAGTGGTTATATACAAAATTTACATGGCAGGTGTATAAAAATGTTGGTTTTATACACCTGCCATGTAAATTTTGTATATAACCACTAGTCTCAGTCTTGTAGAGCATTATTCTGACGATGTGCTTTGCACGAAACGCGTCAATAATCAAATAAACACAATAGAACAATTACCAAGTAAATACTATTTACCTATATAATGTCTTGTTTTTTACTTTACCAAATAACTACCCTATTATATAATTATGAGTGCATAGAAAAAAAAACATTAAATTATTACAAAGTCATGATTTATTTAGAAATAAATAAAAAATACATGTTAAGTTGTGGTGTGTATAATTTATATTTTTTTATAAAATAGTATTCTTAATTTTAAATATTCGTATTGTAAAAACTTCCTTTAGTTCCTTGCAGAATTGGTAATTTTATTAACATTTTTATAAAATTCTGTTAACTAACCAGCTAATTTCTCTTTTGAGTCAAATGAAACGAAAGGTTTATAAAAGACAAATATACTCCTTCCATTGTCTGAGAAAACAAACTTAATTGGGTGAAAAATCATATGAGTGCAATATCTATGGGAAGGCGAGATGAGAGGTTTATACAAACATATGCTAACTCATTCGGGTGAAAAATCACATAAATGCAATGTTTGTATAAAAACTTTCTGTGGAACAGGATCTTTGAAAAAACAAACTCATTGTGATAAAAAAAAAATTGAACACTACATCAAGACGAAAAACCAAATGAATGCAATATTTGCGGAAAGACATTCTCTCTAGAAAGAAGTTTTAAAACACAAACTAACCATTTATGTGAAAAACCATTTGAATGCAATATCTGTGTAAAGACATTCTCTCAAATCGTAAAGTACACAAAAAACTCATTTGGGTAAAAAACCACACGAATGTAAAGTTTTGTGGGAAGTCATGGAATTAATACTACATCAAGTCATTCAGCCGAAAACCAACATGAATGCAGTATCGGTGGAGAAACTCTCTCGACCACGATCTTTGAAGACATTTGCTCAAAGACAATCTTTAAACGCTCACAAACAGACTCATTCAGGCGAAAAACAATATAAGTGCAATTTCTGTGGGAAGAAATAAAATAATCACAAAAAATATATTAACAATAGCATTTTAAAAATAAAATATGATCAGATATTCAGGTCGAGAGCCGTACGCTACATTCTTGCAATATAATATGCTGTATCATTTGGAAGAGACGGCCGCAATAGCATTGTGCGGATGAAACAATGCCCACTTTTCCATGAGGTAGTTACAACGTCCATGTCCAGCGCGGATCCTATTTAGAGAGGTCCACAGCCTTCATGGCAGATCCAAACCTAGAGGTACCACCGTTGGAGTACCCATGTACCTATTGACATATAGGTTGATGTTCTTCCAGTCATTGTGCCACGTCCAAGTTTTGTAACTGGGTTCCTGGAAGAAATTCTGTGCGGACTCTTAGATGGGACATCATTGTTAGCTGAGGTATGTTTGCAAGAACAGGAAGCCACTTCAATGGAGTAAAACGTGTGGTGCTACTTAAATTAAAGTATTGAATCTTGAAGACATTTGATGAAATTGCAGCGCAAAATAATTCGTAACCTGAAATTATACAGACACAAATTGATAACAATATGGATTTTATTAGTTATATGACTTCCAGAAACAAAAGAAGATAGTTACAAATCAATTTTTCAAATTAAAATTAAGTTTTAAAATCTCAGCAAGAAAATATCAAAAAGGCTGAGATTTTACATGTTTGACGTTTGTATGAGTTTTCGTCATTTCATGTATATTTTATAGCTCTTGTGTGAATACGGTAACTAGCCAAGATAGGCCCGAGATATCAGTTGGCCCTTAAATCGTTGGATTTAGTAATCCAAGTTAAAAGTTTGATATTTCCATAGGTATTGTGATCGATATATTTCCATGCATTATGATATCAAAGAAACCCAAAAACCATTATTTTACTTTGGCCTAATGTATTTCTTCTATTAATTCTAGGAACGGATTATAGCGGCCTCCCAGGCCTTGTTTATATATTTAAGCATTGTCTTTTCTATTGAAAATAAATTTGAAATGTAAAATGCATTTGGCAGATTCCTGGAGTCTTGGTTGGCACCCGGCGGTACGGATTGATTCTTCAGTTAACCACCCCCCTCCCCTACTCCATGTTTCACGGGCGCTGGGTCGCCCGGCTGTAGTTGATCAGTTGTCATTCGGTAGTTGTGAGTGTCAGTTGTCATTCGGTAGGAGTCATTGGTTGGTCGGTAGTGGTAGAGACCCGCGTGCGAGAGTGCGAGTTTGCTAGGCTATCGGACGGCCTTAGCATTTTTTTTCTAATTGTATAAAGTAGTGATTAAGTTCTTTCCAGGTTCTCTACCTATCATCGGGGGTGAATTTAAAATAGTTTAAGTTACTATTAATAATAACTTTTAATAATAAAAATAATCGCATGGTAGTGAATAAGTTTGTTTCAGGTCCATATAACCAACGAAGGGTGAATTTAAGCTAGTTTTAAGTTATTTTAAATTACTAAAAAGTGATATGTAGTGTAAGTGTTTTCCTCTACAGCCTCGTTACGAGAACAGCAGTTTGGTAAGATCTTTCCAGTTATGTATATATTATTTTACCATGCCTGTATTTGTATGTATTTGTCTTTTCAGGCACATCGCAGCCGATTATGTTTTATTAGATTTTTATTTTCAGGGGCAGAGTTTAATGTTTATTTTTATTTTTTTTCAGCCTCTTTAGTTATCAATTTCGTGTCCCAACATGGGACTAGTATTTTTCTCCGCCTTCTCTAGATACGAGTATATTCTCCGCCTTTCTCTAGATATCAATTTCGCGTCCCAACGTGGGACTAATATATTTCTTCCCAGCCTCCTAATATCAATCTGGCGTCCCAACGTGGGACGAGTATATTCTCCTCCTTTTCTTTAGATGTCAATTGGCCCCCAAAACGTGGGACATTTTAAAAACAGTAGTTTTTAACGAACCGCCCTGAGATTTTAGTTTTGTTTGTAGATAGCTGTGTTTTTTTTGAAGCGTGTAATTTTTAAGAATGATTTTTAGGTACCTATATTTATTTTACTGATTTTGAAATATTTATTTGTCGGGATACTTGAGCGTGTTTTAATAACTGTTGTTTTCACAGACCACGTGGAGATTTTCAGTTGTAGAAATTTATTATTGTTTTGATAGTTATGTTTTTTTGAGGTGGATTTTCTTTATATATTTTCGGTCGTTATATATATATGCAATTATTGGATAGGAGAACGTGATGACGAAATTTGTGGTATACTTATAAAAATATGAGACTAGGTTTGTAGCGAATAATATAAATGATAATATGAGCCGCGGTAATATAGAATTGCTGTTATATGTTAGCCCGGGAATATGATGTTTATTTTATTTTTAAATATTTTAAACTTATGTTAAATCAATAGAATATTTAGTACTATTTTTACAAAGTCGGATAGTAGAGGATATGTAAGCGTTTTTTTTTTCGAATAAATTTTTTGTTGCTGTTGTTGTGAAATGTTCTAAATAAATATAACCTGCGTTCCACCAGGTAAAAACACGTGGAACTGGCGCCCTGATTATGATGATGATAATAATAATGTAATGACGTTTGAAGATATCGTGACCTCACGGGAGGCTGTAAGAATCTGTAGGTGAATTTGTAGAAAATAATTCTGTATGAAATGAAGATTGATGAATAATAAGTCTGTAGCTGACGAATTTATTATAACTCTGACGAAGTATTGATGAATAGTAACTCTGTAGGTGACGAATTTATTATAACTCTGACGAAATTTCGTGGATTATAATTCTGTAGGCAAAGCATAATTCTGTAGGTGAAGAATTTAAAATAACTCTGACGATGGAGGTGGAGAATAAATCTGTAGCTGATGAAGTTATTGTGGTTTATAACTCTGACGATTAAGATGAATTATAAATCTGTAGATCATGATGTTATGGTGGTTTATAGCTCTGACGATGGAGGATGATAATAAATCTGTAGTTAATGACGCATGGTGGTTTATAACTCTGACGATGAAGGTGGATAATAAATCTGTAGATGATGAAGTTATAGTGGTTTATAACTCTGACGATGAAGGTGATTTATAAATCTGTAGATGGTTTTGATGAGTAATAAAAATTCTGTGAATGAAGAATGAAGTTGTTTGGAGGATAATGATGATCCCAATTCTGTAGATTTTGCTGTAGTGGTTGTGGAGGCTGTATGTGCATAGAGAGGATGATGACGATGTAAAGACCGTGGAGGCTAATAGCGAGAAGATACGCATCATAAGAAGTAGTTCAGAATTCGCGTCGGAAGTAGAACTGGTAGTCGCGCCAAATACGTCGAGCAGTAGGAAGCTGATAGTTGATTAGATACGTAGGATGAAAGGAAGCAAGCAGATACGTCGATAGGTAGCAAGATGATGATGAAGATACGTCGGATGAAAGGAAGTAAGTAGAAACGTCGAGAGGTAGCAAAATGATGATGATGATACGTCGGATGATGAGAAGGTCCTGAGAAATTCGAAGAGAGAAGACCGGTAGTCGCGCCGGATCATGAGTTAGGTACGCCAGTAGTTGCGCTGAGTAGTAATGAGATGAAAAGGTACGAAGAGGAGTAGAATGACGGAATTATGAATAAGAATACAATATAGACGATCTATGTGTTATTGGTAGGATTAGCCTCCCCGCAGATAAACTAGACGATTGATGATTCTCTCTATGTAGCATTGATAGACTCTACAGCCACTCGCAGTTTAATTCGCGCAGATTTGGAGGGACATTTGACCCAAAGAGATAACGATTTGTAACGAAAGCAGAATTAGACTACTCGAAATCGAACGTTTAGATGAAAGGAATAAGTTTTAGTAGTAGCCGGTTAACGAAATGTAATAAGATGAAATAATGACGCAATGAGATGAGATCTTGACGAAGTAAGATAAGCTAACTATATAATAAGACGAGATAATGACGCAATATGATGAGATAATGACGTAAACGGATGAGATAATGACGTAATCGGATGAGATAATGATTTAAAAAGATGAGACAAAGACGTGATAATTGATAGGTAAATAGCAGAATACGGCGTGATGGATTTTTAGTGTGTTATATGCCTTTGGGAAAAAGTGCGGTATTTTTATTATTTAATTGAGAGGACAACGTTAAGTAAATCACAGAGGAAAATGAGATAACGGATGGACACGAATGAATCAGCCGACGAAGTAGAGGTATTAGATAAAGGCACTTGCGGAAGATGTTGTATTGCGATTGAAGATAGATACGAGCGTAAAACTATGTAAATGCGTTATGACGTTGAGTTATCGGAAATCGAATTGTATTATGGATAGTTGTTATACGGTTTTGTTTGTTCGATGGTTGGAAGCGATTGCGGTATGGTATTGGCCCCATTATAATTACAGGTGAAGCTTCTTCGCGATGCGGTTTTCTGGAAGCGATATTAAGCGTTACATATACGTTTATCGAAAAAGAAAATGTTATTATGTAGAACATTGCGGTGGAAAGAAGAATCGTGTTTAGTCGTATACGTTCTTGCTCTGGTAATGCGTTTACTTTTGTCTGATTATACGATATTTGGTTTCTTTTGTCTTTGCATGGATTATCTCGATCATAAAAGGAGAGGCGATTGATATTTCCATAGGTATTGTGATCGATATATTTCCATGCATTATGATATCAAAGAAACCCAAAAACCATTATTTTACTTTGGCCTAATGTATTTCTTCTATTAATTCTAGGAACGGATTATAGCGGCCTCCCAGGCCTTGTTTATATATTTAAGCATTGTCTTTTCTATTGAAAATAAATTTGAAATGTAAAATGCATTTGGCAGATTCCTGGAGTCTTGGTTGGCACCCGGCGGTACGGATTGATTCTTCAGTTAACCACCCCCCTCCCCTACTCCATGTTTCACGGGCGCTGGGTCGCCCGGCTGTAGTTGATCAGTTGTCATTCGGTAGTTGTGAGTGTCAGTTGTCATTCGGTAGGAGTCATTGGTTGGTCGGTAGTGGTAGAGACCCGCGTGCGAGAGTGCGAGTTTGCTAGGCTATCGGACGGCCTTAGCATTTTTTTTCTAATTGTATAAAGTAGTGATTAAGTTCTTTCCAGGTTCTCTACCTATCATCGGGGGTGAATTTAAAATAGTTTAAGTTACTATTAATAATAACTTTTAATAATAAAAATAATCGCATGGTAGTGAATAAGTTTGTTTCAGGTCCATATAACCAACGAAGGGTGAATTTAAGCTAGTTTTAAGTTATTTTAAATTACTAAAAAGTGATATGTAGTGTAAGTGTTTTCCTCTACAGCCTCGTTACGAGAACAGCAGTTTGGTAAGATCTTTCCAGTTATGTATATATTATTTTACCATGCCTGTATTTGTATGTATTTGTCTTTTCAGGCACATCGCAGCCGATTATGTTTTATTAGATTTTTATTTTCAGGGGCAGAGTTTAATGTTTATTTTTATTTTTTTTCAGCCTCTTTAGTTATCAATTTCGTGTCCCAACATGGGACTAGTATTTTTCTCCGCCTTCTCTAGATACGAGTATATTCTCCGCCTTTCTCTAGATATCAATTTCGCGTCCCAACGTGGGACTAATATATTTCTTCCCAGCCTCCTAATATCAATCTGGCGTCCCAACGTGGGACGAGTATATTCTCCTCCTTTTCTTTAGATGTCAAGTTTAGGGAAGATTAAATTTCATTCGCGTATTTCAGTGCAAAATGAAACGTCAGTTACGTAATCTTCAACTATAGATATATTTTACGTTTTCTATGGTTATTGTCTATAACGCATCTGTCAAATTCAAGTCAAATTGTAATAACCTTAAATGATACGTGACGCGAAGCTGTGACTAAATATTATTTTATTGTTATAACAACACATTATTTTATTTGTTTCATTACACAGCATGTTACTTTTTCAATTTTTTATACAGATCGATGTTTTTTTTAATTAAAATCAAACATTGTAGTGAAAAAATGTGATTGAAGAATATGTACTACGTACGTAGTACTTCAATGCAAAATGTATGTACATTTTACAGATAGATATGGAACTAAGTGATCATGGTAAAATAGTGTCTTATGTAGAAAATTTAAGAATACACATTATATATATAGAAACAGGATGGATCAATTTAAAAAGTGGGATGAAAAAACATCGCAAAAATAAAGTTGCGTGCCTGACGTTTCATTATGGCTGACAGTTTTTCGTTTGTTGTCAGGCAATACAATATAATTATGTAAAAAAGAAAATAAATATTAAATACATGAACCACTTCTATATCGTCTTTTATTTTAACATCAAAAATAAATCATGATTATAATTATTATGCATAGTTATTTGTAGTATAAAATGAAATAAAACATTAAAGCGTGCGGCGATTAGTACGCCACCTGGCGAAAAAGACTAGAAACAATACTTAACTCAAGATTAAGACACGCAATCCGCCAGAAACGTTGAGTTAAATATTTGTGGTTTAGTGACGTATTTAAGGGAAGATTTGGTACTGAAATACGCAATATTTTTGTTAAACTAGAGTTAAACTCCTAAGGGCCGACTGAAATACTGGGCCATAAAGATTTACAAGGTTTTACAATTATCTATAGGAAAAATTCACTATGGCCAAATCCATAGAAAAATCAGTTTATTATTATTATTATTTTAAAAAATAATAACAATAATAATGGTGTAGAATAGCCACAGCCTTATTGTTTACAAACAGAGTGTAGAATAGCCACTTGAACTGTCATCTGTCAAAAACACGTGATATTTGTTATTGTTTACAAGGTGAAGAATAGCAAGTGTGTAATATATGTTGCAAAAAGATTCTTACATGTTTTATTAAATTTTAAAATACATTTCTATTTGAAAAGTAAAGAAATGAAAAAATAATATTTAGAAAAAATAACCAAAATAAAAGGACATAAGTAATTAATGATGTGACTATACAAGAAAATTGATTTATTTATTTTAATTTCGGGAAACAACACAGCCATTACATATTTTACATTAAAAAAAAAATAATGATCTGGAGAGTAAGCCAATTACGTGAATGTAGAAATAAACACGTAAATAAACCAACAGAGTGATTGCTGAAAGAAAAAAAATACAGATACGTATAGGGGAATAAATACGTAAATATAACTAAAGCAATCAGGGAAAGAGATAAGAAGAAATTAGTAAACGTAGGAAGTGGTAGACAACCATTTAAGCGGATAAACAACTAGATAAACGAATAAATAAATAAAGAATCGAATAATTAAATAACCCAGGGAAGAAATGAGAGCATGAATAAAAAAAACATCCCGGTAATAATTACCTAACGCTAGAAAGTTAAGATCCAGCATACGAGATAAATAAAAAATTAAATTAACCTATTCATCGCAATACACAAAGCATAAAACAAAAGAAAAAAACTACAGTCAAAATTAAAGTCGCGACCCTAAGGTTTAATATCTAGGTCAGCCTCAGAATACCTACATACATGTATCGACCATTTTGTCGCTCGCATACCTACGACCCGGTCAGAATTTTGAAGTACCTAGCTGCATACCTAGAATAATACCTCAAGATATTCACAATAAGCTCGATTTAAGAAAGACCAAATAGCACGTTCTAGAATTATGAAAATTATACGAATAAAGAAAAGACCTATTATGTATACACAGACGAGTTTGAACTTTTAACTATACATACATACATACATGCATACGTACATACCATCACGCCCTGTCCCTCACGGGGAAGGCAGAGAGAACCGAACGCCACATTTTTCTATCTTGACACACATTCATCGCCTCAGCAACATTCATACATCGTCTGAGACATGTTCGTCTGTGGTTCACGCTTCTTGCATTTCCATCGTTCAAAATATCGATTTACTACTGTATAAAGTTATATTATACTTATTGTTATACTTGTAAAAAGGATTTTAATAAATAAATAGAAAATAACAATAAGTAAATAATACCAGGCGATACCATAACGGTCATTGCGTTACTTTGGGTAGGCAGGGAGAACCGAACGCCGGATCCTCGCCACCTACGCAGCACGGTTTTAAAATTCTTACATAACCCACATTCGAGATCAGGTGATAGGTGATTCTCTGAAAAGTTCGCATTGGTGGTTACGGAGAGCGGAGTTTTCCATTCTGTATATTATCAGTATAAGGCGGATTTAAATAGGTATTTTTTTGGACCTCGGGTATGCGCCAGCCCGCTCGGAGGAGACGAGAGCTTTCGTTTCAATACTAGGGGAGACATCTAGCGATAAATTCGATCAGCTTCGGGAAGCGCTCTGCTCGACCGACTGTCATAGGTCAGAGGCAGCGCGCGAAACTCTATAGATGGCACGAAGAAAATAAGCCGAGGAAAGTCCGAAAGGGGAGGAATTTGTCGCGAGGAGAGAATAATATTAAATGAATAATAATAAACGAGAAGATAATTGAAGTACAGTAAGTGATTTAGGTCCGTAGGGAATATTTTCGCGCTTTGGTTCGGGACTCTGATGCAGATCGGTAAGCCGAGGTATTAGAATGCTAGGTGTTGTAGGGAAAAGCTTCGCGTCTCGACATACAGAGGGCGAATAGTGCTGAAAGGCAGGAAAATGAATTTTCTCCCTGAGAAAAATTCGAGTCTGGTTTTCTCCAAGCGTCGGAGGAAATTATGACAGTCATGAGGTAATAAGAGCGAGTTGTTTTTTATATAAAAATAAAATGTAACTACGGGAAATTATAGTTATAGAACGTAGTTAGTATTGGTAGGGCGAAAAGAAAGAAATAAAATAATGATTTTTATCGATATAATTGAAAGAAACAATGCGATTGTTAAGGAGAATGAAATAGTACCATAATGTCAGATTCCTACAACATATCATTGTTTAAATAATTTTGTGTGTTGGGTAATATTTAATCAGGGTTGGAAATACCTACCTATAGGCACACATTACTGTATAGAGATATCATAATTCTATGTTGCTCTTATCATGTAACTAGTCCATAAGAAGGTATATGTATAAACTTAAGATAATAAGAAGGAAAAGGCATATGTATGAAATTAAGATGAAAAAGGGAAAAATGTATATGTA
Organism: Molanna angustata; assembly: GCA_963576475.1. Lineage (NCBI taxonomy): Eukaryota > Metazoa > Arthropoda > Insecta > Trichoptera > Molannidae > Molanna > Molanna angustata. Next base: position 25,120,034 of record OY754983.1, on the reverse strand, counting down.
TAAAATTAAGATAATAAGAAGGAAAAAGGTATAGGTATAAAATAAAGATGAAAAAGGGAAAAATGTATATGTATAAAATTAAGATAATAAGAAGGAAAAAGGTATATGTATAAAATTAAGATGAAAAAGGGAAAAATGTATATGTATAAAATTAAGATAATAAGAAGGAAAAAGATATATGTATAAAATTAAGACGAAAAAAGGAAACTCGTATATGTATAAATTTAAGATAAGAAAAAGAAAAGTGTGTAACGAAAATTTAATATGAAAAAGAAAAAGTGTAGGTAACGAAGATTAAGATAAGAAAAGAAAAAGTGTGTGTAACGAAAAATAAAGAAAAAGAAAAGTGTATGTGTAGTGAAAAATTAAGATGGAAAAGAAAAAGGTGTATGTGTAATGAAAATCAAAAAAAGAAAACATAGTGCGTGAAATTCGGCGCGAAAAATCAGTGCGTCCGTACGGGAACACAGGGACCGTCGAGGGACTAGGGGGAAGAGGCTGGCGGGACGAAAACCGCCGGTCAATATTAGCGACTGCAAGGGATGATCTGGATCATTCCGATTTCGTCAGCGCAACAGTAAACAGTCTCCCTTCTCGCGGGTCTCGCCAGCCAGACCATGTACCAACGATTATACTCAACCGTCGTGGACGCAGAAAAAATTTTTATTAAGTACTTTTATTTTAAACAGTGAGTCAGGCCAGCAAGAAAGGGGCCCATTGCAGACATTAAAATTAATATCAGAACATACGCGGTCGTTACGGTTGTTATATATAGAAACGAATTTGTCGATAATAAAAGGTTTTAATTAACAGAAAACTACATGACGTTACATGATAAAATAAGTGACATATCAAGATAATAACAAAAGAATAAAGACTATTATTTTTTTAAAATAAGACAGCCATAGACAAAACCATCACCACATTCACCCCCACTATTTTATTTTGTAACATAATCAGACAAGTATGCTGGAGGTAACATTGGCCTGTTAGAGTGTCTGGTATTTTGTGCGTTTACAATTGTTTCTCCTGACGGATTCAAAGCGGTTGGGAGGTCATTGGAGATTCTCCGTTCCACATCCTCTGGCTCTGCCGATGTTGAAGGTTCATCATTTATGTTTTCATCTTCATCCTCTTCATTCAGTATTGTTGATTCTCCTTTAGGAGCTAAATGGCGAGTTGAAACAGTAGTTTCTCTTCCATCTTCCAATCGGACGTGTGCATAGTTTGGATTTGCTTCCAGAAGTTCCACCTCCCTAACCAAGGGTTCGTATTTGTTGTTTCGCACGTAGTTTTTCAGTAAAACTGGACCTGGTTGTGTCAACCAAGTAGGAATAGCACATCCGTTGGCTGATCTTCTGTGGTGAGAAAACATACGTTCATGAGGTTTAGCATTAATCGCCGTGCATAAGAGAGATCGTATAGAATGTAATGAAACCTGTAGGGCCTCCTCCCACTCTTCTATTTTCATTCCGTTTGACTTTAAGGTCAGTTGGATGGTTTTCCAAATGATGCCATTGTATCTTTCCACCTGTCCATTCCCTTGAGGATTATAGGGAGTTGTCCGGCTTGTTGCTATTCCTTGAGAGTGTAAAAATGATTTTAATTCGTTTGACATGAAGGCTGATCCTCTGTCTGAGTGTATGTAAGCTGGCATTCCAAAGATAGAAAAAATATTCTTTAATGAACTTATGACTGTAGCTGCTGAAATATCAGAACATGGAACAGCGAAGGGGAATCTGGAGAATTCGTCGATTATTGTTAGGAGGTAGCGATTCTTAGAGTTGCTTGGTAGTGGGCCCTTAAAATCTATGTTTAATCGTTCAAATGGAGATGTAGTTTTGATTAATATTCCATGGTTTTTAAAAAATCTTGGTTTTAATTCATTGCAAATTGGGCACAAGTTGATCATTTTCTTGACTTCTTCTAACGAAAAGGGCAAATTCTTACTACGAATCCAATGATGCATTCTGGTAACTCCTGGGTGACAGAGAGATTTGTGCAACTCCTGCAGATTAATATTTGAATATGTAGCTGCAGTTATTCTGGACAACGTATCCGCTGTTATATTCTTACTTCCAGGACGGTAGATGATATCAAATTTAAAGGAAGCTAATTCCAGTCTCCAGCGCATGATTTTCTCATTTTTGATTTTACTGTTGTGGTGTTGGTCGAACATAAATGAAACTGATCGTTGATCAGTGAAAACTTCAAAGTGTCTACCTACTAAATAGTGTCTCCAATGACGTAGAGACTCAACAATTGCATAGGCTTCCTTCTCAATGGATGAATGTTTCTGTTCAGAATTATTTAGTGTTCTTGAAAAGAAGTCTACAGGGCGACTTGCTTGACTGAGTGTTGCACTGATGGCAAAATCAGAAGCATCAGTCTCTACTCGAAAAGGAATATTGTCGTCTATTGCTGCCAAGGTTGCCTTAACTATATCATTTTTTAAAGCGTCAAATGCCAATGTTGCATCTTTTGGCAGAGGGAACTTGGTCTTTCCAAGCAATGGGCGTATTTTCTCAGAAAAAGCAGGTATCCATCGACAGTAGTGAGCGAACATACCTAATTCACGTTGTAAAGAAGTAGAATCCCTTGGAAAAGGTAGATCAAGCAGCGGTTTAAGACGATCAGGATCTGGTTTGATGTCTCCGTCTTTAATTATATATCCGAGCAAGCAGACTGTGTTTGTTGAAAAGCTAGATTTGTCTTCGTTTATAGTTAGATTGTACTTTCTAACAGCGTTCATAAATTTTTTTAAGTTGTGATCATGTTCTTCTTGAGTTTTCCCACAAACAGTGACATCATCTAAATATGGGTATGTTCCTTTAAGTTCTTCGTCTTTTATTATTCTATCAATAACTCTTTGAAAACAGGGTACTCCGTTAGTAACACCAAAAGGCACGCGAAGGAATTGATATAGTTGACCACATGCCTCAAAAGCGGTGTAGATTTTTTCTGTATTTTGGATAGGTATTTGATGATATGCACTTTTTAGATCGATTGTGCTAAATATTTTGTTTTTCGATACTTTTGAAATGACTACTTCTATACGAGGAAGAGGATATGCATCTAGCATGGTAAATTTATTAATTGTTTGGGAGTAATCCACAACCATTCTAGGTTTATGGTTTCCCCCTTTAGTAACAAAAGCCTGGGCGCGCCATGGTGAATTGCTAGGCTCAATTATTTCTTCATTTAAAAGCTTCTGAACCTCTGCTCTTATGAAGTTTAAATCTTCTTCCGAATGACGTCTTGATTTTGTGGTTATAGGTTTACAGTCTGGTGTCAAGTTTTCGAATAATGGAACAGGGTGAATTAGAGCTTTAGCCAGAGAACAGATTGACAGGGTTGGTTTACTACCATTGAACCCTATTTCTACAGAGGTGTAGTATTTTAGTATATCATGCCCAATCAGGACATCTGTGCAGAGGTCTTTCATTATAAGCAATTCAGTAGAATAAGATGACTCCATTATTGTCATATCTACTAGACAACATCCCACAACATCGCTCACCATAGTAGAGTTTGCCATAGATATTTTTCCGAAGTATGGTTTTACACGTATTTTACATTTGGATATATGTTTTTGATTTACAAAACTTAAAGAGCTTCCAGTGTCGATTAATGCTTCAAGCTCAATTCCATTTATTTTTACCTTTGTCATTGATTTTTCAAGGCAGTGTGCTGTAGTTGAGGCCAAAAGTGCGTTCATGGAAGCGGTGGAGATTTTTGGTGCTCCAGATCTGCAAACACGTCGATAGTGTCCTTTTTTGTTGCATAGCTGGCATACTGCGTCTCTAGCAGGACATGATGATCTAGGGTGGCGTTTATAACCACAAAAGTAGCACTTCTCTAATTTTTGTGGAATGGCTGCAGTTGTGTCCGTTTGATCGGCTTAATTTTCAGAGGTTTTTATGTTTTTTATGGCGGCAATGGAGGCAGGCACATTTAAATAAGATGATGAATGCTGCTCAGCTAATTCTAAAGATCTGGCCTGTTCAAACGCTATGTCTAAAGTTACAGACACATTTTCAAGAAGTCGTTGGCGTATATTTGAACAGCGTAAACCTCGAATAAAGGCGTCTCTAATATACTCATTTTTGTAGTCTTCTGCCGAAACAGCCTTAAAATTACATTCCTTACTCATTTGTTTGAGCACTTGTAGATAGTCACTTACTGTTTCTCCAGATTGTTGGTACCTGCATGCTAAACAATGCCTGGCGTCGATCTCATTTCGTTTTTTGACGTATATTGAGTCCAGAGTCAAAATAGCTTCGTCGTAGGTTGCACATTCACTAATATGTTGAAACACGTTTGAAGTCACGTAATTACATAAAAGAGGAAACTTTTGCTCTTCGGTAATCTTTGGAATGCCCTCCAAAAAGTTAGTAAATGTCCTCTTCCAATGATTCCACTTTGCGTCGGCGCAAGTGTTTGTCGGTTCTATGTCGAACCGATCGGGTCGCAACAATTGCTCCATTATGTAATGATGAGTTGCGATTTTTTTTCTGTTAATTAAATTGTTATATATAGAAACGAATTTGTCGATAATAAAAGGTTTTAATTAACAGAAAACTACATGACGTTACATGATAAAATAAGTGACATATCAAGATAATAACAAAAGAATAAAGACTATTATTTTTTTAAAATAAGACAGCCATAGACAAAACCATCACCACAACGGTCTACCACAGACTCGCTCTGGCGAGGTCCCGCGGACGGAGATAGGCCAACCTACCAGGTTTTATTTTCACATTATTTTGTCTGTCCACTGAGTCCATTACACACCACTCAATTGGAGGGCCATTTTCCCCGCCCTGCCAAGAAAATAGCGGCAAGCGCCTCTTTTGGAAAGGAGGCCCTGCCCTGGAGATACCCACACCGCCTCTGTGGTAAGAGGCAAATCGAGGATCATTGTCGCCGCCTCTGGAGAGGCCGCCCACGAGGACCACCAGCCACCGCCTCACAGGAGGCCAATACCGCCCTGTTTTTTTTTCTTCACACTTCGACTTCAACGTTTTATTTCAAAGACTCTCATCGTTGTTTTTTTTTGTTGTGTGCACACAAATAGTTTTAAGTAGAAATTAAAGGAGTGTCTCGGGACAGTAAAACAATTGGCTGCCATAGAAAAAACATTATATTGAAATGCATAGACAGCGCACATATAAATATCACCAAATAACTTGAATCAGGATTCCGGGTGCGCAGAGCGTAAATTTGTGTGTTTTGCTTGCAAATCGCCCCCTTCTTGGCGAAATGGCTCAAGATATTTGACGCCAACGAAATTCTTACAGCCAGTGGATGAAAATAAAAACATCGTTGGTTTATAGAGAATAAGGACTTTAGTATAATATGACATGTTTTCAAGTTTATTTTAGGAAAAAAAAAACATTTTGAATAATACACCGGGGGGAGTTTAAAAGAAAGATTTGTGGAAAAGGAAGGTGTTGCGAGGTTGTAGATAATTTTTTTTTTTAATATTATTTGAAAGTGAAAGTTGGTTATTGGTTTTGTCGGGAAACTATTTCTTATTCAGTGCTCACACAGAGGTGGCACTAGAGTATCGGCACAGCCGATTTCGACGACTTACTAGGCTGAGGGCGGTGGCCGCCCGTCGCCGCTCACTAGTTGGTTTGCCCGGCCAGCTATAGGGTGCAAGCCGTCGCTGTGACTCCTCCCCAGGAATTAAAACTTACATTAAATCTTAAAATTACCTAATTACTAACTATAATTAAGACGGCTTCAGACTGGGAATGTGTATGAGAGAGAAGAAAAAAAATATTTCAGTTAAGCTTTAAAATTTACTTAAATTTATGCACACAAAGAAACAAGCTAGGGAAACAATTTACCTACATGCTAGGACTTATACTAAGATCTTAATTTCACGAGTGTCTCGGGACAGTAAAACCAATGGCTACCATAGAAAAAATACATTTCATTAAAATCCATAGATGTCATAGCTAGATCCCTAGAAAGTGCACATACTTCAAAAGTTCTGACAGCCAGTGAATGATAATACTAAAACATCGTTGATGTATGTATAAATGTAGGTATTTCTATAATACGAGTTGTTTTTTGTTTATTTTTTTTAATAAAAAAACTATTGTGTACATCAAACTTTTGTAAATAAATATAAATGAAGTGTTTAAATATATTTTGAAAAGAATATTAGCCGTTTTACATAATCATTTATATTAAAATTATGTTGATCATGTAGGTTAATTACAATTTCAGTGATTTTATATCAAAAACTGTTTATTTTATTGAAATCAGACTTTCATCAATATTTTCTTCATTAACTTGATAATAGTATAGGCTATATAATATTATGAAAAATATCTTGAGGCAGCGCAAAAATAAGATCAGGTACGACGAACAGACCTTTCCTTGGGCAGCCCATTCCTTTCAATGGCATTTATATATGGAGGCCGCAACCTCCTCTTGACGCAAACATTTTCGTTTATCTATAAATTTAAATTGCTATAATATCATCTTAATACCTTGATGATATAATATAATTATAGTTAGACGGAAGTACCAAACAACAGAGGCACGAAGAAGAATTATTATAGTAACATTGTAACTGGAAAACTTACAAGTAGTTTAATTAATTTATATTGAATTTTCAGTAGCGACTACTTTAAAATAATAAAGTTTTTGTCATAGAAAAATATAATATAGTGATTAAAATCTCTTTTCTATGATAGTGATCAATCAAATATAGCAAGAGATCAGAAATATGGATAAAGGGTGGAATATCCCAAATTGAAACATCAATTTACTGAATAACTTATTTTGAAAACTATCAGTTAGATATTTTACAATAAATTTATGTACACAATAAATGTACAATGGGAGGTTTATTGCTTGTTGGCGATATCTTCCATCCAACCATATTCATTTGTTGAAGTAATTAATGTGTATGGTATGTAACCTGCTGCTTAAATGGATAAAAATGTTGTGAAGTAAGAAGTATTGTGCACTGCACTGGGATACTGAGTCTTTTGGTATCTGAATAAACAGACAATCCGTGTTCTGAGAAGAAGTAAAATTGATTTTGAAGATAGATGGTTTATACATATTTACATTAAATTTACTTTGTTTAGTGTTTACACTTTTTATTTTGTGACAATTGTGGATGCACAGATACTGCCATATAAAATATACTTATAGCAAATTATTCTTTTTTTAAGAAAAAAATAAATAATTTGTTTCTAATGAAGAATATATTCACTTATGTTACTCAATCACACTTACATTACTGACTAATTTCTAATAGTTTTATTTCTAAATGTCTCATGGCATTAAAATCTTTATGTGATTAATATAATATAAAGATCACTAACCTACATTTTTAAACCATTACCAACCTAGCTTGTGGTGAGCTCTTACAAAAATGGGGCTATATAAATTATCCAATTATTTATATAATTCAAAATATGTACAAAATGTTTAACTAACTACCCAAAAATATATTTGCAAAATTTACATGAGGTAACGAAATGGACGAAAAATGTTTTATAATCAGCTCTAGGCTTATGTACTTTACACCTATGATATAAATTTGAAGTCGATCAGACTTATAGTTTGGGTTCTAGAGAGGACACAAAAAGGATACGCCGTACATATAAAAACATCTTGACGAAACTCAAACTGTATACTCTCTGTAGTTTCTGGCAAATCGCCGTGGAGGGGTCTGTATATGTACCTAACAACCGAAACGACACAAATTTGCGGTATGCGCACCCTCTATTTTGGTTCTACTAGTTTGCCGGTGATTATACATGACACCCATTGAGAAATTGGTGTAAAAAATATGCTTAAAAATTGTGAAATCATGACTCTCTACTATTCTATAGTCATCATTTGTCCTTTTCCTCATGACTGAGGATAGCGGCTGCAGTCCGTCGCCACACGTATGGCCCGCCTCCATGCCAATCTGTTTTGTGCTGAACGCAGAGCACCAGTCACCGAAGACCCCATTGTGGACTTAACCAAATCGCTCCATCTGGTCGGTGAGCGACCACGAGATCTCCGTCCCTCCACGCTGCCCATCAAAACAAGCTTCTCGAGGCAGTCAGGTTCCCTTCTGGCAATGTGTTCAAATAATTGAAGGATACGTCTGTAGAAATACATAAAAAATAAATACATCTTGATACGTCGATAGACGATCCTCGATCTTCAGCTCGTCTAGAATTGACACATTCGTTCTTCTGGCTGTAGTATAGTGATTCTATAGCAGTGGAGAGTAAAAAACATTTCAATGAAAATGTAATTCTGTGGTGTATTAGCCAATGAATAAACAAAAGTTGAATCTCACTTTGTTTATTACAATAAATAAGACAATTACAATAATTAATATATAAGTACTATTTCAATAATTAGCATGAATAATATATTTTATCAAGTAGGTAAACAATCGACACAGTGTATCATATCGTTTGTGATAAAGCAATACCTCGTAACCCACTCACCAAAGATTTTACAGGAGAGACAAAAAACTTACATTTATACATTTTTGTGTTGTATTTTGTATAATTATGTTTTTTATATATTTGAAATAAATCTTTTAATGTGAAAAGAAGAAAGCATGGATGGCATTAATAGCCGCGAAAGGATCGAATAATGAAGAAAGAGCAAAAGAAAATTATAAAGTATATAAAAAGGTAGTCAAAGACACAGTAAAAAAGGAAAAAGATGGTATAAAAGAGAAAGAAAGCCTGAAAATAGCCAACGACTTTCCTGGAAACATGAAAATGTTCTGGAAAGGCGTAGCGAAAAGAAAAAATGGAACTGTGAAAGCTTCGAAAGGAATAAATGATAAAGATGGAAAAATAATTATGGACGAAGACGGCGTGAAAGAACGATGGAAAGAATATTTCAAGGAACTGTATTGATAGCGGAGTAAGTGGGGACGTGAGTCAGAGAACATGGCAAGTAAGCGAAAGTGATAAGGATGAAATAACGCGAGAAGAAGTATTTGAAGCAGTAAAGTAAAACACGCGAAAGCGGGGAAAGCTGCCGGATATGACAGTGTATCAGCTGAACTTATAAAATATGGCGGCGAACAGACGTTGGAGTGGTGTCTCTCTCTTTTCAACAAATGTTGGGAAGAAGGACACACTCCCTCAGACTGGAGAAATGCAGTCGTGGTACCTTTGTATAAAGGTAAAGGATCGAAGCTCGACTGCAAAAACTATAGAGCCATAAGTTTATTAAGCTCAGTTGGTAAGATGTATGCAAGGATCCTGGATCAAAGAGTGCGAAAAATTACAGAAAGCAAGATATGGGATGTCCAAGGTGCGTTTGTGGGCGGCAGAGGATGTATAGACCAAAATTTTTTTTCTGCACACGGTCACAGAAAAGGTTCTGGATAAAAATCAGAAAATTTTCTGTGCCTTCATAGACCTAGAAAAGGCGTATGATAAAGTTGTTAGAGAAAAATTATGGGATATACTAGCAGTGTATGGAGTGAAGAGCAAGCTGATACGCGCAATCGCGTCATTATATGAGAACAGCGAAGCATGTGTTCGTGTCAACGACACAGTGACAACGTGGTTCTCTATAAATAATGGCGTTAGACAAGGGTGCGTGCTATCTCCATGGCTCTTTAACTTGTACATTGATTTCTGCATAAGAGCCCTTAAGGATGAAAGCAAGGGTCTGAAATTGAGTACTGTAATGGTGCGAGATTTGATGTATGCAGACGATAAAGTTCTATTAGCAGAAAGTATGGAAGAGTTACAGTATCTTGTAAGTCAGGTATATGAAGGATGTATAGAGAATGGACTTAGGATGAATGCCAGCAAATCAAAGACAATGGTCTTTGAAAAGAGTGAAAGCAGAACAGCGTGTAAAATAAGAGTAGAGAACGAATGGCTCGAGCAAGTCGACGAATGTGTGTACTTGGGAAGCATATTTCAACGGAATGGACGACTCGATAAAGAGATCGAAAGAAGAGTTATGGCAGGAAACAGAGTGAATGGAGCACTAAGAACAATTATGAATGATCGCAACATATCAAAGGATGCCAAAGTTGCCATTCATAACGCCGTCGTAGTGCCAACCTTGACGTATGCAAGTGAAACCTGGACATGGCAGAAGAAGCATGAAAGTAGAATAAATGCAGTTGAAATGAGATCGTTAAGAAGGATTTGTAATAGAACGATGTATGACCGGGTAAGAAATGAGGACATAAGGAAAGAATGTAAGATGAAGAAAGATGTCATTACTAGAATGAAAGTGAACACATTGAGATGGTTTGGTCACATGGGGAGAATGAATGAGGAGCGCCTGACGAAGAAAATATACAGAGCGGAAAGGAATGGAATGAGAGGTCGGGGACGCCCAAGAAAGGGATGGCACGACCATGTGAACGAAATTTTGAAAGACGGAAATGTTAGAAGTGTGAGCAATAGACGAGCATGTATGAGACGAAGCGAGGGATGCGTGCCAGGATAGAAAAATGTGGCGTTCGGTTCTCTCTGCCTACCCCGCAAGGGACATGGCGTGATGGTATGTATGTATGTATCTTTTAATCATAGGGTATCTAAATTTATGTGAAATATAATATTTTTTTTATGTGGGATATTGGGTATTGCTTTCCCAAAAATAACAAAATTGTGGCTTACGAGTAATTTTAACAAATTTATGGATTGAAAATCCTAGTGCTACAATAAAGTCACATGTTTTACAAGTAATATGTGCAATAATAATAAATTATTAATTCATTTAAAAAAACAATAGAATCCATTACATATTGGCTATTTTCCTTTTGCACGTAGCTTTCTTTATCCAATCACAAAATTCACCTAATGATAATGTCGATAAAGACATAAACTTGCACACTGGAACATTTTCTTTATCTACATTTAAATGATGGGCAAAAAATTCATGGCTGGATTTTTTTTGCTTGGAATTTTGTTTTTTATAATATAGCATATACAAAGTGAAATATAGAGAAAAAAAGATATATATGTAACTCAGAGAAGAAAACAATAAAAGACACATTATAGAAAAAATCTGTTTATTAACACTAGAGTACTCGGCCCTTCAAGTACTCCTTGAGTGCTCGCGCGGAGCACATGTGTCACCCATTACAATTAGCAATTTTTGATATTTTATTTAATGGAAATAAGAAAAACAAGTCCATGGTTTAAAAGATCTGAAAATGAATACTGCCTTTATGTAAAATCAACAGACAACGGTTACATATACTTACCAGTATTTGTTGACGATTTGTTGATATCAGGTACTGAAGAGGAAGAGGTGTCATATGTAAAAATAGTCTAAATAGTAATTTTAAAATTAAAGACCTTGGTCCTGCATGTAATTACTTGGGCATGACTATTCACCAAGATATGGTTAAGAACCAAATTAAGTTAAATCAAACTGCCTATCTCACAAACATATTAAGAAAATATAATATGCAAGATTGTAAATCTATGTCAACTCCGTTAGGTGCTAACTTTGATCATAGTAGCTTAAAAGGAAAATCTTCTGAGAGCCCAGAGTTAGAAAGTAATTGTAGAAGTTTAATTGGTGCTCTCATGTATGCCATGTTATGCACAAGACTAGATCTCGGTATTTGTTTGAGTATACTAAGTCGCTATCAATCTTGTGCTAGCAAAGAACTATGGTCTGCCTTAAAAAGAGTCCTACGTTATATAAAGGGAACTGTAAATTTAAGTTTAGTGTTTGCATTAGACAATGAAAATATTATTGTGGGCTATGTAGACTCAGATTGGGCAGGATATAAAGTCGATCGTAAGTCAACTGCTGGCTATGTTTTCATAGTGCTAGGATGCACAGTTTCATGGATATCAAGAAAGCAAGCAGCGGTTGCCTTATCATCGACTGAAGCAGAATATGTAGCAATAAATTTAGCTGTAAGTGAAGCTTGTTGGTGGCAAAATTTGATTCATGATTTCAGAGTGTATGATGAAAAGGTAAAAATAATAATTTTTGAAGATAATCAAAGTGCGATCAAGATATGCAAAAGTCCATCTCATCATACAAAGCTGAAACATTTAGATATTAAATTACATTTTGTAAAAAATAAAATTATTAATAATGGTATTAACATTGCGTATATTCCAATTAATGAACAAATAAGTGATATGTTAACTAAACCTCTTGCGAGAAAGATATTTGTGTACTCAGGGATGGATTAGGATTAGAATGAAAACAACAATTTTTTTAATGTAAAAAAATATTTTTTTTAGACATGGTATTCATTGAAGAGGGGTATTGTTAAAAAGTGGCAATGAACACTAGTTTTAAAAAATGTTTTAGCGTAGATAAACTGCTCCCTGTCTACTTATCTCTGTGTGCCTAACTCTGTTCAATTTTGTTCAATGGTGTAAGACATATGTAAAGTTACTGTAAAGGATTTCCACATAAATAAATACATACAAGATTAAATATATATATATATATATATATATCTAATATATAAATAAATTATGTATATAAATGATATATATATATAAATGTCTTTTAATATATATAAATGATATTACAACAATTTTCATTGTAAATTTTTAACAGACGTTCATCTGCTTCAGACTTCAACCAACTTTTCGTATACATTGATAAAATGGCTGGGAAAGATAACCACTCTACTGTAAATAGTTTCGAATGTGATGAATGTAGATGTCGATATAAACATGAAAAAAATTTAAACGCGCATAGAAGATATATTCATGGTATAATAATAATAATAAGGACAATTTATAAAGCGCCGTTTAGTGACAACCGTGGTCACCTCAAGGGCGCTTTCAGTTTGCAAAAAATAATTTAAAATTAGTCCTATAGCTAACACATTGAAAATGGTGAAACATAAAACTTAAAAAAATACAATAAGTTAAAATTAGTCCTATAGCTAACACATTGAAAATGGTGAAATATAAAACTTAAAAAAAATACCTAGAAATCACAAATTAATCTTGTTACATAATCCAGATGAAATTAATTATAAAAAATAGTCGATTCAAAGTAAACTGGCATAATATTTAGTACACATAATATTATTGAACGGATGAAGGACAATCTGGATACGACTTGCGGAAAAGATGAGTTTTTAATTTCTTCTTGAATTCATTGATATTTTCGGTACATCTTATATTCATTGGAAGATTGTTCCATGACTTTGGTCCAGAAATGCCAAAAGATCGATATAGGTATTTTGGCTTATTTGTGAGATTGGTTTCTACTAGTTTTTTATTGGATTGGGTCATTGATCTTAGCGTACTTTGTTTATTGTTAGGTGAAAATGGAACACAAAGTTCCGATATATATTCCGGGGCCATGCTATTGAGTGCTTTAAAGACAAGGAGACATGTTTTAAATTCTATACGTTCTGGGCTCTTCAGCCAATGAAGTTTGTGAAGTGTTGGTGAGATATGCGAGAAACGATCAATCTGGTAAATATAACGGGCTGCTGCATTGAGGATGAGTTGTATTCTATGGATTTGGTATTGCGGTAGGTGTGCTAATATGGCGTTACAATAATCTACATGGGAAACTATTAAAGAATTTATAAGGACCTTAGCAGCATTTGTCGAGAGACACCTTCGAATAGGTCTAAGTTGTCTGAGAAAGTAACAACTTTGTCTGACTATGGAAGAAATGTGTTTATCCATAGAGAGTGCACTGTCGATATGTATACCAAGAAATTTTACGCAGTTAGAAGGAGTAATTTCGACATTTTGAATAACAATGGGGTCATTATTTATGTATTGTTGCCTGCGAGGTGAGGCAAGCCAAAGGAACTTAGTTTTTGTTGGGTTCAGTTTTAGCTTGTTCTTACACATCCAGGTGGATATCTGATTTATGCATGTGGATACCTCGTGTGTTAAATGATATTTAAATTCAGGTGAACAGGACTTGAACAGTATGCGGTCATCTGCATAGGCATGTGTGTTGAAACCAAGATTTTGAACAAGATTTTCCAACTGATTGGTATATAAATTAAAGAGAATTGGTCCAAGTACAGAACCTTGTGGGACCCCGTACAAGGAGGTAATATTATTTGTGGTACTATCTTTAAATACAACTTTGTATTTACGGTCTACTAAGTAGGAAGATAGCCATGCAATGCAGTCATTACCCAAGCCAAATTCATGTCTAAGTTTAGAAAAGAGAATATTATGGTCTACAGTATCGAAAGCAGCGCTCATGTCTAAAAATGAAATTAGGGTAATCTTACCTGATTCAGCTTGAATGATTAAGTCAGACAAAATTCTTACTGTGGCCGTTTCCGTAGAGTGGAATTTTCTATAGGCAGATTGATTTCTGGCCAGAAACTTATCAGAATCCAAGAAGTTGGTATAACCACTGCTTGTAAAATAAATCCAGTTACTAAACAGGTAGAATGTAATCTTTGTAAATGTGTTTTTTCTACTAAATCATCGTTATTAAAACACAGAAAAAACGTACATAATACATCCAAAACCCGCAATTGTAGAATAAAGTGCTCAGAATGTTCTAAACATTTAGTTTCCTATAAAAGGTTGAGAGAACATTTTGTAAAAGAACATGAAAAGGAATTTCATATTGAAAAACTGACATTGAAATGCAATGAAGGTAAACTCAGACTATTTATTATTTAAATTGATAATAGATTACATATTCTTAGAGAAATTGTAGCATTGAATGTATTTTTGATTACTTGACAAAATTGTTAATTTTTAGATTTTCTAGAGTGGAAGGAAAACTATGAGAGGAAGAATTTTTATTCTTATGTGTTGGATACTTCTTCTAAGAAATGTACATCTAATACAGTCAAATATTACTATCACTGCCATAGATCTAATTCTTATAAAGGGCGAGGAAGTAATCAACGATCTATAAAAAATATAGGAACAAACAAAATTGGAGCAGCTTGCCCATCTACAATTGAAGTGGTGGTTAAAGACGGAACATATTGTGTTACGTTATTTAGCACTCACATAGGACATGAAGCTGAAATTGGCAGAATAACTCTCCAAGCAAACGATAGAGCTAAACTTGCAGGTAATCACCAGAATGCATCTTTTTGATAATGTATTCATTCCTTTATTTTTATCATTGTGCATCAATGAAAGTGGTTTGGGCATGATGAGAGAATGATTGATAAAAGTGACTGTGGCCAACAGGAAGGGTCTCAGAAAATGGATGTATGGTTATAGACGAGGAAAATGTCAAGGAAAGATGGAAGGAATACTTTAAAGAGTTATATGAAAGTACGCAGTATGACAGTGTGACGTACGAAAGAGTACCAATAAATGAAATTGAGAATGACAGAAAAAATTTCAATAGAAGAAGTTAGAGAAGCAGTGAAGCATGCACGTACATGAAAGGCTGCGGGATTTGATTGCATACCAACTGAATTTATTAAATATGGTGGCGAAAAGACGATAGAATGGTGTCATTGCCTCTTCAACAAATGTCGGTAGGACATACTTCATCAGATTGGAGGAACGCAGTTATTGTGCCCCTTTTAAGAAAGATTAGAAATTAGATTGCAAAAACTACCGAGCTATCAGTCTGAAGAGTTCAGTTGGAAAACTGTATGCTAGGATTCTGGACCAAAAGTTGAGAAAGGCTACAACAAGCAGGGTATGGGATGCACAAGGAGCATTTGTTGGAGGTAGAGGATGCACTTACCAAATTATTTACCTTTGAATGGCTACTGAAAAGGTTTTAGCTTAAAACCAGAAGCTTCTCTGTGCCTTTATAGACCCGGAAAAGGCCTACGACAAAGTAGACCGTGAAAAACTTTGGAAGGTTCTATCAGTGTCAGTGTATGGAGCGGAGACCAGGTTAATAAAAGGCAATATCGTCTCTCTATGAAGGAAGCCAAGCCTGTGTGAGGATTGAAAAATCTGACAGGATGGTTCTTCATAAATAAGGGAGTAAAACAAGATTGTGTATTATCACCGTGGCTCTTTAATCTATACATTGACTACTGAGTGAGAGCACTAAAGAATGAGAAAATTGGGCTGAAACTGGAAGGTGTGACTGTATGTGACCTTGTGTATGCAGATGACGAAGTATTAATAGCAGAGTGTGTGAAAGACTTGGAATGTTTGGTTAAAATAGTATTCGATGGATGCATGCAAAATGGACTGAGAATGAATGCAACTAAATCGAAAGTGATGGTTTTTGAGAAGAGCCAAAAACGAACAAAATGCGAGATACGAGTGGAGAATGTAGAATTAGAACAAGTGGATGAGTATTTATATTTAGGAAGTATATTTCAGCGTAATGGAAGACTGGAAAAGGATATTGAAAGAAAGATAACGGCAGGCAACAAAGTGAATGGTCCAATAAGATCTGTAATGAACGACCCTGTTATTTTGAGTCAAGCAGAGCTCGCAGTACACAATGGCATCGTTGTACCGACTCTAATGTATGGTAGTGAGACATGGACATGGCAGAAGACGCATGAAAGTAGAATTAGCGCGGTTGAAATGAGGTCCCTAAGACGAATGTGTGGTAAAAAATGTATGATAGAATAAGAAATGAGGATATTACATGAGAATGTATGATTCGAAAGAGATATTGTGAGTGAGATGAAAATAAATGTCTTAAGGTGGTTTGGCCACTTAGAAAGAATGAATGATGATCGACTGACGAAAAAAGTATATAAGGCTGATAAAAGAGGAACGAAAGGTAGACGTCGACCAAGGAAAAGTTGGCACGATTACATTAACGTTGGCACGACGGGTTGCTGGAGGTGGATAGAGAGCTGTGGAGGTCTCATGAGGAGGCCTATGTCCATTACTGGATGAAGGAGGGCTGACGTAGAATAATACAAGTTAATAACCTATTAATAAATCTATGTTGATGTAAAATGGTATAATTAACAAACACAAAAATAAATATAATTAAACTGTTTAAATTATAAATGAATTTGGTATGGTAAAATAAAAACCAAAGTTTTCTGTTCTACTACTTTAATGACACTGACTAGTTTCGGTCATACAGTGACCATTTTCAAGTAGAACTGAAAACTTTGGTATTTATTTTACCATACCAAATTCATTTATAATTTGAAATGGAGTTCTACCAAGAATTGTCCGTAGAAAAGTTAAAAAAAGTAAACTGTTTAAGAAAATTCTTGATTATTCTAATCATTTGATATTCAGGTTTGAAAAAATTTTTGCTCTTCTTTGCAAACGCATTTATGTCTGATGATTTTCCAGCTTTTTATAATGCTTGGTGTGAAGTAATGGGGCCCATTCCAAACCGCTTGCTTTGTTCGTGGCGCATTCAAAGGAACTGGTTCCAGAACCTAAATAAAATTTCTGTGATGTCTAAAAAATCATTGATTTATAAAACTTTGAAAGTTTTGCAAAGAGAAACAAATATAGAAGTTTTTACAACAGGCTTAGAAAAAACTTTAAAACAGCTGTTGGAAGATGAAGACACTCTGGAATTTGGGAAATATTTCAAAAAAACATATGTTTCAAGAGCTGAAATGTGGGCTTATTGTCATCGTAAATATATTGGAATAAACACCAATATGTATTTGGAGTCCCTGCACAAGAGAATCAAATATCTGTACTTAGAAGGGAAGAAATGCAAACGCTTAGATAAGTCAATAAATGCTCTTCTGGGACTCGTACGTGACAAAACATTTGAAACGATAATAAGACTGTCAAAAAATAAATTATCTGACAAAAGTATTAAGATAAGGGAAAGTCACAAAAGCAGCGGACACATAACAGAGGCGGCAATGGTAAATAAAATTGATGAGGGTAAATGGCTTGTTGCTAGTTCCAGTCTCAGTAACACAAATTATTTAGTAGAGAAATGTACTTCAGAGAGAACATGCCATTATGTAAACTGTAATTTAAAATGTATTCCATGTACCATTTGTATTCATTCATTTAAATGTAGTTGCATAAATAATGTGATTCAGCTAAATATTTGCAAACACATACATGCATGTGCTCGTTTATGTATTCAGAGTAATACTGAAGATGTGCAGCAAATTGACTCAAAACAATGTAAAGATATCATACAACTTTTGCCTTGTGAAAATAAGACAATGCATTCTAATACTTTGAATGAGATAAAGACTAAATGTGATCTTATTGTTGGGTTAAGCCAAAGGGCAAATATTAGTGACAAAAGTACCCAAGTAGTTTTTGATTATTTGAACAAAGCCATTGATGAATTAAATAAGGGCGAAGTAAATTTTAAAAACAGTGAGAATGTGAACACTAAAAAATGCATAGAAAAGCAAGTAAAGTTCACAGCAAAAAAAAAGCATAACAAATCAACTCAAGAAATTCCTTCAGTTGTGGAAGCCCAAATAATACGAAAAAGTTTTATTGTGAATGAGAAAAATGTTCTTAATGTTCACCAGAGTTTTGACCATACATATTTTAAATAATCTTGCAATATTCTGTAATACAATGAGTAACTTATTATTCATCATTATCTAGAAAGACTTTATGAATGGTGTGAATTGAATAAGTTACCGCTTAAAATGTCAAATAATCACTTTCTTCAATATAAAAAATAAGATCACCTTTCAATATTCTATAAACAATATAATATTAACTAGGGTGTCCAGTGTATCTGACTTGGATGTAATCTTTGATAAGCGACTAACCTTTGTCATGCATATAAATGATAGATGTCGTAAGGCTTTGAAGATTTTGGGCTTTGTTCTGCGAACCTCTAAGAATTTTAAATCTTTGTTAGCTGTAAAACATCTCTATTGTTCTTTAAATCGTAGTCAATTGGAATATAACTCGACAGTTTGGTCACCGCATTAAAATATTCATTCTAATACATTGGAAAATATTCAGCAGAAACTGTTACGTTATATTTATTTCAGGCTTGGCATATCCTTGTATGTGTATGACATTAACTATGATTTCCTTAGAAACTCATTCAGTCTGCCTACTATATGGTTGGATGGAAGATATCGCCAACAAGCAATAAACCTCCCATTGTACATTTATTGTGTACATAAATTTATTGTAAAATATCTAACTGATAGTTTTCAAAATAAGTTATTCAATAAATTGATGTTTCAATTTGGGATATTCCACCCTTCATCCATATTTCTGATCTCTTGCTATATTTGATTGATCACTATAATATAAAAGAGATTTTAATCACTATATTATATTTTTCTATGACAAAAACTTTATTATTTTAAAGACTACGCTGCTGAAAATTCAATATAAATTAATTAAACTACTTGTAAGTTTTCCAGTTACAATGTTACTATAATAATTCTTCTTCGTGCCTCTGTTGTTGGGTACTTCCGTCTTACTATAATTATATTATATCATCAAGGTATTAAGATGATATTATAGCAATTTAAATTTATAGATAAACGAAAATGTTTGCGTCAAGAGGAGGTTGCGGCCTCCATATATAAATGCCATTGAAAGGAATGGGCTACCCAAGGAAAGGTCTGTTCGTCGTACCTGATCTTATTTTTGCGCTGCCTCAAGATATATTTTCATAATATTATATAGCCTATACTATTATCAAGTTAATGAAGAAAATATTGGTGAAAGTCTGATTTCAATAAAATAAACAGTTTTTGATATAAAATCACTGAAATTGTAATTAACCTACATGATCAACATAATTTTAATATAAATGATTATGTAAAACGGCTAATATTCTTTTCAAAATATATTTAAACACTTCATTTATATTTATTTACAAAAGTTTGATGTACACAATAGTTTTTTTATTAAAAAAAATAAACAAAAAACAACTCGTATTATAGAAATACCTACATTTATACATAAATCAACGATGTTTTAGTATTATCATTCACTGGCTGTCACACTGGCTGTCAGAACTTTTGAAGTATGTGCACTTTCTAGGGATCTAGCTATGACATCTATGGATTTTAAAGAAATGTATTTTTTCTATGGTAGCCATTGGTTTTACTGTCCCGAGACACTCGTATTATTAGTACTCTTTGCTTGATCCACTCCTCTTAAGCTTAAGAGCTACACCAATTTTATCTGTGGCTACAACTATCAAAATTGCAATTCTATTTCATCGGTGGCTAAAGTGCAAAGGCTGTCTTGATCCACTCCTAAAATATCCCTAGCCTTTTTTATTTCATTGGTTTATAGCTATTTCCATTAAAATTATTCAATCAAGGTAATAATTTTGTTATCAACCAATATTTTCTGGAAAATTTATTGAGTGCTGTCCACTGTTTTTGATATGTAGCAAAACAATTTTGTATTGCTAAAAATCCATTGCTTTTCGTGAAACCTCCCCTCTTGAAATATCCAATTTTTTTTTACCCGCGGTGTATGCTTTCTCCGAGATATATTTTATATAGGTACCACCAAAATATTTTTTTGCCGTATTACATTGACACGGAAGAATTTTTTTTTAATGTATCTTTCGTTTTATTTCAGACAATGGACACTCCAGTGAACCAAAAGACAGAAATAGTAATAAAGTATGAATATATTCCTTCAATTGACAAATATATTGATAAAGAATTTCCAGATTTCCCAATTGAAGAATATGAAGTAGATTTAAAAAAAGAAATCGAAGAGCACTCGGTCATTGGAAATGAAGACAAAATAAATACACATATACATGAATGTAACGTCAGGGGGAAGACATTTTCTAGATTGAGACATTCAAAAGCGAATAACCTTACTCATTCTGGTGACATACCACATGAATCTAATATCTGTCAGAAGACATTTTCTCAAAAAGAAAATGAATACAAACACAAAGCAACTCATTCTGGCGAAAAACCACATAAATGCAATGTCTGTGGGAAGACATTTTCTCAAAAATGTTATTTGAACCACCATAACCTTATCCATTCTGGTGAAAAGCCACATGAATGCAATGTCTGTAGGAAGACATTTATTCAAAAAAGTACTTTAAACCGGCATAACCTTATCCATTCTGGTGAAAAACCACATGAATGCAATGTCTGTGGGAAGACATTTAATCAAAAAAGGACATTAAACCTACATCAATTTTTTCATTCTGGTGAAAAACCACATGAATGCAATGTCTGTGGTAAGACATTTCGTCAAAAGAGTGAATTAAACATACATATACTAACTCATTCTGGTGAAAAACCACATGAATGCAATGTCTGTGGGAAGACATTTTCTCAAAAAAGTACTTTAAACCGGCATAACCTTATCCATTCTGGTGAAAAACCACATGAATGCAATGTCTGTGGGAAGACATTTTCTCGAAAAAGTCATTTAAACCACCATAACCTTATCCATTCTGGTGAAAAACCACATGAATGCAATATCTGTGGTAAGACATTTAATCAAAAAAGGACATTAAACCTACATCAATTTATTCATTCTACTGAAAAACCACATGAATGCAATGTCTGTGGGAAGACATTTTCTCGAATAAGTCATTTAAACCAGCATAATCTTATCCATTCTGGTGAAAAACCACATGAATGCAATGTCTGTGGTAAGACATTTCGTCAAAAGAGTGAATTAAACATACATATACTAACTCATTCTGGTGAAAAACCACATGAATGCAATGTCTGTGGGAAGACATTTTCTCGAAAAAGTCATTTAAACCAGCATAATCTTATCCATTCTGGTGAAAAACCACATGAATGCAATGTCTGTGGTAAGACATTTCGTCAAAAGAGTGAATTAAACATACATATACTAACTCATTCTGGTGAAAAACCATATGAATGCAATGTCTGTGGGAAGACATTTTCTCAAAAAAGTCATTTAAACCGGCATCATCTTATCCATTCTGGTGAAAAACCACATAAAAGCAATGTCTGAGGGAAGAATTTTTTTCTAAAAAGTAAATCAAACCTACATATACTTATTCATTCTGGTGTAAAACCACATGAATGCAATGTCTGCAGGAATTTTTTTTTCTCAAAAAAGTAATTTAAACATATGTTAAATAACTCATTGTGGTGAAAATCCACTTGATTTAGAAAGTTTTTTCTAAATCAATGTAATATGCACCTACCAATATGTTGATAATTTTATGATATTTTTCATTTTGTGAGGGCATTCGAAAGAAAGATATAGGTATTGTTGAAATTATTTATTTTTTTCATACAAATTGAAATTATGTCTGAATATAAAACAAAAAATATTAAATATATTGTGACTAGATTTATTTCATTACCAATAAGTACTTTTAGATACATAGTATTTTTATGATTAGTATTTATTTATTTATTGTTGTTAATACACAAAACATTTTGTCCTTATTTAGGTTAATTATTGTCGCACACTAATTTGAAGAAAATAGAATCTTTGCTTTTATTAAAAGTTGCCCGGGGCGGATGCCACAAATAAAGGTTTTAATAAAGAAAAAGAAAAAAAAAAGAGAAACTATTAAATTGTTTGATGACTGATGAGAACTCTCCCCTGCGTAGATGTCAAACTTACCATACGCCGATTCTCATTCGCAGTCCAGGATTCGGATGAGTGAGCCTTACATACGTAAAGTGACTGTAATTATTAGTTAAAAATAATTGATATATATTTTCCAGAGGTTTGCTGATACTTGAATAGATCCATTTTTGAAAGTGGAAATAAAATCATTTGTGAATTAAATATAAAAAAATATATAAAAGAAACGCGATGCTAGTATAGATCTCTGCATTTATTTAAAGAAATATTAAAAAAAAAATAGAAAAATATCTAATAAATAAATTACAACACAGGTACAAAAATATTTGGGCTCTCTTAAAAGAAACACCATAATAAAATGATAGTATACTTAATGATTTATACTTAATAAATCTTTCGAATAAAATTTGAACAACAATTAACTCAAGAAGAGAGTTAGATGCAATTGGAATTACCTGGGATATAATAAAAAAAAATAATGTATCGGGAAACGGTACAACTCCTTTGGAAGATAAATTATCCAAAACCTATAACAGATAAAAGTTTAAGAAGATATCTTGGCATGCTAAATTACTATAGAAGATTTATTCCAAATGCTATAAAAACACAAAATATTTTGTATAAAATGATGAAGCAGAATGAAGGTAAGGTAAAGAAGGTAATGTGGCATTGTTGCATGGGGGGGGGGCGTATAAAACATCCATTTTGCCTCTAGAAATTACTCAAAGGTTGATAATAAAAATTATAAATAAAAAACCATCTGACTACCCAACTTTGCAACTATTTCGTGATTTTCAAGTGCCATCTTTTAAAAATATTTATAAAAAAAATGTGCTATTTCAAATACATAAGGACATTGGAAGGTCGCACCATGCCTTTGTACGTGTGGCGAGTGATAGACATAATATAGTGGGTCAACTGTGTACCCCATTAACACATACAAGTTTTGCACAGCACTACTACACGTACAATGGGGTGGTGTGGTTCAACCAACTTGAAACAGATTTGAGACTGGCAATTAAACATAATGATTTTAAAAGAATAATAAAGAATAAATTAAACTTATTATTTGACTGATATGTAAATTATATTAACTTCTTTTTGTATAGATAATAATTATGTATGTATAATAGTTTGTGTATTCTGTATTAAATTGTCTCCTTTACACACGAGTGCTTGCACTCTAGTAAAGGGAAATATGTTTTGTCTTACTGTGCATTTTTTCTATATAGTTTGTTTTATATTTTGTATATGTTATTGTGAACTTAATAAAAAAGAAAAAAGAACCATTGATATGGACGGAAGAGTGTACGGAAGCGTTCAATGCAAGCAAAGAACAGCTAGCCAACGCGACCATGTTAATACACCCTTCAGAAAATGGGGAAATTGCATTAATGACAGACGCTTCAAGCGAAGCAATGGGGGCTGCATTGCAGCAGAAAATAGAAAATATATGGAAACCTATAGCATTTTTCTCCAAACAGTTCAACGAAGCACAAAAGAAATATAGTACATACGATCGAGAAGTAACAGCTATCTACGAAGCCATTAAATACTTCAGGGAACATCTAGAAGGAAGGGATATAGTGATTTATACTGATCATAAATCAATAACCTTTGCTTTCTCTAAAAAGAGTGATAACGACAGGCCCAGACAAAGAAGACAGCTAGACTTTATTAGTCAGTTCACATCGAAGATAATCCATCAAAAAGAATGTGATAATGAAGTAGCAGACGCATGGTCCAGAATAGAGACAATCGCAATTCCATCATCGATTGATCATAAAAATATGGCGAAACAACAAGAGAACGATATAGAATTATCACAATTTAAAAATAATGAGACTGGCTTATTACCTATTAAAGAAAATTACCGTTCCGGACAGTGAACATTTTCTATGGTGTGATCTGTCGACAGTTACGGCTAGACCATTTGTGCCGAAAATTTTGAGAAGAAGAGTAATAGAAAATATGCACAAAAATAGTCATCCAGGCGGTAAAGCCACATACAAACTTATAAAAAAACGTTTTGTATGGCCAAGGATGTGTAAAGAAATAAAAAACAAAATAAAATTCTGTTTAGAATGCCAGAAAACAAAGTATCGAGACATACAAAAACAGTAATAGCATACTTCAAAATAACACAAAAAAAGACAAGTCATGTACATATCGATATTGTAGGACCGCTTGAAGAAGCGCATGGATATACATACTTACTAACAATGATTGACAGATTCTCAAAATGGCCAGAGGCAATTCCAATTAAAGATATAACGGCAGAGACAGTGGCAAAATCAATTGTACAACACTGGATAGCAAGATTTGGAGTTCCAGAAAAAAATTACATCCGATAGAGGGAGACAATTTGAATGTACACTTTTTCAAAATCTTACTCGGATGCTAGGTATCGAACACATCAAGACTACACCATATCACCCGCAATCGAATGGAATGATAGAGAGATGGCATAGGACAATGAAAGCAGCGTTGAAGTCATTGAATAATGGAACGTGGGTAGAGCGTTTACCTCTTGTTTTACTTGGGCTGAGAACAGCGATAAAAGAAGACATAAATCTATCACCAGCGGAAATATTATATGGACAGACACTCAGGCTACCAGGGGAGTTTTTCACTGAGTATAGAGACGAAGAGATGGAAACGATTCAGAGAAAAATTCAAAATTTAATTAGAGAGGTGAAGCCTAGAATGGTACAGCATCATGGAGAAATAAAACCTTTCGTAAGAAAAGAAATGAAATCATGTACGCATGTGTTCGTTAGAAATAACGCATTAAAAAAACCACTTTAATCGACATACGAAGGACCGTTCAAAGTGATTAAAAGAGACGATAAGAAGATGACTATACTAATGAAAGGAAAAGAGAAATGCATTAGTTTAGACAGAGTTAAACCCGATATAATTCTTGATCCATTAGAAAAAGCCCAAAAAACAGTTTTGAGAGTAATATTGAAAAAGCCATTCAGATATCCAAGTGATTTGTTGTTCAGAGAATTCAATGTATTGGACAAAATAATTATTATACACAAAAAATAATTATTTATGTGCACAATCATTTAAATACGGAATTCACAATTCAAAGTAACATATATGGAACAAGATATGGATACAAGGGATTATTACGAATAAGGAAAACTCATAAGACTTTTGCACAAAAACACTACTCTTTTTTAGGACCAAAAATTTATAACGCTCTACCTAGCGAGTGCCATTCTATGAGTGTGCCCGAATTAAAAAAATATGTAAATAAGTGGTTATTAAATATTGGTAGATCACAATCGGAACATAATTTAACATATGTGTTTACTTAAAATAATTTCATTTCTTTGATCGCTTTTTTCATTGCCTAAGGACTGTTACTTATACTAATTTATCATATTGTTATCTCATTGTTTAAATTGTTTGCTTTTTATTTGTATTATAATTATTGCATATTGAATTGTTTTGTTGACCAATGAAGGTTTATTGATTGCTTATTTTTTTTAATGCTATAATGTGTTTACTTATTACTTGTATTATACTATTGCATACTGACTTGTTTGTTGACCTATGATTTGTTATTGGTTGCTTTATTAATTTCTTTCATTGCTATGAAGTGTCTACTTATTTATTTGTTTATTGATTGCTTTCAAATTGGGATATTTTTTCATTACTTACTATGAGTATAATTTTTCTTTTTAATTTCAATATTTCAATCATGTAGCTAGAAGTGGACTTGTTATTGAAATTGTGATAAAATTGTCCTTACTTAAAACAGGAATTACTCCTAGTTAGATAGACATAGATTTATTGGAGGAACTAAAAAACATGGTACTTCCCAACAACTATTTTCTTTTATATTATTTTCATTTTATTTTATACACAGTAAATCATAAATTGCATGTTCAAAAAACCTCAGTTCATGTATGTATCTTGTTATGGAAAATAAATCATTATTATTATTATTATAACTGCAAATCCAGAGGGCGCTGGTACCTACATTGGTTTGTTCAAAGCCACAAAAACGAAAATCAACAATTGTCCGAAATATCAAGTATTACATACAAATTATGCAATTTTATTATGCCTATATCTTAACTAATAAATAACAGACTTTTACAATATATGTCTTAAAACTTGCTGTAATGTCTTGTGTTTCATTTGATTATTTCATAATCACATTTATTTCAAAGGTATATTATTTTAAAGAACATATTCATTCGGTAGGAAAATGAAATATCGTATGAAAAGATATTAAAATGGCGGGGTTATATGTACAAAACGCTTACTTTAAAAATAAGTTAAACATTATAATTAGACAAAATATTCACCATATTTTTCACTTAAAAGCTAAGTTATACTTGAAAATATTTTTTTTTCGTGTAAATACGTACTTCTAACTTTTAAACTAACAGATATTTGCGTGCAAAATGTACACTTTTTTGACAGATATGACTTGGAAAATTTTGTATAAAAAAAATAATTATTGAAATATTTTTAATATTCAGCATTTTTATCGCATTTCTTTTAGCGTGACACTGCATCAGGTATACTGGTACATGTTCGCACATAAATTAGATTTTTAGATGCTCTTGGTTTTTCAGAAGGCGTGAGACACACACACACACACTCACACACACACACACACACACCCTCACACACACACACACTAACATTATATATAACCGAACCCATCCAAAACTCAATTATGCGCTTTCCATCTGCGCAACAGAGATGCTTCCAGAAGGTTGTACGTCACATGGAGAAATGAACTGCTGACACATTGTTTTGCTCCTAAATACCTGGGTGTAACACTTGACCGTACATTGTCATTTAAGGAACACTGCATAAATACCAAGAATAAAGTATGCAGCAGAAACAACATAATAAGGAAATTAACGGGTTCGACCTGGGGAGCTGGGCCATCCACTCTAAGAACTTCAGCTCTGGGACTATGTTTTTCTGCCGCTGAGTATGCAGCACCTGTATGGTTTTCTGCACCACATGCAAAACATGTAGATGTGGCATTAAATGAAACAGCACGGATAATATCTGGCTGCTTGCAGCCTACCAGAGTAAGTGAGATATATCCGATAATAGGTATTGCCCCTCCAAATGTGAGAAGAAAGGTAGCCGCAGACTCGGAAAAAAAGAAGCAGGAAACGGACCCAAGACATTCTCTATTTGGTCACATGCCTCCGATGGCGAGATTAAAATCTAGGAAAAGTTTTTTGATCACGACATCCCCCCTTCAAGTACCGCCAGAAAGGGCAAGACAAGAGCGCTGGATTGATCAATGCAGTGGAAGTAGAAACGAGCTGTCGGAGGTTTTGGGGCAGGGAAACCATCTATCCTACCGTACATGGAAGACATTGAATAGACTCCGTGTAGGTGTCACAAGGTGCAAAAAGAACCTGTACAGGTGGGGAATAGGACAGGAAGATGTATCTTGCGATTGCGGGGAGGTCCAAGATGATAAGCATCTTCTTGTCTGCCGAAACATGGAACAGGGATGTAGCGAAGAAGACTTGGCTGTGGCAAATGATGCAGCAATTGCTGTTGCAACGTATTGGAATGGAAAGGCCTAATGTTTACCCGGACACGTTAAGTAAGTAACTAACATTATGATTGCTTTATTACTTTAGATTTTATTGACATTATTTTAACATGTGAAGTTCAATATTGACTCTATTTATTTTAATTTGTGACGTCCTAATTTATTGACAATATTATTTATTTCAATGTTTTACTATGTGACATAAACGTTATGTATGACATTTGACAATTAATATTATTGGACCATGGATCTATTTATTAAATCAGGTGAATATATTATGTGAAATGAACATCATCATCATAAGCTCGACAGCCCTGGGTGGGCCTTGGCTGAATCCAGAAGTCTCCTCCATATTAGGTATTTCGATGGTGTATATGCGTTTAGTCCATATGTCATTTTTATTATTCTATTTTGTCTTATCGGCACTTACGCAGAAAGGTTTTAAGGTATATTAGAGTGCTTTTGATGTATGCGTTATATATCAGTACTTTCAGTTTTTTTGGTGCTTCATTTTTATTTTGTACATTAACGCTGAGTACATTGATACTTTATTTGTTAATTTGTTTATGTAGTTCTTCCAGTACAGTTTTCTGTCTATGGTTAGACCTAGATACTCCATGTTTTTTTTCTGTTTTCAGGGTTTTACTGTTTATTTTTTCTTCTGTATGTTTTTATTCTTTGTTTTCTATGTATATTATGTGACATTTATTTTCATTGAAAGTTTGTTTGTATTTGTCCATTTTTCTAGTGTGATTGTCATTTTAGATGT
This sequence comes from Molanna angustata, assembly GCA_963576475.1. Lineage (NCBI taxonomy): Eukaryota > Metazoa > Arthropoda > Insecta > Trichoptera > Molannidae > Molanna > Molanna angustata. The sequence continues at coordinate 25,091,335 of OY754983.1, read as the reverse complement.
CCCTTTCTGTCTCTTTATCGTTTATATTTATGTAGAGAATTGCCATGTCATCTGCATAAGTCATTGTTTTACCATTTTTGAATTATTAATTAGCTATAAACCACTTGTTTTTTGAGTCACTTCGCGACATGTTTCGGAAGCGCTGTCCTTCCATCGACCGGCGTGTCGAGACTTTCCGGAGTCTCGACACGCCGGTCGATGGAAGGACAGCGCTTCCGAAACATGTCGCGAAGTGACTCAAAAAACAAGTGGTTTATAGCTAATTAATAATTCAAAAATGGTTTATATTAACTACCACAAAATATCCGCCGAATCATTAAATGATATCATTGTTTTACCTTTCATTTCATACATTTTAAGGTCATTTATGTATTTTATTTATTTTATTTTATTTTATTGAAAGTACACAAACAATGACTGGACAAGTAAACTGGTGATAGTAGTATAGGTAAGGACTAAGTATGTCGTAAGCCCTGTAGGTGCCTCGAGTTCCTGGTTCTTCTACAATATCCCAACTTCGTCTCTATTGAGATGTTAAAAACATATTTGCCAATAAAAAAATCCAATGTTTGGGTATATGCAATTAAAAAAAATATTTGAGGTAAGTTAATTTAGATAGTATCTTTAGGTGCAACATTTTTTTTTTAAGATAGAAAGTGTAACAGAATCATAAGCAGATGACACGAGGAAAGCAGCAATTAAAGAAGAGCGTAAGGATAATGAAATGTGAATATCCGAAGTTAACATACTGAGATTGTCCATAGTACTTTTACCCTCTAAATCCAAATTGATGTTTATCATAAATATTATGATGTTCACAGATGATTCTAGACAACGATGACAGAGCGATGGGGCGGTAGGAATCCCCTAGAGAAGGGTCTTTATTAGATTTTAGTATTGGGATGATTAGCTGAGTTTTCCAATTTTCAGGTACTTTGCCTGAATCAAAGATCAAATTTTAAAATAGACAAGAAGTAACTTCGAGTGTGAGGTTTTGTGAATTGAATGAATGAATAAGGGATTCCATCTTGACCAGGGGAAGAATTATTGACACTTCTGAGAACCAGGTTAAGTTCTTCTAATGTGAACGGGGAATCTAGTTGTTGGGTATGATTGGAAAGGTAATATGAATAAGAAAGATTTTCATTCAAGGAAAGGATGATTTAGAGATAAGAATTCAGGCAGGATTCTGGTGGATGTTTTGGAGTGTGAGGGGACAGACTAGAATGGAATTTGTTTATATTTTGTTAGCTGGAGAACTTGGAGATAAAGATTGGCAAAACTCTTTCCATCCCAATCGTTTTTTCTTAACGATAGTATGTTTGGTTTGAGCCTGAATTTTACGAAATTAAAGAAATAGAGGACACGCTAATGTTTGTTTTTAAAGATTTAATGGCCTCTTGCGGAATCTTACTGGATCTGAACATTCTTAATTCCACCAAGGAGGAGATAACCTTTGTTTTTTCTTATTATGGTTCTTAGATGGGATACTTTTAGTTGCTTGCTGCTTCTTCATTTGCTTTTTGAAACTGATCACTAGTTAAAAACAGATTTGAATCAGTAGGTTGATCTAAGTCTAAAATATCTTGATATTTAACCCTATCAGCCCTGAAAGTATGATTGGGAAATGATCACTGCCAAGTGTGTCATGAATGAGGTTCCAGGTCAACATGGAAGCGATGGATGATGATGAAACAGATATGTCAACAGCGCTAATATTCTGATTGGGATGAGTAATTCGGGTAGCAGATCCATCATTTTCAAAAGCGTAAGACTTGGATGATCCCCAAGAAGAGAAGTGTGCATTCATGTCTCCTATTAATAATATCGGGGGAGTGAATATGTGAAGAAGTTGTTGTAACTGGAGAGCGGTTGTTTGGGAAGGATGAGGTATGTATGTAGATATAATTGTTATATTTTTGACTTTTGTAGCCACTACATTGAAAGATAAACCTAGTGTCAATATGCACCGGTGAAAAGGGAATATAGAATTATGTATAAAAATTGCAGCTCCGACCTTTTCGTCCAAACTGTCATTTCTCAGACAGGAATAACCCGGGAAATGATACCGACGACCAGGTTAGAACCAAGTCTCAGATATGGCACTTATATACGGTGTATATTTATTTAGTAGGTAACAAATATCTGCTTTGTTGGATACAGAGCTACGGCTGTTCCACTGGAGAATCCTTTCTGTTGGATTGGATATTCTTTAGGTTGTTGAAAATTTCTAGTATTAACTGGGCAACGTTGGACGGTATATTGGTATTTGAAAGAAAGCTTGAAACTACTAAGAGGAGATTTGAAATTATCATATTTGTATCATCTTTTCTCTGTGTTATAACGACGAGCGCAACCGTTTTCAGGTTGTGGAATTTGAAATTGTTTTAATATAGCATCGTGTTCTATAATTATTATAACCAGGTGATGTAGGTAGACGAGGTGGTTTTGTAGAATAAACAGTCTTACGGAATAAACTGGACATTTGACTAGGAATAGGATTCGGGTTTTGGGCCGTGATTTCAGAATATACACGCCTTACAGCAGGAATCATTTTTGCTGCTTCCGAATATGAAATAATATCTTCAGACATATTTTTTAAAATTTAATTTTGTCTTTCCCATTCCAGGCAGACTTTACTAGTAGCTATATGACTTCCAGTACAAGAAATACATGTAATAATTGACTTACACTCTAAACCCATGTGAGGACCTCCGCATTTGAAGCACCTAGCTGTAGAGCGACAAAGTTTTACAGTATGACCGAATCTACAACATTAAAACATTTAATTGTCAGATATTCATATTTTGTAACGAGACAGGAATTATAAACTATGAAAACACTTTGAGGAAGAATTTCACCATCAATAAAATTTCAGGAAAATATCACCTGGTGATATTCCTGAATTTAATAATATTATACATACGAGAACATAACAAAAAACACACAAAACAAAACTAATTTATGAGATTTTCATAAAATATCCGGTTCTCTCTCCAGATAAATATGGCAACATGGCAGCTATGTCCTTCTATTTATCCTTAGATACGGGTATCAGTATTTGCTTCATTGTAGAATCTTCACTTTTCTCCAGAATAGAGAATATCTTTTGATGATGAGGAGTTATGAAATTATTAACTAATACCTATAATTTTACCTCACCTATTTTACTGAGGGTTTTTCGAAAAGGGGACCACTGGTATACAGACAAAAACTAACCCACAATAAAAACGTCTGATCTTCACCATTTCGGTAAAGACTTTATATTATTTTTAAACAGCTGTACTGTAGGTTTTTTCATTACTTAAACACCTGCATCGACGTAATTCCCAACATAAACCGTAATACAACTGTTTTGAACAATTTATAATTGCAAAAATGTACCCAATTTTAGTATATAAGAAAAAGCAGAGTTTCTATGTTTACCAGTTGATAAGGGCCTAATAAGCTGAAACGGTCGTCCTGAATTCAGGAAAAAATATATATGTAGACAAAATCATTTGTTTGATTTAAAATACCCATTAAATTATTAACTCTTTATTAAAATATTCTGTTTAATACAATTCTTCAAAAGTAAATTAATAAAGAAATCTCTTTATTGTTCCCTTTTAAAAATTCAAATCAATAATTACTAATTATGAGTCATTTCTTGGATAGCAACTTAATAATATATTTCAATAGGATAACCTAGTTTGTACACCAGTTTTTGTTTTTGACACATCATGTACAGATAGTTTATCTAGTATTCAGACCAATTTAGTTATTTTATTTTAATATTTTAGTTACTTTTTAAAATATATAATGCAACTGGCTCACGCCAGTCGCAATTATAACTACAAACAAACCTAACCAACCTATTTTTACCAAACTTTTGTAGGTTAGGTTTAAAAAATCGGTGTACATCCTAGGATATTCATTTCAATAAATCAATAATTAATAATAGACATCTGTCCTTCAATATAAGAACTATTTCTAATACGTTAATAAATATCCCCTAGTATGGTTCTAAACCATGCTACTTATTTATTAACAATTTACACAGATGTCTCCTTACTTGTCTAATTGAAAATAACATATATACCATATATTACATTCATTGAAATATCTAAGTTTAGGAAACTTGACTTGCTGATTCCTGACTTCAGCACTGAAGTAGTAAACCAGGGACTTATATTGCTGTAAGCCTTTTATGTTTCTACTTCACCAAAGCTCTCAGAATGTTACCCTGATCATGGTGGCTGAAGATATCATCATTTTTTTTGGTATTAATCATCTCTTTAGCAATATTTATCCAGTTAAAGAATGTTGTAGTACTCACTACTTTTCTTTCCTACATTTGCAACAAGCTTAATTAGGTCTGCCGGAACAATAGGAGTAGTATGTCTTTTCTGCTTCTCAATAACTGCAAAATACCGATCACAGGATAGAAAAGTACGCCCTTTTACAAAAGAAAGTGTACTTAAAACGTTATGACTTGCTACTGCAAGTTTCGATCACTAGGAGGCGGCATTACTAAATTATTTTAAATTTGCATGTAAAGGTCGGCACACACACCTCAAGACACGAAACGTATTTGAGCCTATGTGGCACTTAAAACGTTATGGTTTGGCACCCTTCATATATATAGAACATATACATACAGGCATTTCCAAGAGATCGATATATTCTTACTTAGCGCCCCCACATTTAAACAAATATATCAAATTGAATATTCTTTTTTAATTGCATTATACGCAAACATTGGATTTTTTCCCTTTCGGGAGTCAAATGATATTTTTATTGACAAACATTTATTTTTTCTATTCAGATGTTGAAAAAATGTTTGTCAATAAAAATATGTCAAACTTAAGATTTCACCCTCATAATGAAACTCAACACTTAATATACTGCACACATTTATATACATATGCAATTTCACACATCATTCACACAATATCTCACCATAATATGTAACCATTCCTAATGTATCTTAATATACTACAATAACTTCAGCGACAACCTGTAATTGGCTTTATTATTTATATATATACAATTTCACACATCATTCACACAATATCTCACCATAATATGTAACCATTCCTAATGTATCTTAATATACTACAATAACTTCAGCGACAACCTGTAATTGGCTTTATTATTTATATATATACAATTTCACACATCATTCACACAATATCTCACCATAATATGTAACCATTCCTAATGTATCTTAATATACTACAATAACTTCAGCGACAACCTGTAATTGGCTTTATTATTTATATATATACAATTTCACACATCATTCACACAATATCTCACCATAATATGTAACCATTCCTAATGTATCTTAATATACTACAATAACTTCAGCGACAACCTGTAATTGGCTTTATTATTTATATATATACAATTTCACACATCATTCACACAATATCTCACCATAATATGTAACCATTCCTAATGTATCTTAATATACTACAATAACTTCAGCGACAACCTGTAATTGGCTTTATTATTTATATATATACAATTTCACACATCATTCACACAATATCTCACCATAATATGTAACCATTCCTAATGTATCTTAATATACTACAATAACTTCAGCGACAACCTGTAATTGGCTTTATTATTTATATATATACAATTTCACACATCATTCACACAATATCTCACCATAATATGTAACCATTCCTAATGTATCTTAATATACTACAATAACTTCAGCGACAACCTGTAATTGGCTTTATTATTTATATATATACAATTTCACACATCATTCACACAATATCTCACCATAATATGTAACCATTTCTAATGTATCTTAATATACTACAATAACTTCAGCGACAACCTGTAATTGGCTTTATTATTTATATATATACAATTTCACACATCATTCACACAATATCTCACCATAATATGTAACCATTCCTAATGTATCTTAATATACTACAATAACTTCAGCGACAACCTGTAATTGGCTTTATTATTTATATATATACAATTTCACACATCATTCACACAATATCTCACCATAATATGTAACCATTCCTAATGTATCTTAATATACTACAATAACTTCAGCGACAACCTGTAATTGGCTTTATTATTTATATATATACAATTTCACACATCATTCACACAATATCTCACCATAATATGTAACCATTCCTAATGTATCTTAATATACTACAATAACTTCAGCGACAACCTGTAATTGGCTTTATTATTTATATATATACAATTTCACACATCATTCACACAATATCTCACCATAATATGTAACCATTCCTAATGTATCTTAATATACTACAATAACTTCAGCGACAACCTGTAATTGGCTTTATTATTTATATATATACAATTTCACACATCATTCACACAATATCTCACCATAATATGTAACCATTCCTAATGTATCTTAATATACTACAATAACTTCAGCGACAACCTGTAATTGGCTTTATTATTTATATATATACAATTTCACACATCATTCACACAATATCTCACCATAATATGTAACCATTCCTAATGTATCTTAATATACTACAATAACTTCAGCGACAACCTGTAATTGGCTTTATTATTTATATATATACAATTTCACACATCATTCACACAATATCTCACCATAATATGTAACCATTCCTAATTTATCTTCTTCTTCTTCAGCCTATTTCCGTCCACTCCTGAACGAAGGCCTCCTCCATTTGACTCCACGTCGTCCTGTCCTGTGCAGTTTGCATCCTGGATGTGCCAGCATATCTTTTTTTTTTTTATTTATTTATTTATTTAGAGAATACAACAGCTATAATACAAAATATAAAATGTTATATAGATTCACGTTTTATGGCGCCAATTATAGTATTCTTCGTTCTATTAAGAGAAACTTAAGTATATAATATATAAGTAATAAACAGGAAATAGGATAGGAATGGATCCAGGAATAGAAAGGAAAATGGAGAAAGGGAGTGACAATAGTTCTGTAGATTTTGGTTTCGCTGAAACCCCCAGACTCAACGGCACCCTCGACGCGCCGGCACGACCCCCCCCCCTCGCTAAACGCCCGCTATTTTCAATAATTTATTTTTAAAAGTGTTCAGACCAGAGCTGGATCCTTCATACAATTTTTATTGAAAGATGTGCACGCTCTGTTAATGTAAAAGTTTTGCATATAATTAGTTCTGGAATGGCTGACTTGTGATTGATGTCTAACACTTCTGGAAGGGAAATGGAAAGGTATTGATTCCACAAGAGGAATACTATCTACTTTATAGTTTAAAATTTGATGTAGAAAACAAAGATCGATTATTTGTCTTCTAGTTTCGAGAGATTTGACTTTGTAGTGTTTTAATGCTTGTATGTAGGAATCAATCAAAGTGTATGTACTCTACATATTGCGATAATTTAGATTCTTTATACATTTTCTTTGTAACTTTTCTATGCTATTTATGTGGATAGTGTAGTTTGGATTCCAAACGGTGGAACCAAATTGAAGAAGACTTCTAATCAGGGAATTAAAAAGTGTGACCAATGAAGTGGATTTTTTGAAAATCTTTGTGTTTCTAATAACAAAGCCCAGAGTTTTAAAGGCTCTTGAGCTTATGTTATCATAATGTTTGGTAAAAGTGAGCTTTTCATCCATTGTTATACCAAGATCTCTTACCTCCGGTTTGTAAGATAGAGTTTCATCATTAATCGAGTAATTAAATGTAATTTTCTTTTTATTGCATGTGTAAGTGATAACATTACATTTGTCACTGTTTAAAAATAATTGATTTTCCCCGCAGTAATTTTCAAAATTCAATAAATCCTTTTGAAGATTAATACAATCGGACAAGTCGTTTATAGCTTTGAATATTTTTGCGTCCTCTGCGAAAAGTAAAATTTCCGAGTATTTCAGGCAATCTTTAATATCGTTAATGTATAACAGGAACAAAAAAGGTCCCAGATGGGAACCTTGCGGAACACCTGAAGCAATAGCCCTATAGTTGGATTCGTATCCATGGACTACGACGGCCTGGAGTCTCTTGTTATATTGTCCCATGTTCCATCATACACGCGCCTTGACTTAAAACTTTGAATACTTTGAAGATATTTGTTTCTGTAAAAAGGGTTTTTAGTGCAGAATGATCTTACAATTCAGTGAGTTCCAACTGAATATTGGCAGGATAACTGATTGAAAAAGGATTCACAAAATTTTGTAAGTTTTCTTTTATATTTTTCATTTGTAAATTTTAAATTTAATATTGTTTCTCAGACAATTTACAGGTACTATGTCAAATATTAATTTAACATCCAACCAATAACAAGTTGCCACATTTTGGAGACATACAATATTAATCGTCTCACAGATCCAGACAGAAAACACAATTAAAAATTATGTCTACATGGGGAATCGAATCCAGGACATTTGGATAAGCAGTCAGATACCTAACCAACTGAGCCATGAAGGCCAACTGGTAAGTCCATTAATACTGGTAATATTGAGCTTCTCTTTCAAATCTTCCTTCTTTTTGTCGGCCATCATGACTCAGTTGGGTGACTGTTGATCCAAGGGTCCCGGATTCGATTTCCGGTGGAGACACAGTTTTTAATTGTGTTTTCAGTTCGGATCTGTGAGACGATTAATATCTTAAATCTCCAGAATGAGGGCAACTTGTTATTGGGTGTGTGTTAAATAATTATTTGACATAGTACCTGTTAAATATTTGAATGGAAGAAAAAGGTCAATATTATCATTGGTTAAATGATAATATTGCTCCATCTATGGCATCAAGAAGCCCTCGATAACTTCGTCCGTTCTAAGGAGAGTTTTCCCCCGGGCCACAACGTGGAGTGGTGTACGTGGAAGTCACTAAACAGACTGAGGACGGGCGTTGGGAGAATGTTGGAAACCCTGTCTACATGGGGCTTCCTGCAACAGGGAATAACAACGACATGTGACTGTGGAGAGCAGCAGTCCACCACACATCAAGTCCAGTAAACTGCACCATGCATGATCTTATGGTGGGAAACGATTGTACTATTGACGTTGCTAGGCAATGGCAGACAATTATTTAAATGCGTTGCTGACAAGATAGAAGAAGAAGAAGGTTAAATGAATTAAAAATAAATTTAGTTTAGCTTTGAATCTGCTTATTAAAGTAAACATAGTCAGAAGAGAACAATCTTTGCCTGGCAATTTGAGATTCAAAATATTGAGGTAATTAGTAAATTCAACAAGAAATGCGAGATCTATTTTTCAATAAATCAGTATCCAAAGCAACGTCTTTCTATCCTCAATAAATTCCTACACCTGCTCTCTCAAGTTGAAGAAATGTTTCAACGTGTTACCTCTAGAAAGTCATCGCACAATACAGTATAGTTTTTACTTTAAATATTTACTGATGATATCTTCTTGAAATGAAACCCTGAATTGACGTCTATAAAGAGCTTATGCACTTATGTAATTAATGCACACAACGCTTCCTGGTGGATGACAAAATGATACGAAAATAGTGTTTGAACCAAGTAATTTTGTAACAAAACTAAGCAACCGTTATTTTCCTCCATCATTGCAGCCCTAATAGATTTCATTTTCACCCATGGTAGAGCCTCTTTTTTAACACATTCCTTAACTGTCTTAAAAATGTCTATGAACTTCCAGCTGACATAGTAAATTGATATTACTAATTGATATTGATATTATTATGTTGTATGAGAGATGGCGGTGGTATACTATAATTATTTATTTCTATGTGAACTATCGTTTACACTTGTCACTTGGTGGGAATTTCGTAACTTGCTCATGCAGGCCTTTAGTAGTAGAAGAGATGAAACGTAAGGTAACAAACAGTTTTTTTAATAGAGTATATGAAAATTAGAGGGGGTTATTTAGCCAAAAAAAAAAAAAAAATCCATAATATACTATGTAACAATGACTTATATTAAATTTATTGACTATTTAACTTTATCATTCCTTAGGTGACTTTTGTTTATTCTTGTTCATGCATGCTCTGAACTCCTTCACTTCTCCCTGACATTTTCTCCAATCTTGTGTAGATGCGATGCATTCCTGAAAAATAAATATAATTATTTAATTAAATGTACTTGGCTTAGAAAAGTGCATCCACTTTTCCATTATCATTGTTTTCAGGTGTCCTGTAATGGCGGATGCTTGAAAATATAACAAGCAACAATAACATCTAACATAGTTCAGTAATGAGGTTCACCACATATTCTGAACGTAGTTCCGTTTTAGGTGTGACAAGGTTGGTGTGAGGGGATACACATAACGTCCCTCTCCTGACTAACAGTCGTATCTGCAAAATGCAAATTGTTCAGGAGAGCGTTTTTAGTATTTTGCGTGTGCATATTTTCATCTCTCCCAGCACACGGTGACACAGTGTAAATATATTTTATTTGTATTCTTATATATATATATGAATCATTCTTATACATATTAGAGTCTATTAGTGATATTTTCTTTTCAGTAATTGGTAGACAACAAATCACTAAGCTATTCCAAGTTAACGGGAGGTGATACAGTCGAGACCTTTAGTGAGAACATTGCACAGTACAACATATAAATACACATTGGTGGTCCTAACTCACTAAGCTATTGCAAGTTAACGGGACGTGATACAGTCGAGACCTTTAGTGAGAACATGCGTAGGTACAACATATAAATACACATTGGTGATCCTAACTCATTAAGCTATTCCAAGTTAACGGGAGGTGATACAGTCGAGACCTTTAGTGAGAACATGCGTAGGTACAACATATAAATACACATTGGTGATCCTAACTCACTAAGCTATTCCAAGTTAACGGGAGGTGATACAGTCGAGACCTTTAGTGAGAACATGCGTACAACATATAAATACACATTGGTGATCCTAACTCACTAAGCTATTCCAAGTTAACGGGAGGTGATACAGTCGAGACCTTTAGTGAGAACATGCGTACAACATATAAATACACATTGGTGGACCTAACTCCATTTTGCAAAAAATGTCAGATACGACAGTTAGTCAGCAGAGGGACGATATTTGTCGTGCGTCAAGGTAATAAATAAATAATTTATTAGTTGCAAGTATTTAAAAATAACGCAAAAAATTACATTTTTTTTGCATTATTTTACAACAAATAGGCAATTGGTCAGCTTTGCACCCGTGAAGATCCACAGTGCATATGGTTTGCAGAAATACCTTGAACGATCACAAAATATATATACAAGAATACAAAAATAAAAATATATATATATAGAAAAAAAAATTAAACAGGAGAAGAAAAGAAGTGAAACAAAAAAAAACTAAAAATAATGAAAGAACACATCACTGGTATTATTGGTTAATTGAATCTACTTAACAACCATTCACTGCAATGGTTCGTTGCTAAAGCTCTGCAGTGAGGTTGCCATACGAATGTGTTGCAGACACAAGAAGGTTTGTGAATTTTAGTTAATTAATTTATTTATTTGACATCTCACACAAGAATTTGTTTAAAATGATATAAGTACTCAGAATTCATTCAACAATCCAGTGACGATTTTAAGAAGTTTTCATAGGAAAATTTATATTAGACAAACAGATTCTACAATGAATTACAAATTCTAGATCATAGGTTATCAATGTGGGCGATAATGCCCCCTGTGGGCGTTTGAGACTTTTAGGGGAGCAGTTGAGGACCCAGAGAAAATTTAGCGTAGGCAGGTTAAAACAAGTAGGTTGTGGCCAACGCTAAACTCCTCACTAACAAGTCACTCCAGTATTTAAATTTTGTATGGAAAATATTCAGCATTATTTTCATGAAATGAGTTTGTTAAATTATTTTTAATTAAAATATTTTATTATGAAAACTTGATAATTCTTCAATGCCATTTAATGAAAATGGTGTGCCTCTATACAAATTTTAAAATATAAATATCAAATTTTATGGTTGCTGAGTTTGGCATCACTTTGAAATATTTGACAGTTAAAAAAATTGAGAAGTACTAAGTAGAAGTATCCTTCAAAATCTAATGGGGTCTAAGCGAGTATTAGATTTACAAATTTGGAAAGTATAAAATGAATACATTAGTAGAATAAACACGCCGTACATAGTACACAAAAAACACGAAGGCTAGACTAATCAGGGCTCCGATATTCTCGATTTGAGATGCCACGAATATTCGGCCATTATTGGGTATTCGGCCACTTTTTTTATTATTTTCAAATGTTTGAATGTTAACTTTGTGGTTCATATTTAACAAATTAAATTTAAAGATATAACTTTGTATTAACCACGTTTTTTGGTTGAAACGATGCGACCGGTTTCGAAATATTCAAAAAACTGTCAAAGAAAACCAAATTGTAATAACGAAAGCGGATAAAGGTAATTCAATTGTTATAATGAACGGCGTTGACTATAGAAATAAAATGCAAATTTTTTTAAACAACGACGACTTCATAAAGCTAGAAAAAGATCCGACGAATAAGTATCAAGATGCCGTAAAGAGCGCTTTAAAACTTTGCAAGAGTGATATAATAAAAAAGATACGCCCAAATCAGTTAGTAGATATGAATCCAAAAACACCCAAGTTATACGGCCTTTTAAAAATACACAAACAGGAAAAACCCATTCGCCCGGTAGTATCGTGTTGTAATTCCCCATCATTTAAACTATCAGCCCATATTGTTAACATAATAAATCAAGCAAACATATTCAAACCTAAATTTACAGTTAAAAATATTCCAAGTAATGCCAAACTAATATCTTTTGATATAATAAGTCTCTTTACTAATATACCAATAAAAGAAAGCAAAAACATAATAGACAGTTTACTTAACAACTCGGATCTCCCCTTAGATATAACAAATGATTTGAAACGATTATTAGAGGTTTGCTTGAGTCAAAACTATTTCCAGTATGATAATGTTGTTTACCAACAAAAAGAAGGATTACCAATGGGAGCCCGTACAAGTCCACTTATAGCCGAAATTTTTGTAGATTTCTTAGAAAATAAAATATTTGGATCAAATTCGGTTTTATTGAAATATATATTTTTATGGAAGAGATACGTGGACGATATATTTTGCATTTTTACCGGTACTGATCGACAATTAAAGTTGCTCTTAAATTTTATAAACTCGTTTCACCCTAAGATTCAGTTCACATTGGAAATAGAAAAGGAAAAAACACTTAATTTTTTAGATTTAAAATTGACAATAGTAAATAATAAAATTGAATTTGATATATATCGTAAACCGACCTATACAGATACAACTATCCACAATACATCCAACCATCCAGCATCCCATAAACATTCCGCTTATCATTCCATGGTCCATAGATTACTAAATATACCACTATCATCAAATAATTTTAATAAAGAACTAAATACAATAAAACAGATTGCATACAATAATGGTTATAACAGTAAATTGATAGACTCTATTTTAAATAAAAAAATAAAAAATATTAACGTCAATAGATACCTACATAGTTATAATACAAATATCAAAAAAGATGAATATAGTTGGAGACGCATATTGTTTGTCAATAATTTATCCCAATTAGTCTCAAATTTCTTACCAAAAGACATAAGACCGGCATTTTACACTGACAATAATATTGGAAAAAGTTTAATGAATTCCAAAGATAAAGATAATAAAATGGAAAACTCCGGCGTATACCAACTGACATGTGGAGACTGCTCTGCAGTCTACATAGGAAAACCAGGACGGAAATTTGAGACTAGAGTAAAAGAACATATTAGATGTATAAACAATGATAATTTTTCGGAATTCGCAGAACACTTAGTACTTAATGATCATCAATTTAATATGCAATCGGGAACAAAAATTTTACACGTCAACAAAGTAGGTCTCCGTCTTGATAATTTAGAGTCGCTAGAAATTAAAAAGTGTATTAATTCAAAACAGAACATAATAAACAATCAGTTAAATTTATCTTTCAGTCCATTATTAAATATGTTTCCTTTTACTTCTAATCCTTCAGCCAATCGGACCCACCCTGCACAAGACCCAACCCTAAGTACCCCCACCCTACCTCTACCTCCGCCCCCATAGATTTCTTGTAAGCACGTCGTCACATTCTGTTTCGACGGTTAGTTCCGAAACCGGTCGCATCGTTTCAACCAAAAAACGTGGTTAATACAAAGTTATATCTTTAAATTTAACTTTTTTTATTATTCGGTATTCGAATAAATCATGGAAAATATCCACATATTATTCAAAAATACGATATTTTAATCACAAATGACTATATTAATATGTACTTAAAATCTACCAATGGTATGTTGTGATGAATAAAAACAATTTTTTCAGCATTTGTTGACAGTAAACAGACTGGATATGATTTTTTGTTTGCTGACCACCATTAGTATGGGTCAGCCGTTCGATTTAGGCGAGCAGTTTTTAAATAAAAATCAATTTCATTTGCCACAGAACTTTCTTCTGCATCTTCGTCGTTTTGCTTATCTGTAGCGACTTCTTCAAAACAGGCCTAAAAGCTGTCGTGTATTTATTTTTTTCAGTTTCATTGGTGTTTCTTTTCTTACAAAGTGGTGAAGAATCATCATCATCATCAGTACTGTTTGCTTCATCACAACTCATTTTCAGAGCTTCTATAAGAATTTTCTGTCTTGCTCTTTCCGTTTGAACTAATCCCAAGAAACTAGTTTTAAAACGTGGGTCGGAACGTAATTTTATGCATACTTCTGCGGCCGAATATTCGACTATTCGGCCGAGGGGGAAGCCGAATATTCGTTATTCGGTTATTCGGCTAAATCATTATTCGTGGCAACTCTATTCTCGATGTTCCTGTATGGTGTGGAAACATGGACACTTAGGGAGTCAGAGCGAAAGAGGATCGATACCTTCGAAATGTGGTGCTGGAGGCGTATGTTGCGCATCCCATGGACAACCAGAAGAACCAATGTGTCAATTCTAGACGAGCTAAGGATCGAGGATCGTCTATCGACGATATGTTACAGACGTATCCTTCAATTCTTTGGACACATTGCCAGAAGGGAACCAGACTGCCTCGAGAAGCTTGTTGTGATGGACAGTGTGGAAGGACGAAGATCTCGTGGTCGCTCACCGACCAGATGATGGAGCGATCTGGTTAAGGCCATAATGGGGTCTTCGGTGACTGGTGCTCTGCGTTCGGCCCAAAACAGATTGGCATGGAGGCGGGCCATACGTGTGGCGACGGACTGCAGCCGCTATCCTCAGTCATGAGGAAAAGGACGAATATACACACACAGATACATTGTGATGAAACTTTCAGAATACACTTGCAGCATGATACTATTTGATAATCTGCAATAAAAAATTAGCCTTAAAAATTGCGAATTCATAACACCCCACTATATCCCCTTGGGGTAGTGAGGAGTATAAATACAGTTTATCGATGCAAACATTACAAGACTGAAATTTTCTGGCTGCACGGCAATATTTGTTCGGATTTATTCAACTGTCGATTAGTTCAAGAGTACTTTTTTCACTTAACATATCGACAAAGTATCATGCCAGGATATGCGAGATTGTATGCAGGGTCTATATTTTTCACGGTTTTTCCAACTTTGAAGTCAAACAACACCAACTTAGAGGCTTTGCAGCATATATGTTCTTACGGATTTACTCAGAATTCAGAGTAGAACATTTAGTGTGTGTGTGTCCGTCCCCCGTTATAACTTTTGATCCGCTCAATTTACGGAGACCAAAATTTCAGATTATATAGATAGTTATGGGCTTACAAAACTTTTATACTCAGAATTTTGAATGATTGTTTCAGTTGGAGGTTATCAACTTTTGAATTTTTACTATATTTTTCCATATATCTCAAAAACCATATAAGCTAAAATCTTAAAAATTGGTATAAATATAGACAAACACAAAATTTCAAATTGAAAGTGTCTCAAACATTTTTTAATAAGAAAAACATTTTTTTATGACAAATATATGTGTTTAACTGCCTATATTTCTAAAATTTATGTGTTTAACTGCCTATATTTCAAAAATTTATGTATTTAACTGCCTATATTTCTAAAGTTTTTAAAAATATCGAAAAAAGCCGAAACACCCCAACTAGATAATTTAATTTTATATAAAAAATATTAACATTGTATTAGCACATCTCAATTTTTTTAACAATTTTTATAAAAATGAATTTAGTGACGACATCACTTCATACAATTTGTATGGCAGTGGCCTATACACAATATTCTAAGAAAACTCTATAATTTGATAATCTCCAAACATATATACCATCATGCTGTTTTCATATTCCGGGTTGGAAAAAAGGACTGACCTCCATACTATCCTATCTTGAAATACATACCTACATGTTTAATATAGAAAACAAGATATCTTACAATATTTATTAATTTGTGTTTGTGTGTAAATAGTTTGGTACGTATTCTTCAATTATACATACCATCGCCTTCGACAGTAAAGTTGGATCTCGTGTGTTAGAAGCAACTAGTATTATATAATAATTGACTTACTTGAACTTTGTAATGTAACTCTATGCATCCTGTTTTCTTCAACATTTTCTCTACGGGATCCTCTACTTCCTCCTCGTCTGTATTCACTGGTGTATTTGTCATTTTATTGAGTCAATAAATATTTTAAGGTTAGTTTTTCTTTATGACAATTTGTCATTTTGACATTTGAATTTGAAATTAAGGGGCTTTCTCACTACGGAATATATATTACATTTAAAGTCATAAAATGATATCGCTCACCGTACTTTTAAATGGGACTGTTCACACTGAGACAGAATAAATATTACATTACAACAATATAGGTATTTTGTCGGTCGATCGAGCGAATATATTTTCACTATTTTACTAGAAAACTCCGCCGGCGTTGTCCAGCCTGTTTTTATTTTTATTTATTTTTATTGATTTTTTAGAACCAACAGTTTTCAATATGAAATTACAATAGGTATAATTATATGTAACAGGTTATAAACCTTTTAAAGGTTCTTTTAAATAGTTTAAACTAAGTATGTAAATTATTTAACAATTGCAAATATATATTTTTTTAACACAGTTATTGTATGTTAAATGGTGGACTGTATTGCAAATAAATGAATCAACACTACGGACAAATCAGAACTACAGTTTGGTAGCACTTACCCTTCTTGCAGATCCCAATCCACCGAAGCCTTGGAGAAAGGAATTCGGGAATTGGAGTTGGAAGAGAAATTAGGATCGGCTTCTTTTTGCGAACTTACACCCAAATTCACTATCACAGATTTATAATGATACAAATATGGTACAAAATGAATGAGAACTTTTTTAAACAAATTATAATGGTTACTGATGTAACAATGCGAAAAAAAATGGCAGCTGATGTTGCTCCCACTGATGTTTGAAATCGAATGAGATATGTAACAAAAAAAAAACCACCTACACCCACAATAGTAGGTAGGTATTATCAAAATGACCCAACAGTTATATTAAAATATAAAAAAGAAAAGAGTTATGAAGAGTAAGTATAAGGAGTAGGTAAGTAGGAAGAGTATTAACTATTAAGCCATCTGCATCTGCAACAAAAACAAGCCAATACTGACCGACCAGTCAGTATTGTGTTCACTAGTCAGTATACCTATACTATACAGTATACGTATACAGAGTACAATGCCTATGTAGGTAGGTAATTTATAATATTGTTACAAGTAGTATGCACCGAAGTTTAGCACCACAAACCATTGTAGAATACACAACAAAATCATGTAGCTGTGTTATAGGTCTACGTATATTTTTATTAATTTTATATGTTGCATTAAAATAAAAATAAAATTTATATTATTGTATATTATGAATGTGAATTGCTCATAAATAGCTGGCAGAAGTATGAAAGTATGTATACGCATACATCACGGAAGACTACACGAGGGAGGTGTTGGCTACGAGAAAACAACTACAAGAAAAACTAATAGAAGAAAAGAAGAAAGGAAACTATGCTATAATAAAATACGATAAATTAATCATAAGAGAAGGAAACAAAGAGAAACGAAAGAGAGATGTGTCAGAATCACCAGAGGCTGTGATACAGAGCCGCAAACAAGGTAACTTCATAGACAACACCACCATCGGACAAAACCGTATCAACGCTTTTGATCTTATGAGACAAAGATCAAATTCCTTCTCACGCAACTCCTTGACATCAGAAGAAAGAAAATAGGAAATAGTCATCGGCCACCGCAAAAGAAATACAAAAAAACCTGTAACTAACTATAACGCAATCAAAACATTCCCTAACCCGAGTGGTCGTCGTGGGGAATTAGACCAATACCCTCCAACGATTGAATATAAATGTAAGAAAAATAACAGTCTTAAGATATGTACCTATAACGTTAGATCTCTCTCATCAACTGAAAAAATGATAGAACTCAAAAATGCTTTCGAAAATATCAAATGTGACATTTTAGGACTCTCAGAAGTAAGAAAAATAAACTGCAAAATAGAAGAACATAGCAAGCATATTTTCTGTTACATGGGAGAGTAAAAAGGTGTATATGGAGTTGGTTTTCTGATTAACAAAATACATAAAAACAATATCACCAATTTCGTGGGAATCTCAGAAAGAGTAGCTTTGCTACAGCTAAAATTTGGAAAACAGGCATTATCAATAATTCAAGTTTATGCTCCAACTGAAAAATCAAATGAAAATGAAATAGAAAAGTTTTATATGGATATAAGAAGAGCCCATAATCTAGTAAATGGTATTACATTGGTCATAGGAGATTTCAATGCTAAAATTGGAGAACCCAAAAAGTACGAAAACCTAACTATGGGTATTTATGGTTATGGCAAAAGAAATGAAAGAGGATAAATAATGATTGAATATGCCTGTGAATTTAAACTCTTTATTATGAATACATTTTTTAAGAAAAAAAATAGTAGAAGGTGGACATGAATATCTCCAGACCAGAAAACAAAAAATGAAATAGACTTTATTCTATGTAATAAGTCAGATTTAATAACAAATATAGAGGTACTGTCATTGACTAATTTTCCATCTGATCATAGACCAGTGCGAGCAACACTAGATCTTAATCTTCCCAAAAGAAACAGAAAAAACTTCAAATCATTTCCAAGGCATCCTACATCACCAGAGGAATTAGAAATTTATATTAAACAGCTACATACACAGATACCAGTGTTAGAAAGAGGAGTAGAACATACAAAAAAAGTACAAAACTATTACAATAGGCTGGAAAAGGCTATATCAGAAGGATTAAAAACAAAATTAAATAAAAGCAAAGGAAACAAAATACTAAGCGAACAAACAAAAATTCTAATCAAAAGAAGATCAGAACTAATAAGAATCAAACCTAAGAATGATGAAACAAAAAAAGACAGCAATATGTTTAAAGAAACGCATAAAGCAATAAAACAGGACTATATAAAACACAGAAAAATAATAATAGAGAAAAATTTAATTAGACATAGAAGTACCAAAAAGGCCAATAAAGAATTATCTACCCATAAAACATGGATACAGAAAATTGAGAAAGGATTAGAAGAAACAAAATCTAGAAATGATATCATAGCACATGCAACATCATTCTACAGAGATCTATACAAAACCAATGACAAAGACATAGAAGATGAAATTAACACAGAATCATGAAATACAGTCAGTGTTAAACAAATAGACGAAGCAGAAGTAAAGACACATATAAAGCAACTTAAGTCTGAAAAAAGCCCAGGACCGGATGGCATTACTAATGAGGCTATAAAATTAGGAGCTCCTATTCTTACAACTTACTTGACCAGATTATTCAACATGATAATTGACACCGAGATTATTCCTATGCAATGGTACAATTGATATAAAGAATTATAGACCTATTAGCCTGATGGCAAGTACTTACAAACTTTTTTCATCCATATTATTAAGTAGAATTTCGCCTACAATTGATAGTAGACAACCGATAGAACAAGCTGGTTTTCGTTCAGGATTTTCGACAACAGACCATATTTTGGTAATATTCTAATTATCCTGTACTTTTTCATAAGAGTGTTTGCAACCATTGAGATCATTTATGTCTTTAATAAGGAATCAACTTGATTATTCCTTCCCACACTGATAATATTTTCTTATTTACTATTCATTAATTAGGTTAATTAGGAGTCAAATGATATTTTTACTGACAAACTTTTTAACATCTCAATAGAGACGAAGTTGGGATATTATAGAAGAACCAGGAACTCAAGGAACCTACAGAGCATACAACCTGTCATCAGTTGGTTTACGTGATCACTTTATGTGCTTGCGCAACGTTCACGTAAACCAGCCGATTTTTGTTAATTTATATGAATAACAATTCAAATATGTCAAATACCAAAAACACATAAAAGTACACAATAAAAATATATGTAGACAGAAATAAGAATTAAAGTGAATAAATACAATTGGATATTTAGAAAAATATATAATATGCAAATTTCAGCATAAAATTGATTATGAAAAATAAAAGCATAGTTATAAAACACAAAATTATTCACAGTAAAAATAGAAAAGTTAAAAAGGCATATTATTAATGATAAGTTATAACAAATAATAGCACAAGTTATAAATCTAAAATAACAATGGACAGTAAAATTGAAACTTAAAAAAGATCACATTATTAACTATAAGAAATAACAGTTGGAAACGTAATAAATACAATAAATTATTATAAGTAAAAATTATAAACGTAAAACAGAGCATATTAATAATTTTGACAAATAAACACAACTTATAAATTCATGTAATAATTATCAGAAAAAATAGAAATAATAGCACAAAAATTATAAATACAAGAAATAATTACAGTTAAAGAGCTAATTGTGTAATTAATTATTAATGTAGAGGGAATCTGGAAGCAATAATGACAGATTTACTAATTAAAACCCTACACTAAAAGCTATTTCACGCGATAAGATGAAATCAAAAGGATATATTGGTTTAATCATTTTAATACACCGGGGGGAGTTTAAAAGATGCAAAAGGTGGTAGGGTCGGAAGGTGTTTCGAGGTTGTTGATAATTATTTAACTATTATTTGAAAGTGAAAGTTGGGTATTGGTTTTGTCGGGAACTATTTCTTATTCAGTGCTCACACTGAGGTGGCACTAGAGTATCGGCACAGCCGATTTCGACGACTTGCTAGGCTCAGGGCGGTGGCCGCCCTTCGCCGCCCACTAGTTGGTTTGCCCGGCCAGCTATAGGGTGCAAGCCGTCGCTGTGATTCCTCCCCGGGAATTAAAACTTAAATTAAACCTTAAAATTACCTAATTACTAACTATAATTAAGACAGGCTTCAGATTGGGATTGTGTATGAGAGAGAAGAAAAAAAAATCAATTCAGTTAGCTAAAATTTACTAGAATCTAGGCACACAACGACATTACAAGCTAAAGAGACAATTTTATCTAAATGCTAGGACTTATACCAAGATCTTAATGTATACTTAAAACTATGTGTGTGCACACAACAAAAACACGAAGATAGTCTTTGAATAGAGAATCGTTGAAATCGAAGTGTGAAGAAAACGAAATGAGAACAGGGCGGTATTGGCCTCCTGTGAGGCGATGGCTGGTGATCCTCGTGGGCGGCCTCTTCAGAGGCGGCGATAATGATCCTCGAATTGCCTCCTACCACAGAGGCGGTGTGGATGTCTCCTGGGCAGGGCCTCTTTTCCAAAAGAGGCGCTTGCCGTTGTCTTCTTGGCAGGGCGGGAAAAATGGCCCTCCAATTGAGTGGAGTATAATGGACTCAGTGGACATACAAAATAATGTGAAATAAAACCTGGTAGGTTGGCCTCTCTCCGTCCGCGGGACCTCGCCAGAGCGAGTCTGTAGTAGACCGTAACGACCGCGTATGCCCTGATATAAATTTTAATGTCTGAAATGGGCTCCTTCCTTGCTGGTCTGATTCACTGGTTTATAGTAAAAGTGCTTTGTAAAATTTTATCTGCTATGCGTCCACGACGGTTGGGTAGAATCGTTGGTACTTGGTCTAGCTGGCGAGACCCGCGAACAAGAGAAGGGAGACTGTTACTATTGCGATGACGAAAGCGGAATGATCCAGATCATCCCGTGCGGTCGCTAATATTGACCGGCGGTATTCGTCCCGCCAGCTCCTTCCCCCTAGTTCCTCGGCTGTCCCTGTGTTCCCGTACGGACGCACTGATTTTTCGCGCCAAAGTTCCCGCACTATGTTTTTTTTCTTTGATTTTTCATTACACATGCACTTTCTTTTTCTTAATTTTTTTGTTACACACACTTTTCTTTTCGTATCTTAATCGTTGTCACCCACACTTTTCTTTTTCTTATCTTAATTTTATACATAGGTATACAAGTTACCTGTTTTTGTCTTAATTTTATACATATATTTCTTTCTTCTTATTACCTTAATTTTATACAATGTACCTTCTTATGTACTAGTTACATGATAAGAGCAACATAGAATTATGAGACCTCTATACAGTAATGTGTGCTTATAGGTAGGTATTTCCAACCCTGCTTAACTATTACCCAACACACAAGATTATTTAAACAATGATATGTTTTTAGGAATCTGACATTATGGCACTATTTCATTCTCCTTACAGTCGCCTTGTTTCTGTCAATTATATCGATAACATCATTTTTTTATTTCTTTCGTTTCACCCTACCAATAATAACTACGTTTTATAACTATAGTTTCCCGTAGTTACATTTTATTTTTATTATAAAAAAAAAACTCTCATTACCTCATAACTGTCATAATTTCCCCCCCCCCCCCCCCCCAACGCTTGGAGAAAATCAGACTCGAATTTTTCTTAGTTAGAAAATTCATTTTCCTGCCTTTTGGCGCTGTTCGCCCTCTGTATGTCGCGACGCGAAGCTTTTCCCTACACCCCTAGCTTCCTAACACCCCAGCTTACCGATCTGCATCAGAGTCCCGAACCAAAGCGCGAAAATATTCCCTACGGACCTAACTCACTTACTCTACTTCAATTATCTTCTCGTTTATTATTATTCATTTAATATTCTCTCCTCGCGACAACTTCATCCCCTTTTGGACTTTCCTCGGCTTATTTTCTTCGTGCCATCTATAGAGTTTCGCGCGCTGTCTCTGACCTATGACAGTCGGTCGAGCAGAGCGCTTCCCGAAGCTGATCGAATTTTTCGCTAGATGTCTCCCCTAGTATTGAACGAAAGCTCTCGTCTCCTCTGAGCGGCTGGCGCATATTTAAAATACCTATTTAAAACCACCTTATTATACTGGTAATAACCCGAATGGAAAACTCCGCTGTCCGTAACCACCAACTTATTTTATTTTATTTTATTTAAGTAAGCTCAGACACAGGCATGAATGCCCAAATACTTCTGCGCATAATAGCTTATAGATTATTTGGGAAGTACATACGATCAGATAATCACCTATCACCTGATCTCGGTTATGGGTTATATAAGAATTTTATAACCGTTCTGAGTAGGTGGCGAGGGAGAATTCCGGCATTCGGTTCTCCCTGCCTACCCAAGGTAACGCAATGACCGTCATGGTATCGCCTGGTATTATTTACTTATTGTTAATTTCTATTTATTTATTTACTAAAATCCCCTTTTCAAGTATCACAATAACAATTAACATAATACAACTTTCTACCGTAGTAAATAAGATTATAAGTTATACTATAATTAAGAAAAGTTAAAGTATGTCGTAAGTGTATACATTTATACCTATATTTTAATTTGTGGATTAGGCTACTCTACTAGGCTATGTAAGCCTGTCCCAGAGTAACGTTATATAAATCAGTCCTATTATTTTAATTCGTCGTGGTGTTAGTTATTTTTGTAAGGTTTTGTGGTAGGTTGTACTAATTTCGATGTGCCAGTATGTATTTATTTTTGTGTTGTATGAAAAAAAAATAATGCCAGAATAATTACAGTACCTACTGCTTTATACCGTCGTAGGAAAATTTGTAGGTAATTTTGTAACAGAACGGTGTATGACAGAGTTCAGAATGAAGATACAAGGAAAGAAAGTAAGATACAGAAAGATGTAATGAACAGAATGAAAGTTAACACATTTAGATGGGTTGGCACGACCATGTAAACGATATTTTTAAAGATGGAAGTGCAAGAAACGTGAACCACAGACGAACATGTCTCCGACGATGTTTGAATGTTGCTGAGGCGAAGAATGTGGGTCAAGGTAGAAAAATGCGGCGTTCGGTTCTCTTTGCCTACCCCGTGAGGGACATGGCGTGCTGGTCTGTAAGTATGTACGTAGGTAGGTATGCATAGTTAAAAGTTAAAATTCGTCTGTGTATACATGCTAAGTCTTTTCTTTATTCGTATAATTATCGAGGTTATTGTGAATATCCTGGGATATTATTCTAGGTATGCAGCTTGGTACTTCACGGTCGGACCGGGTCATAGGTACCCGCGCGAAAAAAAAAAATCGATACATTATTTCTACATATGTAGGTATATGAGATTTGCTCTCCCTGTCCGTCCTCTCCCTTTCCATATTTCCTGTTCCCACTTTTTACAACAAAATATGTTTTTTTTTTATAACAAAATATGCTTATTCTAACGTTGTTTTTTTTTATTGAAATTGTTTGTATTTTAAAATATTGTATTTTTAAATATGCATATTCCTTTGTTTTCTTTATTTTGTATTCATGTGGATAGTTTGTAGTACTTACCATTCTATTATTATGTGAAACAATGTTATTGGGTGTACAGATTGTTGTATACTTCTTTTATATTTATCATGTACTTTTCTATCTGTACTCCTGTTTTGTTTCCTAATCAAAAAAAAAAAAATAATAATATTTCCTGTTCTCTATCTCCTTGCGGTCCGCAACGATTCGACAGTGGGTAAGCCCTGGCTACCTCTACTTATATTTCCTTGTCTGGTCTCATTCAAATTTATGTGTCCTACCCTTGGCTAAAAACCGTGCCCGTGACCTGATACCTTGGGGTGGTCTAGTGATCTAGTGACCGAGCATCGTCTGGACCCATATGTGTTCCCACGAACTAGATTTGCAGGGCCACATTGCCGTCCGTCTGATTTCTGATTTATCGTATCCGTTAGAGCGGCTCGCGAAATCTGACACTTTTCTCCAACGGACATTCCAGTGGCGTAACTCTCTAACTACTTGGTCCTTTGATGTTGTTCAATACGTAACATCTCTGTGTTTTCTCAAACCAAAATTAAAAATACCGAAAATATTTTTATTATTCACGGTGAGCTTGTCTGTTGATTTCTTATTTATGCCGCCAAATTATAACTTTTGTGTAATTAAATTATTTACCGATTAATTATTTACTTATTATCATTTCGTTAATTATCATCCGACACTAATTAGCTATATCACATTCTATTGAATAGGATCCAGCGATTTGGGCAATGAGTTTGGTTATTTGACTGATCCTTTCTTCGATCCTTCTAACGACTATGATTTTACCTTTTAATGACATTTTTTTTTTTTATAACTTAACCTTTTATTTATTTTTGTACTTCTGATTTTTATTTTTATGCGGTATCATGAAATATTCAAGTTTTTTTTTTTTTTTTGAAAAACCAACTCAGGGCCGTGAATCAATAATTAACTACGTCTAGACCTATATCTCTCTGTGCCAATCTGTAATAACAGTAGCAGTTAATTACTAGAAAATTTCTTTTGAAAGAATTTTCCTATGTCAGAAGCAATTTTTTTATAAGACTTGTTCCCGCTTCTAGTTTTCTGATTACCCAAAATATTTCGGTACGCCCATGTCGCATTTCGATGTCTCGACCGTTGGCGTGTTCCCATGGACCAGCCAAGATATCCATATTTGTCAATTTTAATTTATTGCGTCCTGCCTGGCCCTTCCTTGCGACTGACAAGGTCCTCCGAGGCTAAACCAACATACCACCTACGCAGGATTCTGCGAAATATGCACGTCTCTAGTGTCTGAGACCCGACGCGTGATTTTGTTCAAATACCTATCCATGTTGGATATATCAATTTTAATGTTATGTAGCAGTGTTACTAAATTAAAATAAATTTTAAATTATTGTAGGTAATTTAACAAATATCAAAATGTAGATCATATTTTAATACAAATAGTTGAGGTATTTTTAATATTGAAGGAGCAATCTTTGAGGACGCCATTGAAGTATAAATGTAAAGTTTCTTACCCGTGAAAACTAATTCCGCTGTTGGGATACCAAATGTTTTGACATCCAAAAAAGCTGCAGTATTTAACCATCGTCTTTATTTCTTTTAATTTATAGAAAGAAAAACAAATAATATCAAAAACAGACTTAAAACAACACGTCGAACTCAGGAAAACACACCAACTGACAGCCAAACTCTATATGAATTGACGCTTAGAAAGAGACGCGAGTCCCACTTGCAGCGGCTATATTCGCACACCAGATCGGCACAAAATTATGTGTTTTGTTGTATGGACAATAGCACTCCAGTATACCTATATCTCATTGGATTTTATTTAGAAGGGAAACTTCGACTTTTTCTATGATCCCGCGCTTTTAGGGATATCCTAGGGGACAGGAATATAACGCACTAAAAATCCATCACGCCGTATTCTGATATTTATCTATCAATTATCACGTCTTTATCTCATCTTTTTAAGTCATTATATCATTGTACTACGTCATTATCTCATCCTTTTACGTCATTATCTCATCATATTGCGTCATTGCGTCGTTAGCTTATCTTACTTCGTCAAGATCTCATCTCATTGCGTCATTATCTCATCTTATATCATTAGCTTATCATACTTCGTCTCAACTTCATCTCATTGTGTTGTTATATCATCTTATTACATTTCGTTAACCGGCTACTAATAAATCTTATTCCTTTCATCTAAACGTTTGATTTCGAGTAGTCTAATTCTGCTTTCGTTACAAATCGTTATCTCTTGGGTCACATGTCTCTCCAAATCTGCGCGAATTTAACTGCGAGTGGCTGTAGAGTCTATCAATGCTACATAAAGAGAATCATCTATCGTCTAGTTTATTTGCGGGGAGGCTAATCCTACCAATAACACATAGATCGTCTATATTGTATTCTTATTCGTAATTCCGTCATTCTACTCCTCTTCGTACCTATTCATCTCATTACTACTCAGCGCAACTACTGGCGTACCTAACTCATGATCCGGCGAGACAACCGGTCTCCTATCTTCAAATTTCACAGGCGCAACAACCTGCTTCTCATCATCCGACGTATCATCATCATCATTTTGCTACCTCTCGACGTTTCTACTTGCTTCCTTTCATCCGACGTATATTCATCATCATCTTGCTACCTATCGACGTATCTACTTGCTTCCTTTCATAATAATAATAATAATAATAGTAACTTTTGTTTAGACGTAAAAAAATATAAAAATTAATACATCTAGTATAAACAAAAAAAACAAAAAGTATACATTTTTTTTTGATAAATTAATAAATTCTGGTACAGGTACAGGGTATGACACTAAATTATTTAAAACAATGTAAAGTATGGAGAAAATTAATAATTTTCAACTATGTGCTCAGCACCTAGCCTACGAAAGGTGGCAAGACTTGTGGTTTGTTTTATTTTTGGTGGCAAACTATTATATATTTTAAGACCTTTATGGTATAAACTATTTTGAGTGCATGTTAATCTCGTTTTTGGAAGTTTAAAATCCTGACATCCTCTCGTAGGGTAGGCGTGAACATTGGAATTGAATAATATATCCCTCTGCATATATTTTGGAAGCATATTATTTTTTAGTTTGAAAATCAAAGTTAATGTGTTGTATATAATGTATTGCTTTACTGTCATTAATTTTAGTTTATTTAACATTAGGTTTATTTTTGTATATCTGTTACATTTTAAAATTGTTCTCATTCCCATATTATGAATAATCTGTAATTTTCTATTTTGAGTTTCATTGCAGAGGAAAAGGACACTAGAACAATAATTTAAATGGGGAATTACAATTGAATTAAAAATTAATCTTGATGTGTGAAAATCTAAGTTATTTCTTATTCTTTTTAAGAAACCAATTTTTTTAGCCATTTTTTTCATAATATATTCAAAGTGTTTATCAAATTTCAATTTATCGTCTATCAATATACCTAAATATTTCATACATTTAACTTTTTCAATGTTCTCATTATCAATATTTAATGTGAAGTTGTCATTTTGTCCTTGGTCACTTATAACTAGAAACTTGGTTTTGGCCACATTTAATTTTAATTTATTTTCATATAACCATAGTACCACACTATTCAAATCAATTTGAACTTCTTCTATGCCATCACCAAGATTTGATTTCGCTATATATATTAATGTGTCATCTGCGAAGAGTTTTATATCACTGAATTTTAACGTTTTCACTATGTCATTCATATATAAAATAAACAATAATGGGCCCAAAACCGAACCTTGAGGAACTCTTTTATCTATTTGCTGAGGCTCTGATGTTACATCTCCGTATTTGGTTTGCTGTTTCCTTTCTGTTAAATAATCTAAAAACCACTTATTTTCATTTCCACATATTCCAATTCTTTTTAATTTCTTGATAAGTTTATCTCTGTCAATTGTTTCAAAGGCGCGCTTTAAGTCCAAAAATACTGCAATTATGTGCCTTTTTTGATCTTTATATGTTTTCCATTGATCTATCACATGGGAGGGAAAGAATCTAGAAAATTGCGAAAACCCAAAGTACCTCGGCGTAGTGCTAGACAGGACACTCTCTTTTAAGCAACACTGTCTAAACACCAGGGGAAAAATTGGTACTCGGAACAATATCATCCGAAAGCTCGTCGGAACAAAATGGGGGGCACAACCATCCATTCTTAGAACTTCGGGACTTGCTCTCTGCTACTCGGCAGGGGAATATGCGGCTCCAGTCTGGTTCCAATCTCCCCATGCCAGAAACGTAGATGTTGCTTTGAATGAAACCAACAGACTAATTACGGGGTGTCTTAAACCTACTAATGTGGAAAAAATCCAATTACTAACTAGAATAGCACCACCACATATAAGAAGAGTTGTAGCCTCTGAAGAGGAAAAGATGAAACAGCAGAATGACTCTCGACATCCGCTATATGGTCACATCCTCCCGCCCTCAAGACTCAAATCTAGAAACAGCTTCCTCAGGAATACAATATCTTTAAACTCAACCAGCGAAAAGAGAAGAGTTGAGCTGTGGAAGGAACGGATAGAAGGTGAGAGCTTTCGTGAACCAGCAGAGGTACTCCCGGCGGGTCACCTACTGCCTTATACAGCCTGGAAATCCCTAAACAGGCTGAGGACGGGTGTAGGAAGGTGCAAGGTGAACCTGGATAGATGGGGAATGCTGGAGGCGGACCAGGACACGGCATGTGAGTGTGGAGAGACGCAGAGTATGTCGCACCTGCTGAGCTGCCCGCTTATGGAGGGAGGGTGCTCTGAAGAGGATTTGTGGCAGGCCAATGAAAATGGAATTATGGCTGCAAATTACTGGAGGGACACAGTGTAGGCGGATGACCTTGGACACGGAAATGAATGAATGAATTGATCTATAATATAATTTATAGCCGTTTCACATGAAAATTTGTTTCTAAAGCCTGACTGTTGGTTTACTAATATTTGTTTTGCCTCTAGGTATTCCATGACTTGTTCCTTTACAACGTGTTCTAATATTTGTTCGTATTTAGGAAGACAGTTAATAGGTCTAAAGTCATCAAACTTTTTTGGTTGTTCAATTTTAGGAATAGGCGTAATTATTGATGTCTTCCATGTTTTTGGAAATATTCCACTGTTTAATGATTCATTTATTATAGCAACCAATGATTCACCCAACACATCAAGAGAATCTTTGATTATATTTATGGTTATACCATCTTGGGACTCTTTTGATTTCATATTGCTTAGCAACTTTTTTAGGTATGATAGATTAATATTTTTGAATTTGAAATTTACATCCTGGTAACAGGGTACATTTTGTTGATTTTCACTCGTAATTGGTATACTTGCAGCTATATCATCTATGCTCGAGATAAAGTATTTATTGAATTTTTTTGCTATCAGTTCCATCCGATCTTCGGTTCCATCTGGAAACACAAAACTTGTTAAGACTTCCTTAGGTTTCCCTTTAATAATTTCTTTCAATGTTAACCACATTTTCTTTGGATCATTTTGTTGTGCTTTTAGTTTTTGTTTATAATATAAACATTTTTGTTGTTTAATTTCTTTGCCGTATGTATTACGCAGTATCTTGTAATTCTTCCATTTTTCTTCCGTTGGTTGCATTTTTGCAGATTGGTATGCATTGTCTCTTTGTTTTCGAAGATTCTGTAGTTGTTTCGTATACCATTTATTCGTATTTTTAAACACAACCTTTCTTAATGGCATAAGATTTGCCACTGCTGACTCTAAGTTTTCAACAAAATTTTCTGCCCTTTCATTAAGTGTAGTTAGATTATTTTTTAATGGCACATTTTTCAGCAATTCACAAAGTTTTTGTGAATTATATTGACTCTTGTCTCGAAGCATAAACTCCCTATTTTCGTTCTTTATAGGAACACTATCAAACTTTGTGATTAAAGTCTCATGATCTGAAATTTTTTGTGCATCCACTATATTCACATTCAAGTAGTAATCGCTTGATATGATTAAATCAATGATGGTAGATGATGTATTGGATATTCTTGTAGGTTTTGTTACAAGTTGTTTTAATCCTGAATTGTTTATTATGCTTTGTAGTCTGTTGCTATATGTATTATTAATTTTCATGTCTATGTTAAAATCGCCTGCTACGTAAAAAATATTATTTCGATTTTGTGTGTTATAAGTGCACCAGTTTTCAAAGAAGTCCAGAAATTTAGAATGGCTTTGATTGGGTGAATGATACAATACTGGATATTTACCTTTGATAAAGTTATTTTTAATTTGAATTCCTAATATCCATGCATTATTTTTATCAAGTATTTCGTTTGATGTTATTTTGTAAAAAATGTTACTTTTAATTACCATTATAACACCACCAGTATGTCTACTAAATGAATTACATCTCAATGTTACTGGCAGGAATGGCCGACCATTCTGGTACGGGTTCTCAACCTTCGACCTCGGCCGCCGTTTTTCGTCATCGCCATAGGGCCCCGCGTTTGCCGAGCCGCTTTCGGGAGGAATGGACGAATGACAGGACGCTGGATTTCTCTCGAAAAGGGTGGGGCGATTGATACCGGCCCGCCTCGGCCCCATGTCCGCGAGAGAGATCCACCGTCCTATTCGAGTAGGTTGTGGCAAAAAAATTTCTCCGCGGAACCTACCCCGACCGTCAGTGGGATTCTGGGGAAATTTATTTTAATTTTTTATATATGGCAATTTCTTTTTGACAATGATTGGAACTTTTTTTCAAAAAAAGTCTGACAGCTACGAACAGCTGATCAGCTGACTTTTTAAAATCAAAGACTGCCGGACACTCTCCGGCACAAAAAAAAAACTTTATAACTGAAAGAACCCTTGGGATTCCGCCAGAGAATCCCAACAGGTTGAGATCTATCGATCCTGACACAACAGAGGCTCAAACTGCCCCAAACTGAAGGTACCTCCGCCACGCGGTAAACTTTTTTGTAAATCTTTTGGCAGCACTTTGTAACTGTAGAGGCCTCTTCAGACTGCAGCCAAAGATAGAAGTAGCTTCTCAGGCCGTAGTGCGCCTCGTAACTTGCCATTTTTTTATTTTAAAACCTGAATTTATCTTATTATTGACTCGAGGCACCGACGGCCTGGGAAGTGTCAGCCCTAGCGCAAGCCAGGGCCCCCCTTTTGTAAGCATGTGTAGGGGAGGATCACCGCAGTCTGTAGCGCCCTTGACCCAGAATTTCCTTTCTGCAATCGCTTCTCTGTCTTCTTTTTCTTTTGTTCTGGATCGAGGACCTATACCTGAGGACGTCACCCACCTGTAGCTTCCTGCTGGTCTACGACGGGGTGATCTGCTGAGCGTCTCCCTCAGCAGACGGTCGAAGAGGAAAGGACCGCGTTCTTGGGGTGAGTACCTTCAATTCTCTCTCGATCCAAGACCGAAGCTGGTCACGTTACATAACTAGGACGCCTTGCGTCCAGAGGACTGACAGCCCTCTCTGCGACCGCATAGAGAGAGCTGGTGTCAAATATCTGCTGGGTTTTCTTTCGAACTCACATGGTACCAGTCTAGGCCATCTGAATTATCCAAAATTTTAATAACGCGGTTCGCAACGAAAGTTTTTAATGTGTGTGGTGGCATCAAAAGCCACGATAAAACAATTTTTGAATCTGAGAACAAATATATTTTTGTAATAGGTATTAATTGCTGAAACAACATTTTTCATTAAATTTGAAAGGAGATACGCGGCCATTAGTTCTAGCCTAGGGACAGATGATGTTTTCAGCGGGGCTACCTTTGATTTCCCAATAATCAATGTGATCTTTGGAACCAGATAAATGGATGCCCCATAACCTAATTCACTTGCATCAGAAAACCCTACTAAAACGCATTGAGAATTTTTATAAGTATGGCAATGCCTAGGCAATTGTAAGCGTGATAGGTATGGAAGCTCTTCTAAGAATCGTCGCCATATTTCTATTATTTGCGGAGGTAAATTTTGGTCCCAATCTATTTTACGTTTCCATATTTCTTTTAGTAAACATTTAATTTTAAAAACCACTGGAGTGATCAAACCTATTGGATCAAAAATGCGAGCAACACAGCTTAAAATTGCTCGTTTTGTATATACATTTATGTTGGGCTCGACTGAGTAAGAAAAGGTATCCATATGTGGATCCCACGTCAAACCTAAAATTTTAAGGGTACCCGGTGTTTCATCTTGGAACGAAACCTTTGAATTAGAACTGACTCTATGGTCAGGGGGAATATTTTCCAGTAGTTTGGATGAATTGCTCATCCATTTTCTGAGTTGAAAGCTGCCCTTTCCCAAAAGTTGAATCAATTGATACTGAAGTTCCAACGCGTTAATTATATCCCACTCTCCAGTGGCAATATCATCTACATATGTGTCGGACAAAAGTACTCGTGAAGCAATGGGAAATTGTGAACCTTCGTCTTTCACCAGTTGATGTATGGTACGGATTGCTAAAAATGGTGATGAACTTATTCCGAAAGTGACTGTCGTCAAATTATATTGTTCTACAGGCTCCGAAGACGAGAAACGCCACAATATTCTTTGGAAGTTAAGGTCCGCCTCTCTAACAAGAACTTACAAGAACATTTTTTGAATGTCAGTAGTGGAAACAATTGGATATAAACGAAAATTAAGTAAAATTTCCCGCTGTAATTTGGGCCCCGAAAGTAATAAATCGTTTAACGAAACATTTGTTCTAGTTTTGCAAGAGGCGTCGAAAACAACACGTATTTTTATTTTATTTGCGATGTTTTGTACCACTACGTGGTGAGGTATAAATTAAGAATTTGTTATTTGTGACGAAGTGTCTATTGTAGTCCGACGCATAAATCCTGATTCTAGAAATTCTTTCATATATCGATTGTAATGTTGGTGTTACGGACAAAAACGCTAGGTAGATGCCGTAGCATATATTTGCAGGGTGGCTCGCTTCCTACAAGGTGAAGACTGCAGTGTGATGTCACCGGCTTCACTATTGGTACGTAGAATCACGTAACAATAGTGGGAGATGGTCCAGATGAATAGCAATGGTCAGCGTAGAGGTCAGTTTTCAGCAGCAGTGGTCCAGTCCAGATCCAAATCGAAGAGTAAAAGCGTAGAAATAGCAGGGTCGAACAGAGATAAATTAAACAGCAGTGTCGTGTATAGTACAGTACGAGTTGCTTTGCACAATATGCATTTATTTATATGTAACTGCCGGCCGATTAGCGGCCGACTTGTGCAATACAATGGAAGGTGGCGGCTAGTGCGCGGGAGTGTACCCGCCGGGCATCGCCGCTTACACCGTTGGTCGGCGGCTGGACAATACCCAACCGCTCGACATTGGTGTTTACATAATCTTTTTACACAATAATATTTTCTTATTCTAAAGATTTAACATTTTAATAAAACCATATTGTACCAGGCCAAAACCGTCCGTAACACCCTCCACCCGTGTTGTGCTGTCTCCGCACAACACTAACTCATGGGACGGTGATTGGCAGTACAGCTACCTTCACGGCGGGCTTCTGATAGGTCCCTGTCGCTGTCTGCACCCGGACGGTGCGAACCTGTCCGTCTTTGGCCGGCGTCGTCTCGACGATGCGTCCTCTCGGCCAGCTGTTTCGAGGTTGGGTGGCATCTACTATCACCACCAAGTCTCCGACCTGCAGTGGTTCCGCAGGCTCGTTCCATTTCTTTCTTTGGGCTATTGTCGGCAAATACTCCCGTACCCATCGCCTCCAGAACATGTCGGCGAGCTGCTGGGCGATCCTCCATTGCTTCCTCAGGCACACTTCTTCCTCGTGTGCGTCGAAAAAGGAGAGGAGGGGCCTCCGACCGGCCGACCCAAGCAGGAAGTGGTTCGGTGTGAGAGGTTCCTCGTCCCTGGGGTCCGCCGATACGTGTGTTAGGGGCCGGCTGTTTATCGTGAATTCGGCCTCCGCCAGAGCTGTCAACAATGTCTCCTCGCGGGGGTTACGTTCCTTGAGCGCCGCCGTCAGTGCGACTTTTACCGAACGAACTAATCTCTCCCAAGCGCCGCCCATGTGCGGAGCTGTCGGCGTATTGTATTCCCATTCGATTCTTTTCTCGGCCAACATACCAAGAAATCTTTTGTCTTGTTTCAGAGCTGTCATAGCGTCGCATATTTCACGAAATTTGTCCCGTTATCAGAGTAG
This sequence comes from Molanna angustata, assembly GCA_963576475.1. Lineage (NCBI taxonomy): Eukaryota > Metazoa > Arthropoda > Insecta > Trichoptera > Molannidae > Molanna > Molanna angustata. The sequence continues at coordinate 25,056,549 of OY754983.1, read as the reverse complement.
AACACGTGAGGTTGTCCGCGCTTCGCGGTCATCCGCTGCATCGCCATTATGGTGGCGTCTCCGCTCAGTGACGAGGTCACTTCGATATGCACGGCTCGTGTCGTCATGCATGTGAAGAGCGCTCCATAGCGTTTCTCGCGTCGTCGGCCCACCGTCACCATAATCGGCCCAAACATGTCCATGCCGCAATGGGTGAACGGTCTCTGGTGGTGAGCGAGTCGTCCAGGCGGTAACTGTCCCATAAGCGGCGGTTGCGGTTTTACTCGTGCCTGCCTGCAGCGTAAGCATGTATGTAGCTCCCTCCTGGCAGCCGAACGCAGTCTTAGCACTGCGAACGATGTACGTACGTCCGCTATGGTCCTTTCTACCCCGGCGTGCTGAGCCTGCGCGTGATAGTGCTTAATCAGGAGCGTCGCATATGGGTGTTTTCCGTCCAATATTACAGGCGCCTTTATACCTATCGCTTCACCCTGGGCCTAGGTTGCGGCTCTAAGGGCCTAGGCAGTAAAGGCGGGGGTGGGCGGCCGACGCTGTTGTGCCCTCGTCAATTCTGTACTTAGAGAAGAGCAGGACGAACGCCTTTTGTCTCGCTCGGCAGTGACTCGTCAACTGTGGCGAATGTTGTTGTGTGGTTCGGGCACACCGCCGGCGCAGACGTCGGGTCAGACATCCTGTGTTGACAACTAGACGTCAAATCTGACAGGTGATGATTGCGTCGGATGCCCCCGGTGTTAGCCCGCGGAACCTTCGGACGCCAACACGAGGACCGAGGGGTCGGGGTACAAGCCCCTCCGACTTGAAACGGAGTGTTCTTAGCGGCCGATTTCGAGACCAATCGGAGGCCCTGACGTGTGTGGTTGGATTCTCGGGGGCAGTGGTTGAACCCGATGGATGGTGGATATTTGTGTTTGTCCGATGTTGCGGCTGCGTCCGGTGGTGAACAGGGCCAATGGGCTCTATAGCGTCGCCGGCGTGGAAGTGGATCGCGATCTCCCTCGATATCGCTTCACCTTCAAGCGCGGCGAGTCGTGTTCCCATCCTCAAAACATCGTGTTTATCAATGAAAGGGCTATATTTGGTTAGGCGGCTGCTTGCCTTTAGCTCCCCTCCTCGTCGGAGTGTTTGTGCTTCGTCTCTGAAGCTGTCACTCTGGCTATTCCGCGCCCAATATATCTCTGCTTGGCGCAGCTCGTTAGCAGCAAGCTCGGAGCCGTTCGTTCCTTTGCCCCGGCAGCGGTCTATGAAACGTTTCACCCATGCGGTGGCCCTGATGAGGCGGGTCCACGAGGAGAACCTTCGTATGTCGGGCAACGCCTCCATCAATGCCTCCGTGTTGGTGCATGTTACGTTCACCGTATACTCCGCGCGCACCTCCGTGAGCGCGGTGTTCCGATGATCCATAACCTTTTCTACGGGCCAGCTTGCCGCGGCCTCCTTCAGGAATGCTGGACCGCCGAACCATGGTCCCGTAGTACTCAGATCGGGCATGTTATCGTTCCTGGTCCCGATGTCCGCCGGGTTGAGTGCTGTCGGCACCCACCGCCAACTCGTGACGTTCGTCAGCTCGTCAATTTCTCCAAGGCGGTTGGCCACGAATGTCGAGTATGTGCGTGGGTCAGATCGTATCCATTGCAGAACTGTAGTGGAGTCCGTCCAATGCACGGTAGCTGCTATCGGTCTTCGGCACTCACTTTTTACTGTCTTCGCCAGTCGTGCCGCCATCAGGGCCGCCTGCAGCTCTAGGCGCGGCACGGATAATGGTCTCAGTGGTGCAACCTTGCACTTCCCAGTGATGAATGACACTTTTCTTTCGCCGGGCATTACTTCTACGAAGTAAGCGATTGCGCAACACGCCGATTCTGATGCGTCACTGAACACATGGAGGGTACGGTTTGTACCCGGGCTCCATAAGCAGCATCGAGGTATGACGCAACGGGTGGTACTCAGCGCCGCTCTCAGCGCCTCCCACTCCTCTTGGTGCTCCGGTAATAAAGAATCGTCCCATTGGATACTTGTTCTCCACACTCTCTGCAGAAGGATTTTTGCTCTCACAGTGAGGCAAGCAACGATGCCTAGCGGATCAAATATTCGCATCACGTCTGCTAGCAGTTTCCTTTTTGTTATTTTTCTACTGTCATTATTTCGTAGGTGTTCGAATGTGAATATAAACACGTCTTTGTTTGGCTCCCAATTAACACCTAATATCTTCTCGGTCGGATGAATGGTACTTGAGATCGTGATTGCGGTTGAAGCACGCTCCTCGGCCGGTACCGCCTCAATTACTCGCGGGTGGTTGGAGGCCCAATTCGTCAGCTGGAAGCCTCCTCGTTGTAGTTTGGCGGTCACTCCTTTGACGAGGTCGATCGCTTCCGCGGGCGTGTCGACCGCGTCTAAATAGTCGTCCATATAAAACTTTTCACATATGGCGGCAGCGGCCCTCGGATGTGTCGAAGCGTGACATTGCGCAATTTGTTCTCGAACGTATTGTGCACTGCTCGGCGAGCACTTCGCCCCGAACATCATTGAAGTGAGCACATATGTTCGGATTGGTTCTTTTTCGGTATCTCTCCATAAGAATAGCTGGGCTGTCTGATCTTCTTCGCGTATTTTGATGCGTAAAAACATCTCCCTGATGTCAGCGGCGATGGATATTCTCCCTTCGCGGAACCGCAGCACATTTCCCATCAGGGACGACAACAGATCAGGTCCAGTAAGAAGTTCGTCGTTCAACGCCGTCCCACGGCATTTGCTCGCGGCGTCGAATACGACGCGTAACTTTCCAGGTTTATTCGGGTTTTCAACAGCAAAGTGCGGCAGATACCACGTCCTTTTTGGCGGCAAGGTCTCGCCGGTGGTCAGCGGTCGTACGTATCCTTTTGCCAGAAGGTGATGCATCTTTTCCTTGTACGCCGCCGCCAATCGCGTATCTGTTTTAAATTTTCTTTCAAGTTGCGCAAACCGAACAGTTGCGCAACTTTTACTGTCGTGCAATTGCACAACGTCTCTTTTCCAAAGTAGACCGGTTTCCCACTGGCCGTGTCTCTGACTTCATGATGGCCCAGGCTCTCCTATCTTCCTCGCGGATCCTGGGCACGGCCGCTACGCCGAGCGCCTCCACGGAAAAGTTCCACTTTACTAATTCGTGCAATTCCTGGTCACGTAATTTTTTTATTTTTATTTTTGATTAGGAAACAAAACAGGAGTACAGATAGAAAAGTACATGATAAATATAAAAGAAGTATACAACAATCTGTACACCCAATAACATTGTTTCACATAATAATAGAATGGTAAGTAATACAAATATCCACATGAATACAAAATAAAGAAAACAAAAGAATATGCATATTTAAAAATAACAAACAATAAGCATATTTTGTTATAAAAAAAAACATATTTTGTTGTAAAAAGTGGGAACAGGAAATATGGAAAGGGAGAGGACGGACAGGGAGAGCAAATCTCATATACCTACATATGTAGAAATAATGTTGAAAAATACGAAACCACTATTCACTGCCGCAAATTACACGCATTACCTCGCGGCGAAACTGATTAATAGATGAATCAAAGATATCAGCATGCATCGAAAATAATACATTAAATCTACGACAGATGCGTGGGATCGTAGCATTCATCCGCAAATTGGTTCTACAGTGTGGAACATGTAAGATGTTTGACTGGCGAACTGACCTTCCCGGGACCCGAATATTCACAAAACTGACAAGCGAGCATCGTTCCATAGCATCGTTCAAAATTTTATGAAGCATTAATTGGTCGAATAAGGTTCTTCTGGATTCTAGGGTATCATATTTGTGGTATTTAATTGAATCACGATAGCTATCAAAGTTAAGTCGTAATTTGTAATTTAAAAAGTTAAAAAATTTGCGTTGAATTCTCTCGATTCTAGCTATGTGGACGCCATAGAAGGGGGACCATATCTGTGTGCAGAATTCGAGTTGAGGACGTATATATGCTGAGTAGAGTGTATAAAAAGTTTTACTGTTTCTGAAAGGTTTTGATATTCTAATTATAAATCCAAGCATTTTGTTGGCTTTTGATATTACATGATTAATATGTTGGATGAAATTTAATTTAGAATCTAATATAACTCCCAAGTCACGGATATGATCTACTTCCTTTATTCCCGAACTATTAAAAGTGTAAGTATAGTTGATTTTATTAATATTTCGAGTAAAAGTTATTTTGTTACACTTGGCTATGTTGAGTACAAGTTTGTTTGATTGACAGTATGCAAATAATCTGTTAAGGTCTTGTTGTAGGTTATTACAGTCAGTTGTAGATTTAATAGTCAAGTAAATTTTCATATCATCGGCAAATGCAAGATAATGAGAAAAAATAAAACATTTATAAATATCATAGGTATAGATATTAAAGAGTAAGGGGCCTAGGTGAGATCCTTGAGGGACCCCTGAGGGTGGATTGAAGAAGTCAGATTTGAACCCTTCGACCAACACCGACTGCAGTCTGTTCCGAACATATGAATCGAACCACCTGAGCAAGTCACCGTGAAAACCTATATGTTGCAATTTCGAAATGAGAATATTATCGACCTTGTCGAATGCCTTTGCATAGTCAGTATAGATAACATCCACTTGAGATCGTTCATCCATATTACTTGTGATGTATTCGGTGAAAATTGTTAAGTTCGAAAGAACTGAGCGATGACGTAGAAATCCGTGTTGTTGGTTTTGAATATTGAGTTTAACGGTTGAATAAATTTGATCATAAATAATACGTTCAAAAATTTTGCTAAAAACTGGAAGAATCGATATTGGACGATAATTTTGAATTTCATTAATTGGACCAGATTTATGAATTGGTATGACCAGCGCCTCTTTGAATTTCATCGGAAATTTACCCTTAGAAATTGACATCTTGAACAATAAACTAAGTGGGAAGGAGAGAGTGGTAGCGCATTGTTTTACAAAGAATGGTGATATGCCATCGTTGCCCGCCCCCTTCCTACTGTCAATGGCGTGTAAATATTTAAAAACTAAAGCATCATTAATATTGATATTTCCTAATCCATCAAACGAAGAATCAGTTATGAAATCAGTAGGCACAGATAAATTTTGGTTACTATAATCAATTACATATGTTGATTGAAAATGTTTGCTAAAATGTTTGCTTGTCATTCTTAAGCTATGCGATTCCCAGTTGGGGAGGTACTTACAAAACCACATTAAAAACGGTTATAACGGCGCAAAAAACTTTACTTCGTGTCATTAATAAAAAACCACTTAGATACTCTTCAGACAGACTATTCAGTGAATTTAATGTACTAGACGTAAGACAGCTTTTTGTTAAGTCAACTCTCACTTTCTACATCAAAACTTCAAACCACCAAATGACAACCAGCAACTCACATTCACACAATACTAGACAAGCACTACTAAACCTTGACGAAATTCCCAAAACTAAGACAACACATGGCCAGAAAAATTACGCGTACATAGGTCCAAAAATATTTAACCTCTTCAAAACTGACTTTCCACTATTAAGAACCTACTCACATATCAAATTGAAAGCCATAGCAAACAACTGATTAATTACCAAAGGACGAAAAGAAACAGAAGAATTATTTAATATTACTGCTTAGATGACTTATAAAAATAATCAAAATTATATTATCACTAGCCCTTTCTACATCAAGCATTTTTTTTTCTCATACAACACTAAAATATATACATACATACTTGCACATCATTACTTCAACCTACCACAAAACCTTACAAAAATAACTAACACTATGACGAATTAAAATAATAGAACTGATTTATATAACGCTACTCTGGTACAGGCATAGCCTAGTAGAGTAGCCTAATCCACAAATTAAAATATATAAACGTATACACTAATGACAAACTTAACTTTTTCTTACTTAAAGTATAACTTATAATTTTTATTAACTACTGTATAAAGTTATATTGTACTTATTGTTATTATTATACTTGTAAAAAGGATTTTAATAAATAAATAAATAAATAAATAAATGACAAATTTTCTCACCCCCAGTACATGATTCATCATTTAAATGCATAGTTTGGGGTATTCCAACATTTTTCTTCTTTTTTTTTGCAAAAGACCAAAGTTTTTTATAATTAAATTGAATGTTGTTTTCAACGGAGGAAATATACTGATTAAAACAATCGTTTTGAACAGTCTTCTGTCTTGAACGTAGTAAAGAAAATTCTAAATAGTCCAAATAATTACGGTATTTCTTCCATTTTTTATGCATTTTATGTTTTTCTCTTATAATTTTAATAAGAGCATAAGAATACCAACAGGGATATTTAGTGTTTTTGATAAAAGTAAAAGGTACATGTTGAGATATTGTATCATGGAGTATATTGTAAAAATGTTCAATGGCGATATCTACATCATCATAATCTTCTAAAAATGACCAGTTAATTATCGATAGATGATTGTTAATGCTGTTATAGTCGGCTTTGTGAAAGGAAAATATTTTTTTAGGTGGAGCGATTATAGTCGGCAGTGAATTAACATTCAATTCAATAACAAGAGACGGATGGTGTATGACGGCAGGCGTGTCTCCTTTCTTCAGTCGCGTGGTGAACTGTGGCATTGTTGTGCCCGTCCCGGCGATTTCCGTCCTTCTTGGTCGTCTTACGCGGTTGTAGACCTCCCGCGTATGGAATCCCGTTGCAATATTGATCTAGCCAGAGCGATAGGTCCTTGACAGTTGCGTTCGATGTGCGATCCTGTTGTGCAAAAAACCACAAGGACTGCATCGCAAATGGCATTTTACACACCATTTCTTGTAGTAGGTTCGAGGACAACAGCGACGCGTCGTCTAATCCTCTTATTGTGAATACCACATCACTGAGGGCCAGCGCCATCTCCTGGATTGCGTCGATTGTCCCCGGTTCTGGTATGCGTGGCAGCTTCTTCATTTTCTCCATCATGGCTGTGACGACTGTTTGCGGATGGCCGAACGTTTGCTCCAGCTTATCCATTATCTTGGGCAGGTTCTTCGGGTCCGTCAACAGTGCTGCCACGACTTCTCGGGCGCGTCCTGATAGCGCACGCTGGAGTCGGAGGCAGTTTTCAGCCGGAGTGATGTTGCACAATGCTGTCGATTGGTCCCACTGGCCCTTGAAGTTTCTCCATTCAATAGGCTCCCCGGAGAATGTCGGCAGTTCGTGTGCTGTAGTTTGCCGGGCCATGAATGCTGTGGTCAAATGTCCCTCACCTCCTTCACGGCTTGGCGTCTGCGATCCAGTTTGATCGATGTACGCTCGCACCGCTTCTGCGACCACAGTACCCAATACGGCGACTGGTACTGACTGCCTGTCGGCCCACTCTTGCGTACGTCTGGCAGTGTCGTAATCCTTTGATGTGCCGGGCGCCGCTTCATCTCTCTCGGTTGCGCAAGGTGCCGTGCGGTTTTCCTCGGTCGCACGCGCCTTGTCGGCTTCCCGCAGTCGTAGATTTTCCTGCTTCTCGGCTTTCAGTGCTCTTCGTAGCTGTCTGATTGTGTCCTCGGAGCTTGTCCCGATAGAATGCGTCGACTCGCCTGAATCAGACGCATTATCAGCGTCCGTGACCTTATTCTTCTGACTTCTCAGCGATGGTGTCATCTTGTAGTAGTCTTTTTTCCCGAGTAGAGTCGATCCGGCTCGAAGGACCAGTTGTTACGGACAAAAACGCTAGGTAGGTGCCGTAGCAAATATTTGCAGGGTGGCTCGCTTCCTACAAGGGTAAGACTGCAGTGTGATGTCACCGGCTTCACTATTGGTACGTAGAATCACGTAACAATAGTGGGAGATGGTCCAGATGAATAGCAATGGTCAGCGTAGAGGTCAGTTTTCAGCAGCAGTGGTCCAGTCCAGATCCAAATCGAAGAGTAAAAGCGTAGAAATAGCAGGGTCGAACAGAGATAAATTAAACAGCAGTGTCGTGTATAGTACAGTACGAGTTGCTTTGCACAATATGCATTTATTTATATGTAACTGCCGGCCGATTAGCGGCCGACTTGTGCAATACAATGGAAGGTGGCGGCTAGTGCGCGGGGGTGTACCCGCCGGGCATCGCCGCTTACACCGTTGGTCGGCGGCTGGACAATACCCAACCGCTCGACATTGGTGTTTACATAATCTTTTTACACAATAATATTTTCTTATTCTAAAGATTTAACATTTTAATAAAACCATATTGTACCAGGCCAAAACCGTCCGTAACAATATATGTATTTTTTTTGTTTTCTTTCGTTTATTATCCCGGCCGTACACAATAGGCGTGATGACAGTAAGAAAAAATCATTGAAATTATGATTTTATAAAATAAAATATGTTATAAAGATTTGAAAAAATATATTTATTTTCATTTTAAAAGAGCGAATAATATTAATATTATTAAAATAAAAATACAAAATATGTTTGTCCGCCATTTTATGTGAAACACCAATCAGAGCGCATGACGTCACCATATTGTTACTGTCAATTGTGTTTGTTACTGTCAACTGTAGTGTTGTTCGAAATGGCTATTTTTTTCATAACAAGCTATATGGAATATGCTGCTTATTTTTAACATGCTATTTTTATTTATTGATTTATTTGGTTTATTTGGGACGATAAACCAAATAATATCGCTATCCGCTCTATTGAATCGTTGACGCATCTGTTATAACACGCACCGAGTATTGTAACGTGGTGGAGAATATTTAATGTTTCAGAAATAAATAACTTGGTGGCTTTCATTGCTTGATTATAAAATAAAATGATGTTATTATATTGTTTGTGGGAGTTGTACAGTGTTACATGAGGTTGAAATGGAAATACACAATGTATTATGATGAATCTAATATACATATGGGATAATTGTTATGATTCATATACATATTATGATTAATATATTAAAAAAAAAAATAGAATGTTATGTAATAGGTGTGATGACTGTAAGAAAAAATCATTGAAATTATGATTTTAAAAAATAAATTAGGTTATAAAGATTTAAAAAATGTACTTATTTTCATTTTAAAGGAGTGAATAATAATATTATAAATATAAAAATACAAAATGTGTTAGTCCGCCATTTTATGAGAAAAAACAATCAGAGCGCACGACGTCATAGTATGGTCGCGTCAATTCTTCTGATAGTCTTCAATACAATATACGCATTAATTGTCGGTCTGGACAATGTTTATTTTGGTGTTTTTGATATATTAATATTTTAATTAGGTACTTAAAACTAAAACAAAACAATAAAATAGCAATGGAACAAGGATTCATCAAAGCAAATAGTTTCAATTTACCTAGATACTCGCCTACCTATCGGGGGATACTATGGGCCGGTATAACAGTGTCAGTTTAAGAGCTAAACTCAAGTTTCACAAAAATATAGCGTATTACAGTGTCCGTTTAGGCCTAATCTTCCCTCAAATATGTCACTAAAACGACAAATATTTAACTCAACGTTTCTGGCAGATTAAGTACTTAACTGTGAGTCAACTGTCATTTGCTAGGCAACTCGTGTAGTTTCAGTTTCTATCACTAGAGGCGTTAGGCAACGTGTGTAGTTTCAGTGTTGTATTACTAAAGGCGTTAGTTGTATCGACGGTGGCGCCACACAACAAAACAAACTGACAGCCGTATTGAACATGGGCATTTAAAAGCATTATTTTGGTGAAAAAAATTAAATTTACCATGTTGGATAATAAAACAACGGTATTTAAAGTTGTAGCGTCCCGTTTTGTATTTCGTATTATTTGAGGTTATTTAAATTTGACAGATAATAACCACAGAAAAAGTGAAATATGTCTATAATTGAAGATTTAGTAACTGACATGTTATATTGCACTGTAATACGGAAATGGATTCAATCTCCCCTTAACATTAATCTTGAGTTTAACAAACTCAATGAGTTGAGGGCCGACTGTAATATCGGGCCTAAGTTTATTGTATTTTGTATGTAACTTAGTTCTTATTGAATAAATAAATAAATAATGAACGCTCGCTAAATACTAAACTAAATTAGTTTACGTATGGTAAACTAATTTAGTTTTAGTATTCTACAATTTTGTCACGCGATGGTGAGCTGACGAACGTTCGACATGTTATGATGCTGGTCACTGCCAAACTAAACTAGCAAGCTATATTTTTTTCATGCAATGAAGCGATTCGCGAAACGACGGCGATTACGCGAAGCATGCGTTTTAAAACATCGTTACAATTTTAGCAGCATACGAATTATTACATAGCGCTCGTTATTTGTATTGTGTTAATAACAAGCTATATTTAACTGCTATCGTTATTTTTAGCAATAGCAGCCATAGTAGTTATTTTTCTGCCTGTCTTAACTACTCTTAACTAGAATGGAACTTTTGATGGTCGGATATTTCTTTGCGTCGAACAAAGACATCAGAATTTCGAAACGTAAAAACTTAATAATAAGTACTTTATTTATCTGTAATTTAAATACAACTTACATCTCGAAAATCGATAAAATATGCTCCTTCTTCTCTCTACATTATGTGTTCATAAGCTAAAAACATACGCGGGAAACGTATGATGGCCTATTTTGACGTTTGGACATTAATGAAGTTCTTTATATGCTTATTGCCTAAATAATGGTAAATATTATATTATTGAGAGCTAAAAGTGGGGGAACAAATACTGTACTTCATTGTAAACGCGTACTTAATAAAATACACTTATGTCTCGCCGTGCGAAATTTAATCACTTATTTCTCTTTTTTTTCGCGTGGGACGAAAACATATACCTCAGTAGGTGTTTTTTTCGTCGTGTTTTTTACATTTAGGGACCGCACTACACTTATGCACTTTTGAATTGATTATAAATACACAAATCGTCCTAGAATACATATATTACATATAGTAGTGATATGCAGTTTACAATATCGTGACGTCACCGTCAGGGTCGGCAGCCGCCATGATACTACAAGCGTTTTTTGGCGTAAATGTCAAATTTGATTTTAAAATGGCGATTTTTGCTACTAAACCTTTATTTTATGTAGAAATGTATATATATTTGAAAACAGTGAATGCGTAAAAACATCGTGAGATAGTTTTTCAAAATTAGTCATCATGCCTATTGTAATTTATTACCATATATTTTTGTCTCTGGTAAGTAAAATCTTCTACAGAATATATATCTTTATTCTATGATCTTCTATGGCTTACTCAATTGTCAAACATCAAAGTTTCACAATATATTAATTTTATTTCGGAGACTTTGTTAACTGTGATATGATTAAAATCTAGCAATTATCTATTTCAGATTTAGCTTGTTAAAGAATGGCTTTATTCATTTCCAGGTATAAATACACACCATTTCCTGGTCCTCAGTGAAATCGTACGCCTTTCTGTCATTTCTTTACAGATAATATATTGTCGGATATGTTCTGTGTAACCGATCAATACATCCAAATTACAATGCATACAATGTCTACGATACAATGAAATGTCAATTCAATATGTAAACCAGCTGATTGTCAAGTTCACACAGGGCATATTATACTCGTTTGTGATAACACAATTTTGACTATTGTCTAGACACAAAGACACCCTTGAGAACACAATTCTGGTTTCCCTTTTCTCTTTTTTTTCTTGTACACTTAGTTTACAATTAAAAGCTCAATTAAGATACCCATTGTTAAAAATTTATACAGTAGTAAAACTTTTATTTTATATGATAGTAACATAGAGACCATGCAAGAATTAAAGTTATGAAATCATGCTATGTATTGTCTTATAATAATAATAAACACTTTTAAAATACAGTTCTTGTTTTATTTATATACTGTTGGTTCTACAAGCTTAATAAGATAAAATAGCACCTATAAAACATACAATCTCGCAATACTATCAGTTCAAAACTGGGATATATACTATGTTATTACTGTATTGCCTCAGAACAGACTTGTCTAGTGAGGCAGTAAATTTCCAAAAGGCACAATGGTACATTATGCATATAAGTCTTTTTCAAAATATAGTTATTTTCTTTTGTTATTGTTATATATATGTTGTGCAAAAAATGGAAGTAAAAAATTTCATTTCATTTCACTTTTTGCAACCATGTATTATTGTACAGTCATCAATAAGTATAATTTGAAGAAAGCTTGACAAGTTCACTTATCTAAGTTACATATAAGGTCAATTATTATAATATTATTTCCATACAGTTGATATTTATGATTCTTTGCCGGCTTGAGAGAGATCGATCTCAGGGTGTGTGATTCGATCAGACACACTAGTCTGATTTAGCCCCACGCTTTTGGAGCGTCAATCTGACACCAGCTCTCTCTCTGCGGTCGCAGAGAGGGCTGTCAGTCCTCTGGACGCAAGGCGTCCTAGTTATGTAACGTGACCAGCTTCGGTCTTGGATCGAGAGAGAATTGAAGGTACTCACCCCAAGAACGCGGTCCTTTCCTCTTCGACCGTCTGCTGAGGGAGACGCTCAGCAGATCACCCCGTCGTAGACCAGCAGGAAGCTACAGGTGGGTGACGTCCTCAGGTATAGGTCCTCGATCCAGAACAAAAGAAAAAGAAGACAGAGAAGCGATTGCAGAAAGGAAATTCTGGGTCAAGGGCGCTACAGACTGCGGTGATCCTCCCCTCCACACGCTTACAAAAGGGGGGCCCTGGCTTGCGCTAGGGCTGACACTTCCCAGGCCGTCGGTGCCTCGAGTCAATAATAAGATAATCATTGTCAAAAAGAAATTGCCATATATAAAAAATTAAAATAAATTTCCCCAGAATCCCACTGACGGTCGGGGTAGGTTCCGCGGAGAAATTTTTTTGCCACAACCTACTCGAATAGGACGGTGGATCTCTCTCGCGGACATGGGGCCGAGGCGGGCCGGTATCATATTGCTTCTCGTGGTTTATATACCCAGCTGATATAATGGATAAGACACCCCTGAAGATACTTTCAATGTATTTCGATTCTCTTCTTGGACTCGTTTTCAACGTGTAGTTGCTTGGTGTCTTAGATTTATTAAAAATTGTCGCAAAGGGAAACACTCTGTTCATTCCAATTTTTTGACGTTTTCAGAAATAGATCGTGCTAACATTGTCATTTTTAAATGTACTCAGGATCACTTCTTTTCATCTGAAATTCATTATCTAGAAGGTGGTTTAATCAAAACTACGCGCTTTCAAAAACTTAATGTTTTTCTCGATGACGATACATTATTGCGTGTTGGCGGGCGGTTGAGGTATTCTAACCTCAATTACAATCAAAAATTCCCTATTATTCTTCCAAAAAACAGCAAGGTGACGGAATTAATTATAGAATATTTTCATAAGGTTTATTTACACGCCGGCTCACGTTATTTGCAATTTTTAATTCAACAGAATTACTGGATAATGTCGGCGCGAAATAAAATAAGGAAAATTGTCTCAAAATGCGTCAGATGCGCTAGGCTGAAAGCTTCCGTTTCACCGCCTATCATGAGCAACTTGCCGCAATCCCGAGTCACACCCAATAGAGTTTTCAGTAACACAGGCGTTGATTTAGCGGGACCCTACGTTTTAAAGGAAAGCAAACGTAGGTATTCCAAAACATATAAGGGTTACTTCGCAATATTTATTTGCATGTCAACAAAGGTGATTCACTTGGAAGTCCTTACTGACTTATCTACAGAAACATTCATTGCAACATTAGATAGATTTGCTTCAAGACGAGGTATACCTAATACCTTATATTCAGATGGTGGGAAAAATTTTGTAGGATCTAAACGGTATTTAATTGGCGTTCAAAGTTTTCTAAACAGTTGCAAGGAAAGTGAAAATATAGCTCATTATTGTTCAGAAAAAGGGATTGAATGGAGATTCAACCCCCCTTCTAGCCCTCACTTCGGAGGCATTTGGGAAGGGAACATTCGAGTAATAAAAATTCATTAAACGAGTAATAGGTGAAAATATCTTAACATATGAAGAATTTTCCACAATTTTGATTAAGATAGAAGCCATATTAAACTCTCGTCCGTTATGTCCTTTGACGTCAGATCCTGAAGATATTCAGGCCTTAACTCCCGGCCATTTTCTTGTAGGTGTTCCACTGATTTCGTTGCCAGAAAAGGATTTTACAGAAACTCCACAAAACCGATTAAGTCGGTGGGAACTAGTGCAAAAAATTAGACAACATTTGTGGCAGCGTTGGAGTTCAGAATACTTGCAATCGTTGCAAAACCGTGTCAAATGGTATAAAGAGAATAGAAATTTTCAAGAGGGTGATCTGGTTGTCATTAAGGATTCACGAATACCACCCTTAAAGTGGCCACTCGCTCGTATAAGGGAAGTGAAACCAGGTTCTGACGGAGTCGTTCGAGTAGTATCCGTCCAAACAAAGGACGGTATTTACTTGCGCCCTGCCGCAAAACTTTGTCTATTACCCATAAATTAATAAGAAACATTTTATATGTTATAATTTCGTTAACTTAGGTATAGTTCTTTTCATGACAAATAGTCTATTACTTTCTTTTAGATAATTTTCATTACTTTTCGTTTTATTTCATGTCAATTATTTGAGTCATTATGATTGACCTCGTAAATCATAGTTATTTACACGTTTATTTCTTTACTTGTAAATATTCTTTGTTTCATTACTTTTATTCCTTTAAAGGTAGGCTTATTTAGATTCGTTACAATAGGTGTCTTATCCTATGTATATATTATTTAGTTTCATAGCTTAAGGGCGATTATCTTCATATTCTTAAGTTACATTTTCGTTATTTTTCTTTTCTTCTTCTTTTTCGCCTATTTTAAAATTGGTAATTTTGGCGGGCGGTATATGTTCGGGCGTTTAGGTTCCTACCTACCCATATCCCATCCTTTTTAAGGTATTGTCACCATGCTGAGACGACCGCGAGTCGGCACGCCGCGCCGCCCGGAGAAGCCAGTTGCATACTGTAGTTACATACGACATATCGCGCGGTACAGAAACCTTCTACAGAAAACTTCAATAACGCGCGTTATCATTCATCTTCATCTTATACCTGTATCTATTTTGTGCTGTGTATGTACATTTTTCTCTAGTGCTCTGGTCAGTGTACATCTGAGGGCGGAAGGCAACCACCAATGAATCCCCGGAACGGGGTAAGTCGCTCAGTTCTGGTGATAATATTCCCTTGTCTTCTCCTTCCTCGACCAAGTTCATCCCCAAATTACAGTCCACTTAAACGGTTCGGGCATCGTGCCGGCCAGAGCCAGAATTACCAATTCACTGAACCAGCGCCGAAACACATAGAAAGAGTTCATAAAAAAAATATATATTATTTTAATTTACAAACGTGGAAAAATAAATAAAAAAAAGCGGTAAATAATGTATTTACCGAATACATTCTTAGCGGGGAATATGTTTAATTTTCAATCTTTTATTTAAATAGCAACACTCTATTTTATTCTTACATGTAAAATCATTGTTTTTTGTAACAAATTAAAATAGAAGTTTATCCTACAGGTTGTATTTTTTATTCACAATGTACAGGTAATTTTTTATAGTGAAAAATAAACAGTGTTACTCAAAAACTCACTGCGTTAACATCAAACCAGTTTTAGTCCCATCCCGGGGAAATCCTATCAACCCGTATGAGTTAGTTTGTGTAGTTTTAAACTTTTCATCCAAAAAATTGTCTTTCCACAGACACTGCATTCATGTGGTTTTTCACCCGAATGAGTTAGTATATGTTTATTTAAATCATCGTTTCTCGAAAATGTATTTCCACAGACACTGCATTCATGTGGTTTTATACCCGAATGAGTTAGTTTGTGTCGGTTTAAACTTCCCATTAAACACTGCATTCATGTGGTTTTTCACCCGAATGAGTTAGTATATGTTTATTTAAATCATCGTTTCTCGAAAATATCTTTCCACAGACACTGCATTCATGTGGTTTTTCACCCGAATGAGTTAGTTTGTGTCGGTTTAAACTTCCCATCTCAGAAAATGTCTTTCCACAGACACTGCATTCATGTAGTTTTACACCCGAATGAGTTAGTTTGTGTCGGTTTAAACTTCCCATCTGAGAAAATGTCTTTCCACAGACACTGCATTCATGTGGTTTTTTACCCGAATGAGTTAGTTTGTGTCGTTTTAAATGTCCCATCTGAATAAATGTCTTTCCACAGACACTGCATTCATGTGGTCTTTCACCCGAATGAGTTAGTTTGTGTCGTTTTAAACTTCCCATCCAAAAAAATGTCTTTCCACAGACACTGCATTTATGTGGTTTTTCACCCGAATGAGTCAGTTTGTGTAGTTTTAAACTTCCCATCTGATAAAATGTCTTTCCACAGACACTGCATTCATGTAGTTTTTCACCCGAATGAGTTAGTTTGTGTCGTTTTAAATTTCCCATCTGAGAAAATGTCTTTCCACAGACACTGCATTCATGTGGTTTTTCACCCGAATGAGTTAGTTTGTGTCGTTTTAAACTTCCTATACAAGAAAATGTCTTTCCACAGACACTGCATTCATGTGGTTTTTCACCCGAATGAGTTAGTTTGTGTAGTTTTAAATGTCCCATCTGAAAAAATGTCTTTCCACAGACACTGCATTCATGTGTTTTTTTGCCCAAATGAGTTAGTTTATGTTCGTTTAAATCTCCTTTTTGAGAAAATGTCTTCCCAGTGACGATACAATCTTGTTTCATATGTATGTTTAATTTGTCTTCATTTTCAACCACAGAATGCCCTTCAATTTCTTTTTTTAAATCTACTTCACATTCTTCAATTGGGAATTCAGGAAATTCTTCACCAATATATTTGTCAATTGAATGAATATATTCTTCTTTTATTAATATTTTTGCCTCTTGGTTTACTGGGCTGTCCATTGTCTGAAAAATATTTATACAAAAGATCAATTTAAAAACTTACTATATGTTGTTCCGTGTAAATGTAATATGGTAAGACAATAATAACCGTCTTATTTATATACGTAAACTATCTAGTAATATAGCGTAATTTTCGAAAAAGTTTACTTACCTACTATTTAGTTGACGTCAAGTTAGATGGCATAGAAAAGAGAACTTATTTAGAAGGGAAACTTCGACTTTTTCTATGATACCGCGCTTTTAGCGCCACCTCTGTATGGTCCCTCAAAGTTTTACTGGATTTCAGTAATAATAATAATATTACTGACCTTCCCCAGTGTTTAATATTAAAACACTGTATTTTGATTTTTTGGGAGAATTTCATTACCAAAAAATTCTAGGTATAAATAACTTTTTATAAAGAAAAATTATAAAAAAATACTCAAAATATTTTTACGATAATACAAAAAAAAACATTTTTCCCAAAAAATCAAAGAATCAGTGTTTTAATCTTGAACAGCAGAGATAGCAAATTGTTTTTCTAGAAAGTTAGAAAGATAGGTAAGTATTATTTTTCTCTCTAATTGAGTTATGAAAATAAATGATTATTTATAAAAAAGTTATTATATATTGTAAACTATATCATACCTACAATGTTTGTATTCATTAAACAATATAATTAAATCTTAATATTATGTACATACATACATACATACCATCACGCCATGTCCCTTGCGGGGTAGGCAGAGAGAACCGAACGCCACATTTTTCTATCCTGGCACGCATTCCTCGCTTCGTCCACATTCATGCATCGTCTCATACATGCTCGTCTATTGCTCACACTTCTAACATTTCCGTCTTTCAAAATTTCGTTCACATGGTCGTGCCATCCCTTTCTTGGGCGTCCCCGACCTCTCACTCCATTCCTTTCCGCTCTGTATATTTTCTTCGTCAGGCGCTCCTCATTCATTCTCCCCATGTGACCAAACCATCTCAATGTGTTCACTTTCATTCTAGTAATGACATCTTTCTTTATCTTACATTCATTCCTTATGTCCTCATTTCTTACCCGGTCATACATCGTTCTATTACAAATCCTTCTTAACGATCTCATTTCAACTGCATTTATTCTACTTGCATGCGTCTTCTGCCATGTCCAGGTTTCACTTGCATACGTCAAGGTTGGCACTACGACGGCGTTATGAATGGCAACTTTGGCATCCTTTGATATGTTGCGATCATTCATAATTGGTCTTAGTGCTCCATTCACTCTGTTTCCTGCCATAACTCTTCTTTCGATCTCTTTATCGAGTCGTCCATTCCGTTGAAATATGCTTCCCAAGTACACATATTCGTCGACTTGCTCGAGCCATTCGTTCTTTACTCTTATTTTACACGCTGTTCTGCTTTCACTCTTTTCAAAGACCATTGTCTTTGATTTGCTGGCATTCATCCTAAGTCCATTCTCTATACATCCTTCATATACCAGACTTACAAGATACTGTAACTCTTCCATACTTTCTGCTAATAGAACTTTATCGTCTGCATACATCAAATCTCGCACCATTACAGTACTCAATTTCAGACCCTTGCTTTCATCCTTAAGGGCTCTTATGCAGAAATCAATGTACAAGTTAAAGAGCCATGGAGATAGCACGCACCCTTGTCTAACGCCATTATTTATAGAGAACCACGTTGTCACTGTGTCGTTGACACGAACACATGCTTCACTGTTCTCATATAATGACGCGATTGCGCGTATCAGTTTGCTCTTCACTCCATACAATGCTAGTATATAATTTTTCTCTAACAACTTTATCATACGCCTTTTCTAGGTCTATGAAGGCACAGAGTGACCGTGCGCAGAGAAAAAAAATGGTCTATACATCCTCTGCCGCCCACAAACGCACCTTGGACATCCCATATCTTGTTTTCTGTAATCTTTCGCACTCTTTGATCCAGGATCCTTGCATACATCTTACCAACTGAGCTTAATAAACTTATGGCTCTATAGTTTTTGTAGTCGAGCTTCGATCCTTTACATTTAAACAAAGGTACCACGACTGCATTTCTCCAGTCTGAGGGAGTGTGTCCTTCTTCCCAACATTTGTTGAAAAGAGAGAGACACCACTCCAACGTCTGTTCGCCGCCATATTTTATAAGTTCAGCTGATACACTGTCATATCCGGCAGCTTTCCCCGCTTTCGCGTGTTTTACTGCTTCAAACACTTCTTCTCGCGTTATTTCATCCTTATCACTTTCGCTTACTTGCCATGTTCTCTGACTCACGTCCCCACTTACTCCGCTATCATACAGTTCCTTGAAATATTCTTTCCATCGTTCTTTCACGCCGTCTTCGTCCATAATTATTTTTCCATCTTTATCATTTATTCCTTTCGAAGCTTTCACAGTTCCATTTTTTCTTTTCGCTACGCCTTTCCAGAACATTTTCATGTTTCCAGGAAAGTCGTTGGCTATTTTCAGGCTTTCTTTTTCTCTTTTATACCATCTTTTTCCCTTTTTACTGTGTCTTTGACTACCTTCTTACATACTTTATAATTCTCTTTTGCTCTTTCTTCATTATTCGATCCTTTCGCGGCTATTAATGCCATCCATGCTTTCTTCTTTTCACCCACAACAATCGCCTTTCATTCCACCTCTTTTAGCAATACCACATACCTTTTTCGCTGTCTTGCATACGGTCTCTTTCAGTGTCGTCCATGCTTCCTCGATATTTTCACTCCTGTGTATTGCTCTAAGAAGTTCGCTTTCCGTATCTTTCGCATATTGTTTTCTTACACTCTCATCTTGCAGCCTTTCTACTTTGGTTCGCTTCGGTGGTTCACTTCGGTGGGTTTTAGAGCGCCAGCCAGTAAACAGAACAATTCTTGATATCACCAAGTAGTGATCTGTCTCCAGATCCGCGCCCCTGTACACTCTAGTGTCCACTGTCGCTTTCCTTAGTGCGGCGTCCACACATACATAGTCTATTATCGACCTTTCATTCCCCCTTTCCCGTGTATACTGGTGAACTCTTTTGTGGCTGAATACTGAATTCGCTACAAATAAATACCCTTCCGTGCACACTTCCAGTAGTCTCTTACCATTGTCATTCACTCTGTTATCACCGTGGGGTCCAAGGACAGACTCATAATCTTTCCTACGGACTCCAACCCATCCATTTAGATCTCCAACCAGAATCACTCTTTCATTATCTTTTTTATCATTTATTATTTCGGTCACACTGTTCCAAAAGTCATCCTTCTCACTTTCACTGTCGGAGTTCCCAGGCGCATATCCTACTATTAGGAATACGCTTTTAATTCCGATCTTCATCCTTATCCACATCAGTCTAGGACTTTCAAGCTTGTACTCTTTCATACATTTCCCCATACGTTTCGCTAGAATCACACCGACTCCTTTGCATGCAAATTCGTCTCTTGTCACTCCCGACCAAAGCTTTATCGTTCCATCATTCCTAACGTTCATCCCTCTACCTTTCTTTTTTGTCTCACTTACACACAATATGTCAATTTCTTTTCCTTTCATTATATCACACAATTCATTCATCTTTCTGTCCATCCCTCCTCTGATATTCTAGACTCCCACTCTACATTCGGTTCTCCTCTTTTCGCCTACCCCCTGGACCGTAACATGATGAGTGGCGGGCTTCATCGATATTATGTAGTAGACAAAAATACTATGGACTTATAAATTTCTTCGTGGGTTCATGGTTTGAACTGTATAAATCTTTATGGAATATCGCTCAGTTTGCCGAGTCTGCTCAAAGTCAATTCTGAAAAACAAAACACCATTAAATTACATACATAAGCGTGACACCAGCTCTCTCTCTGCGGTAGCAGAGAGGGCCGTCAGTCCTCTGGACGCAGGGCGTCCTAGTTATGTAAAGTGTGACCAGCTTCGGTCTTGGATCGAGAGAGAATTGAAGGCACTCACCCCAAGAACGCGGTCCTTTCCTCTTCGACCGTCTGCTGAGGGAGACGCTCAGCAGATCACCCCGTCGTAGACCAGCAGGAAGCTACAGGTGGGTGACGTCCTCAGGTATAGGTCCTCGATCCAGAACAAGAGAAAAAAAAGAGAACAGAAAAGCGATTGCAGACGAGAAATTCTGGGTCAAGGGCGCGACAGGCTATAGTAATCCTCCCCTCCACACGGTTACAAAAGAGGGGCCCTGGCTTGCGCTAGGGCAGACACTTCCCAGGCCGTTGGCGCCTCGAGTCAGTTATAAGATAAAGTCAGGTGTAAAAAATAAAAAATTGCAAGTTACGAGGCGCACTACGGCCTGAGAAGCTGCTTCTATCCTTCGGCTGCAGTCTGAAGAGGCCTCTACAGTTACAAAGTGCTGCCAAAAGATTTACAAAAAAATTTACCGCGTGGCGGAGGTACCTTAAGTGTTCAATTTTTGGGGCAGTTGCACCTCTGTTGCGTCAGGGCCTGTTGGGATTCTCTGGCGGAATCCCAAGGGTTCTTCAGTTATCAAGTTGGTTTGTTTTTTTTGTGCCGGAGAGTGTCCGGCAGTCTTGGATTAAAAAGTCAGCTGACCAGCTGTCGGTAGCTGTCAGAATTCTCTTTTTGAAAAAAAGTTCGAATCGTTTATGTAAAAAATTGCCATGTAAAAAAATTAAAATAAATTTCCCCAGAACTCCGCTGACGGTCGGGGTAGGTTCCGCGGAGAAATTTAGCCACAACCTACTCGAATAGGACGGTGGATCTCTCTCGCGGACATGGGGCCGAGGCGGGCCGGTATCAAGCGCATTGAACTATTAGTTTTCTAGTATTAACAATGTTGTCAACTTGGAATTGATAAAATAACTATATTTATAAAGTTTTTTGTCAAATTTCTAACCAGAGTAAAATATCACAATTGTTTTAAAAATATTGCTAGTACTATCATTTATAGATATCGATCAACTTGTTTTTTAACAAAAATATTGGATTATCGATAAAATAAGTTGTTTAATTAAAATTGAGACATCGAATAAATTTCAAAGTGACATACAACATAACCTCTAAACAAAAACGGTAATAATATTATTTTACCTGGAGCAAATATTGAATGCATCTTATTTATTCCTCTTTGTTTTTCTTAATTTCCATCTGTTCGCGCCACAAATTTAAATATACAAATATCACTGCATTTGACTTATTGTGCCTCTATGTGTCATTCAAGTAAGCGACTTTCGACTCGGCCAATAGGAAGGGGATAGCCTAGTTTGTACACCAGTTTTTGTTGACCAACGACGCCAGACACCACCTACACGACGACGCTGTAAACTTTCTTCTCGCGCATGCGCACAATCAATGCTACATCGGTACATCGCGACCCGCTGACAGTTCTATAGAGTATTTGGTTCTATCTATTTCAGTTTGAAACTGACAAGTATACTATCTGCAGGCTGATTTTGTATAAACACCAGAGGAGAAGAAAGGAGTTAAGTACTATTTTATCTGTGGATTTAGCTCGTTAACACCAATGTATGTATATTTTTGGTATTTTGTAAGCGAATTTTCTTTCGTTGTCTTAACCCCAATAAAATACTCGGAGTTAAAATTATTTATTTATTTGTAGAATAAGAGTTATCTCCTGTCAAATCACGCGACGAATTTACTTTTATATTTTCTATGCACGCGAGTTTGATATTGTAAAATTTACTAATTACAGTAATTAATTCATCCATAATCATTTACAAGTTGTGTATTATTTATCTTGTACAATATTCATACATATTATTGACCAAATTTATTATTTATTTTAGTATTTGACTTGTTTATACATTCGTTGTTAATATTTCGACTTAGGTCTTTGGAGGCTTAATATTTCATGAATTTGACGTTTCAAACAATGAAACATGACGTTTTTCTTTGAGTATAATAATATAAAATGAGGATACTAATCACGTTTTGTTTATTTGCAGCATGTCATACTTATTTTTGCGAGCGTTAAAAGACGATGAAAAGCGATAAAAAGACGATGGTCCGTTGGACATGCCGAAAGACTTCTTAAGACTGCCTTGTTTCGTAGAACCAACAAATAAACTACAGCGCCCTTGGAGTGATCTTGTATCATTAAACGGCGCTTTGTAAATTATATTTATTATATATCATATTCTATTTATCATAGGGCAGAGAGAACATCTATTTACATTTTTTTAGATTTTATTAATATTCTGCTCCAATCAATTGTTTTTGCATAGCGCCTAATGCTGATCCATGTGGCATAGTGGGAGTTTGTTTTAACTTCAGTTAATTCATGACTCAATAACACATTACTTTGTTATAATGTATATAATGAAATGTTTAAATTTCAATAACTGAAAAAAATATTGGAGTTGGTTTTGAAAGTATGTTTAAATCAATAAATAGTATTTAAAAGCACATTGTACTATAATATGAAGATAATTATTAATTTTGATTACGCCCGTGAATACATACAGTTAACACGTACTTCAGTCTCTCTGATATAGTTTCCTGTTTTTTTCGTTGTTATATTTCATATTTCTTTTAATAACTCAGTGTCATTGTGCAAAGGATTATTTTTTCTTCTCGCAAGCTACTGTATTGACTTGGTAAAGCCGTAAGAAATATCTATAAACTATTTTTTTATACTCAAATCAGTGTGAAGGAATTTATTTCAAACATATTCTACCGACTCAAATTTGGGTGACAATAAGTTTGTATGCACCCGCCCATCACTATCAAATCCGCCCACTGCAGCGTAATTGGCTAATTTTTAACACACACTATCGCAAGCAAGCTAAACAACTAAAAACCAGGGGTATTACATCTAGAGGGCCGTATACTGTATAAATAATAATTTTGCAATTTATATTTAATAATTTTGCAATTTATATATTGTATTGATCTTCTCATTATTAATGATGGATTCCATTTCCTTTATCGAGATAGCCAATGAGGCAATTAATAATTTAACTAATATTTTAATGAACCCTGCCAACAAATTTAACAAAGAACAGATTGCTAAAATAATGCCTGAATCAAATAATATCATGGCGTCTGTGTGCAAAATGGCAGCTGCGATGGCGAACATGCAAGGTGAACTGACAGTGTATAGAGGTTTACCAAAGAATAGCACAAATCAATTAACGGAGATACCTAATCTATGTGAGGCTATCGATGAAATCACTGATAGAAGGCTTAGGGAGAAGAATATCATCTTGCATAATATACCAGAAAGTACATCTAATTTATATGTAGAAAAATTGGACCATGACATAACTACTGTTAAGCATATTATTAATGAACTTGATTCGTCGATAATTACTAATTGCAAAGGTTTGAAAATTTATAGAATTGGCAAAATAAGTGAGAAACCCAGGGGAATCAAGGTAGAGTTTGAAGAAACTAAATGGCCATTAATACTTTTGAGTAAAAAACACTTACTAAAGAATAATATTAAGATGTACCAAGATCAAACAATCCTTCAACGTAAATTTCTAAATGATCTTAGAATTGAATTAGATAACCGAAAGAAGTCTGGTGAAACTGACATTACAATAAATTACGTTAATAGGATTCCCAAGATTGTCAAACTTAGTCCAAAAAACTAAACTCAAACAATAATATATCCATGTATTATCAGAATGTTCGTGGCCTATGTTCAAAATTGGAAAATCTAAGGATTGCGCTTACTACCACAATATATGATGTTTTGTTGTTCACTGAAACATGGTTACATCCCGAAATTAACAATGCTGAACTTGGAATGTCAAATTTCAATGTTTACAGACGTGATAGAAATCATATAGTGAATGAAGATCTTACGTATACTAAAAGAAGAGGAGGAGGAGTCTTGATAGCAGTGGCAAATAATTTGGTATCCAAGCCTTTAAGTGTTAATAATTGTGATGTGGAGCACATTTTTGTTATGTTAAATACTGGTAAAAATAGAGTTATATTAGGATGTGTTTACATTCCACCTGTTGACGCGGATATGAAATTAAAGATAAAGTGGACTGTATTTTTTGGTGCGGGTGATTAGTTGCAACCACCGCAAGGCAAAGGAAGGATATATATGGAAACTCACCAGATCCTTAGTCCTCTCCCTGGTTGGATGATCGCACTTTATTCACACGCACGCGGTGATGGCAATTTTATAGCGAGTATGTAGGAACGGTAAAAAGGTGGAAGAGATGCGGGACAGTCTTTATAAGACGCGGTTTGAAAGGTTACTGAATTATGGATGTGGGGCGGGCAATGATTGCAACAATTTTGTGTCACTTTATACAGGTAATAAAAATAAAAATGTGACAATTATCCCAATTACATATTGGCGCCAACATTTTCCCCGCCCTTAAAGGGTCACCTTTAAAAAAGTGAAATGCGTGATGCGAAGTAATGTGATGCGATGCGTGGAAGTATACATAAAAAAAATATATATATAATAAAGTAAATATTAAATATAATAAGATAAAAATAAAATATATGAACAATACAAATATAAGATAAATCATTGTGTTGGTAGAGGACACAAACGTGTTACCGGTCGCACGAGTGTGCCCCTTGCAGTTTTAACAGTGACAACGCGAATAATATTGTCTTTTGAAGGATGTACCTTTTCAATTATACCCAAAGGCCATGAGAGAGTTGGAGAACTGTCATTATTTATTATAACGATCGTTCCAACCTCAATTGGAACGGATGGTCTATTCCACTTTTGTCGCACCTGCAGCTGATGTAAGTATTCAGTTCTCCAGCGACGCCAGAAAGACTGTACTAACTGATCCAACAGACTATGTCTTTGAAGCAGATTGTTCGCGGTCGACTCCACATAAGGTGCTGGTAGAGCGCGAAGCGGAAAGGTATTTAAAAAATGAGCCGGCGTTAGAGCTGAAAGCTCAGAAGGGTCAGCGCTGAGTACAGTGAGAGGGCGTGAATTCAACAAACACTCTACCTGTGTCAGAACAGTAATCAACTCCTCGTAACTGAGGATTTGTTGTCCAATCACTTTGAACAGGTGATTTTTTACTGATTTAACTGCACTTTCCCAACATCCACCAAAATGTGGTGCAGCAGGCGGTATAAATTTGAACTCTATGCGATTTTCAGAAAGCTCCTCTTCAAAAGGAACGCGATATTCTTTTGAAATAAAATGGTATAACTGACGTAAATAATTCCTGGTACCTACAAAATTTGTAGCGTTATCTGAATATATATATTTTACTGGGCCACGACGTGACAGAAAACGTTTTAAAGCGGAAAGAAAACTAACCGTACTGAGATCAGTTGCGACCTCGATATGTAGAGCGCGTGTTGTCAGACAGGTAAATATGCAAAGATAGGCTTTGCGACTCTTAACGCCACGAGCGCGTATAGGTGTATAATTTATAGGTCCTGCGTAGTCACATCCTGTATGAATAAAGGCTTTTACTGATGGGGTTACACGTTGAACGGGAAGGTCTGACATCAATGGAAATTGTGAACGTGGCTTTGACTTAAAACATATATTGCATTTATTGATTCTGGTGCGTATAACACGCCTAGCTGCTAATATCCAGAACCTTTGTCTTAATATTGACATAAGAAGTTCAGGGCCAGCATGTAAATATTTCTTATGGTAATAGTCTACTATTGATTCGACAATTGAATCGTGGCGGGGAAGTATAATTGGATGTTTATGTGCGTATTTCTTGGCTGAGTTGCATAAACGACCACCGACGCGGATAATGTCATCACTTAAAAAGGCCTTAAGTCTCAAGAAAGCGGAAGAGCAATTTTTCTCAGCTCGTAAATGTTTAATTTCTATTAAAAAATGCCTACGTTGTATATCACGGACAATCATTTGCTCAGATATCTCCAAATCGGTTGCGGTAATTGAAAATAAGGGTCTACGCGGAATTCTTTTGATAAACTTGCCTACGTATGCTACGACTCGAAGAAGCTTACTCCAGGAGGATACGCGAGAGGCGAGGTCCTGAATAACAGATCTTACTTCAGAATCTGTAGTGACAGCGTAAGCGGTTATCTTTTCTTCCGGCAAGTTTTCCACTTCAATGTTCTTGCCCTTGTTCACAGGCCACTGCGAAGGATCTAACACAAGCCAAGGCGGACCCTGAGACCAGAGTGGATGATGGGATAGCTTTCCAGGCAACAAGCCACGTGACAAACAATCTGCAGGATTGTCACTTCCGGCAACATGGAAAAAATGCTTCGCGGGAAAATTATCAAGTGTCTTAACGACACGATTGGCAACAAATATTTGCCAGCGGTGCGGTGAGGAGTTAAGCCAACATAGCGTTACTTGAGAATCAGTAAACGCATATACTTCAGAAATTGGAAAGCGTTGATTATAAGTATCATAAAAGTTCAGTTAAATATGTTCGCAACCCGGAATAAAGCAATTTTTTGTGCTCTGTGAATTAAATTGTTATTTTTAGTTTTTTTTTTGTATAATATTGACTTGTTATATATCATCCGACGGGAAATTTTGTGATCTGTTCAGTGGAGGTGGTGGTTTTCCCTAAAAGTATTTGAATTGAAAAATAAAGTGAAAAGTTGGTGAAAACTGTAATCATTCAGGATAAAAGAGAGAACGCTGCTCTTCCTGGTGGCTGAAGTGTCCGGTTTTCATTGCAGAACTGTACAGGACATCAGTCCAAAGAAAAAACCTCGTGGTGGTATGTGCAAAAGTTCAGGCATTTAGTGGAAAATTGAATTTTCCGTACTGAAAATTTTTCCAAGTTTTCCGAAAAAAACTTTTTTTTCGTTTTCTTATTTTTTCTTAAAATTACAAGTGTTTCGGTGTTTAAAGTTTTCAAATCGATAAATAAATAAGAGAGTTATGCTGAGTTAAACTTTGAAAAACACCTTTTTATGAAGTGTCACCTAAACTAGAAACTTTTTTGTGAAGTGTCTTATATAGTTGAAAAGTCCAAAAAATTTGGCATAAAAAACTTCGTGATGTGTGTGCTCCATCTATAACGGTGCAAAAGTTATCACGTAAAATACTAATTTTCCATATAATTATAGTGGGCTTGCCCCTATCCACTTTTTATACCTACTTATTGCGTTTGAATTTAATTGTATCAGACCAAATTAATCGATTTTAATAACGATAACAACATGTCTGACTCGAGATTGAAGAAGAAATCACTTAACTGTAATATGTGTACTTTGACAATTAATCCCAAGAAGCATATGAGTTGCAGCAGATGTTACAGCTGCTTCCATTACACTTGTGTGGAGACTACGGAGAGTAACCTTAGGAAGATGTCGGCGGTTGCTAAATCTTCGTGGAAATGTATGGATTGCAAGCAGCGGGATCCTAGACCCAACTCCTCGACTACGTCTACGCCCACGACTGTTGCTCCAGCGCCGGCAGGTGTCCAGGAAGCACTATCTATGACTCCGGTGTCGCCAAATACTATTGACGTGCCGGAACCAACGCCGTATGAAATAATGAAGGCAATTACAAATATGCAAGCCCAACTTACCGTGATGCGTGAGGAATTCGGATTCTTCAAGGAGTCTATTAACTTTTGTTCTGCGAAGATGGATGACTTCAACAAAAGAATGGATGAGTTTGATTCGAAGATCAAATCAATGGACAAATTGCAAAAGAAAAACATGGAGTTAGAGGAGCGGATGCTGTATCTGGAGGACAAAATTGAGAGCAACGAACGATATTCAAAAAACTATAATGTAGCTATAAGAGGCATACCAGTAACAGTAGAAGAAAATTTACACGAGGTTATAACAAATTTGAATAATTTATACTAACTAACACTAAACTACAGACACTAAATATTGAAAAAACAAAGTACATGACTTTTAGTATAGACCCTAGACGTCAACCTAAGCTCGACAGCAACTTGACTATAGGTACACGATTGTACTCGACGTCAAAGCTGCTCCTGCAAGACTCTCAATAGGACAGCGGAAATTAAATACTTAGGTATTTACATTGACAATTTCTTTAGATGGACTGAACACATAAACGCAACTGCGAAAAAAATTAGAAAACTTATATATTTATTCAAAAACATTCGTAATATAATGGACCAAAAAACTTTAAAAACTATATATTATGCTTTAGCACAATCCATTATCTCTCACGGAATGATTGGATGGGGAGGTGCAGCTAAAACAAATATGGATCCTCTCTTCAAAGCTCAAAAACCTCTCATTAAAGTAATTACAAAAAAACCTTTCCTTTTCCCAACCATTCAACTATTTAAAGACTTTAACGTACTAACTGTAACACAACTTTATGTAAAACAAATACTAATACACTTTCACAACGATAAAGAAAACCATATCACTGCTCAACATTCTCACGATACAAGACACAGACTTCAACTAATAACTCAGAAGACGAATACTGCATACGGACATAGACATTATCAATACTTGGCTCCAAAAATACTAAATTTAGTTGCTAAAGACATAAAGGACATACAGATAATGAAGAAAACAAGACTAAAACTAACAATTCATACGTGGCTATATAATAAAGGGATTGACTATTGTCAGCAAATTGTCAATCCTTAACAACATATTATGTATACAACAAATCTCATATAGGGCTAACATAGTGAAACATAGACTGCACAATATAACAACATTATGTAACTAATTATTATGTAACTAGTATACCACCTCGGAACAGGCCTGGCCTAGTGAGGTGGTACAAACCAACCCATATATTTGAAATAATTTTAAGTGTAATTT
Organism: Molanna angustata; assembly: GCA_963576475.1. Lineage (NCBI taxonomy): Eukaryota > Metazoa > Arthropoda > Insecta > Trichoptera > Molannidae > Molanna > Molanna angustata. The sequence goes on along the minus strand of OY754983.1, from coordinate 25,027,026 downwards.
TACTGATGTATTTTTACTTGTACTTATTTTGTATTTTTTATTTTTGGTATTAATAATAAAAAAAAAAAATATATATACACGTCTTAGTAGTTTTGATAACAATTCAACCGCGCAGAGTTCAAGCCGTGCAATAGATAATGTCTTAACTGGCGAAACCTTTGACTTGGCACAAACGAGCTGAATGCACACTGTCTGATTAATATTTGTAGTGTGTGTATACACTACTGCCCCGAATGCGCTCTCGCTTGCGTCTGAGAAGCCTATCAAACGAACGATGCTACTTTCAAATATTCCTAAATGACGTGGTATCTTTATTTCATTAAGTAATGGGAGTTCTGAGCAGAATTTTTCCCACGTATTTACGATATGGCCGGGCGGTTTTTCGTCCCAATCTACCTTTGAGAGCCATAATTCTTTAATCAGTAATTTTGCAAATAAGACCACGGGTGCTACGAAACCCATTGCTACAGTAGCTAATATAACGCGTTTAGTACATGTTTTATTAGGAGCGGTAATTTTGAATTCAAAATTATCATTTACTTTTGACCAATTCAAGCCTAAAATCTTTTGTTGCATGACCTTATCAAATTCGACAGGTTCGCTAGCTCTATGTGTCACGGGAATGCTATTAATAACATTAGCAGAATTACTGCTCCACTTTATTAAATCAAACTGCAGGCTGATTTTGTATAAACACCAGAGGAGAAGAAAGGAGTTAAGTACTATTTTATCTGTGGATTTAGCTCGTTAACACCAATGTATGTATGTTTTTGGTATTTTGTAAGCGAATTTTCTTTCGTTGCTTAACCCCAATAAAATTAATACTCGGAGTTAAAATTATTTATTTATTTGTAGAATAAGAGTTATCTCCTGTCAAATCACGCGACGAATTTACTTCTATATTTTCTATGCACGCGAGTTTGATATTGTAAAATTGACTAATTACAGTAATTACTTCATCCATAATCATTTACAAGGTGTGTATTATTTATCTTGTACAATATTCATACATATTATTGACCAAATTCATTATTTATTTTAGTATTTGACTTGTTTATACATTCGTTGTTAATTTTTCGACTTAGGTCTTTGGAGGCTTAATATTTCATGAATTTGACGTTTCAAACACAAACATGACGTTTTTCTTTGAGTATAATAATATAAAATGAGGATACTAATCACGTTTTGTTTATTTGCAGCATGTCATACTTATTTTTGCGAGCGTTAAAAGACGATGAAAAGCGATAAAAAGACGATAGTCCGTTGGACATGCCGAACGATGTATTTGTCGCACATTTCAGAATTAACCATTCATTGTTTCCGTTGAACCAGTTAGTATGTAAGCATTCAATGGACACCAGCATGACAGCTGATGTTATTCCTCCATCTCCTTCAAAGCCTCTTTTTCTTGTGCTAAAAGCATTCATTTGACACCAGCATGACGGCTAATGTTATTCCTACATCTCCTTTTAAGCCTCTCTATCATGTGCTTTATGCATCCAGTTGACACCAGCATGACGGGTAATGTTATTCCTACATCTCCTTTCAAGCCTCTCTATCTTGTGCTATATGCATCCAGTTGACACCAGCATGACGGCTGATTTCATTACTACATCCACTTCCATGCCTTTGGATCTTGTGCTTTAAGCATTCAATGGACACCAGCATGACGGCTGATGTAATTCCTCCATCTCTTTCAAAGCCTCTTTTTCTTGTGCTAAAAGCATTCATTTGACACCAGCATGACGGCTGATGTTATTCCTACATCTCCTTTCAAGCCTCTCTATCATGTACTATATGCATCCAGTTGACACCAGCATGACGGGTAATGTTATTCCTACATCTCCTTTCAAGCCTCTCTATCTTGTGCGATATGCATCCAGTTGACACCAGCATGACGGCTGATTTCATTACAACATCCACTTCCATGCCTTTGGATCTTGTAATATAAGCATTCAATGGACACCAGCATGACGGCTGATGTTATTCCTCCATCTCCTTCAAAGCCTCTTTTTCTTGTGCTAAAAGCATTCATTTGACACCAGCATGACGGCTAATGTTATTCCTACATCTCCTTTTAAGCCTCTCTATCATGTGCTTTATGCATCCAGTTGACACCAGCATGACGGGTAATGTTATTCCTACATCTCCTTTCAAGCCTCTCTATCTTGTGCTATATGCATCCAGTTGAAACCAGCATGACGGCTGATTTCATTACTACATCCACTTCCATGCCTTTGGATCTTGTGCTTTAAGCATTCAATGGACACCAGCATGACGGCTGATGTAATTCCTCCATCTCTTTCAAAGCCTCTTTTTCTTGTGCTAAAAGCATTCATTTGACACCAGCATGACGGCTGATGTTATTCCTACATCTCCTTTCAAGCCTCTCTATCATGTACTATATGCATCCAGTTGACACCAGCATGACGGGTAATGTTATTCCTACATCTCCTTTCAAGCCTCTCTATCTTGTGCGATATGCATCCAGTTGACACCAGCATGACGGCTGATTTCATTACAACATCCACTTCCATGCCTTTGGATCTTGTAATATAAGCATTCAATGGACACCAGCATGACGGCTGATGTTATTCCTCCATCTCCTTCAAAGCCTCTTTTTCTTGTGCTAAAAGCATTCATTTGACACCAGCATGACGGCTGATGTTATTCCTACATCTCCTTTCAAGCCTCTCTATCATGTGCTTTATGCATCCCGTTGACACCAGCATGACGGGTAATGTTATTCCTACATCTCCTTTCAAGCCTCTCTATCTTGTGCTTTATGCATCCAGTTGACACCAGCATGACGGGTAATGTTATTCCTACATCTCCTTTCAAGCCTCTCTATCTGGCGCTATATGCATCCAGTTGACACCAGCATGACGGCTGATTTCATTACTACATCCAGTTCCATGCCTTTGGATCTTGTGCTTTAAGCATTCAATGGACACCAGCATGACAGCTAATGTTTTTCCTCCATCTCCTTCAAAGCCTCTTTTTCTTGCATTTGAAGCATTCATTTGACACCAGCATGACGGCTGATGTTATTCCTCCATCTCCTTTCAAGCCTCTCTTTTTCATGTGCTTTATGCATCCAGTTGACACCAGCATGACGGGTAATGTTATTCCTACATCTCCTTTCAAGCCTCTCTATCTTGTGCTATATGCATCCAGTTGACACCAGCATGACGGCTGATTTCATTACTACATCCACTTCCATGCCTTTGGATCTTGTGCTTTAAGCATTCAATGGACACCAGCATGACGGCTGATGTAATTCCTCCATCTCTTTCAAAGCCTCTTTTTCTTGTGCTAAAAGCATTCATTTGACACCAGCATGACGGCTGATGTTATTCCTACATCTCCTTTCAAGCCTCTCTATCATGTACTATATGCATCCAGTTGACACCAGCATGACGGGTAATGTTATTCCTACATCTCCTTTCAAGCCTCTCTATCTTGTGCGATATGCATCCAGTTGACACCAGCATGACGGCTGATTTCATTACAACATCCACTTCCATGCGTTTGGATCTTGTAATATAAGCATTCAATGGACACCAGCATGACGGCTGATGTTATTCCTCCATCTCCTTCAAAGCCTCTTTTTCTTGTGCTAAAAGCATTCATTTGACACCAGCATGACGGCTGATGTTATTCCTACATCTCCTTTCAAGCCTCTCTATCATGTGCTTTATGCATCCCGTTGACACCAGCATGACGGGTAATGTTATTCCTACATCTCCTTTCAAGCCTCTCTATCTTGTGCTTTATGCATCCAGTTGACACCAGCATGACGGGTAATGTTATTCCTACATCTCCTTTCAAGCCTCTCTATCTGGCGCTATATGCATCCAGTTGACACCAGCATGACGGCTGATTTCATTACTACATCCAGTTCCATGCCTTTGGATCTTGTGCTTTAAGCATTCAATGGACACCAGCATGACAGCTAATGTTTTTCCTCCATCTCCTTCAAAGCCTCTTTTTCTTGCATTTGAAGCATTCATTTGACACCAGCATGACGACTGATGTTATTCCTCCATCTCCTTTCAAGCCTCTCTTTTTCATGTGCTATATGCATCCAGTTGACACCAGCATGACGGGTATTGTTATTCCTACATCTCCCCTCATGCCTCTCTATCTTGTGCTATATGCATCCAGTTGACACCAGCATGACGGCTGATTTCATTACTACATCCACTTCCATGCCTTTGGATCTTGTGCTTTAAGCATTCAATGGACACCAGCATGACGGCTGATGTAATTCCTCCATCTCCTTCAAAGCCTCTTTTTCTTGTGCTAAAAACATTCATTTGACACCAGCATGACGGCTGATGTTATTCCTACATCTCCTATCAAGCCTCTCTATCATGTGCTATATGCATCCAGTTGACACCAGCATGACGTGTAATGTTATTCCTACATCTCCTTTCAAGCCTCTGTATCTTGTGCTATATGCATCCAGTTGACACCAGCATGACGGCTGATTTCATCACTACATCCACTTCCATGCCTTTGGATCTTGTGCTTTAAGCATTCAATGGACACCAGCATGACGGCTGATGTAATTCCTCCATCTCCTTCAATGCCTCTTTTTCTTGTGCTAAAAGCATTCATTTGACACCAGCATGACGGCTGATGTTATTCCTACATCTCCTTTCAAGCCTCTCTATCATGTACTATATGCATCCAGTTGACACCAGCATGACGGGTAATGTTATTCCTACATCTCCTTTCAAGCCTCTCTATCTTGTGCGATATGCATCCAGTTGACACCAGCATGACGGCTGATTTCATTACAACATCCACTTCCATGCCTTTGGATCTTGTAATATAAGCATTCAATGGACACCAGCATGACGGCTGATGTTATTCCTCCATCTCCTTCAAAGCCTCTTTTTCTTGTGCTAAAAGCATTCATTTGACACCAGCATGACGGCTGATGTTATTCCTACATCTCCTTTCAAGCCTCTCTATCATGTGCTTTATGCATCCCGTTGACACCAGCATGACGGGTAATGTTATTCCTACATCTCCTTTCAAGCCTCTCTATCTTGTGCTTTATGCATCCAGTTGACACCAGCATGAAGGGTAATGTTATTCCTACATCTCCTTTCAAGCCTCTCTATCTGGCGCTATATGAATCCAGTTGACACCAGCATGACGGCTGATTTCATTACTACATCCACTTCCATGCCTTTGAATCTTGTGCTTTAAGCATTCAATGGACACCAGCATGACGGCTGATGTAATTCCTCCATCTCCTTCAAAGCCTCTTTTTCTTGTGCTAAAAGCATTCATTTGACACCAGCATGACGGCTGATGTTATTCCTACATCTCCTATCAAGCCTCTCTATCATGAGCTATATGCATCCAGTTGACACCAGCATGACGTGTAATGTTATTCCTACATCTCCTTTCAAGCCTCTGTATCTTGTGCTATATGCATCCAGTTGACACCAGCATGACGGCTGATTTCATTACTACATCCACTTCCATGCCTTTGGATCTTGTAATATAAGCATTCAATGGACACCAGCATGACGGCTGATGTAATTCCTCCATCTCCTTCAAAGCCTCTTTTTCTTGTGCTAAAAGCATTCATTTGACACCAGCATGACGGCTGATGTTATTCCTACATCTCCTTTCAAGCCTCTCTATCATGTACTATATGCATCCAGTTAACACCAGCATGACGGGTAATGTTATTCCTACATCTCCTTTCAAGCCTCTCTATCTTGTACTATATGCATCCAGTTGACACCAGCATGACGGCTGATTTCATTACTACATCCACTTCCATCCCTTTGGATCTTGTAATATAAGCATTCAATGGACACCAGCACGACGGCTGATGTTATTCCTCCATCTCCTTCAAAGCCTCTTTTTCTTTTGCTAAAAGCTTTCATTTGACACCAGCATGACGGCTGATGTTATTCCTACATCTCCTTTCAAGCCCTCTGTCATGTGCTATATGCATCCAGTTGACACCAGCATGACGGGTTATGTTATTCCTACATCTCCTTTCAAGCCTCTCTATCTTGTGCTATATGCATCCAGTTGACACCAGCATGACGGCTGATTTCATTACTACATCCACTTCCATGCCTTTGGATCTTGTGCTTTAAGCATTCAATGGACACCAGCATGACGGCTGATGTAATTCCTCCATCTCCTTCAAAGCCTCTTTTTCTTGTGCTAAAAGCATTCATTTGACACCAGCATGACGGCTGATGTTATTCCTACATCTCCTTTCAAGCCTCTCTATCATGTACTATATGCATCCAGTTAACACCAGCATGACGGGTAATGTTATTCCTACATCTCCTTTCAAGCCTCTCTATCTTGTACTATATGCATCCAGTTGACACCAGCATGACGGCTGATTTCATTACTACATCGACTTCCATCCCTTTGGATCTTGTAATATAAGCATTCAATGGACACCAGCATGACGGCTGATGTAATTCCTCCATCTCCTTCAAAGCCTCCTTTTCTTGTGCTAAAAGCATTCATTTGACACCAGCATGACGGCTGATGTTATTCCTACATCTCCTTTCAAGCCTCTCTATCATGTACTATATGCATCCAGTTAACACCAGCATGACGGGTAATGTTATTCCTACATCTCCTTTCAAGCCTCTCTATCTTGTACTATATGCATCCAGTTGACACCAGCATGACGGCTGATTTCATTACTACATCCACTTCCATGCCTTTGAATCTTGTGCTTTAAGCATTCAATGGACACCAGCATGACGGCTGATGTTATTCCTCCATCTCCTTCAAAGCCTCTTTTTCTTGCATTTGAAGCATTCATTTGACACCAGCATGACGGCTGATGTTATTCCTCCATCTCCTTTCAAGCCTCTCTTTTTCATGTGCTATATGCATCCAGTTGACACCAGCATGACGGGTATTGTTATTCCTACATCTCCCCTCATGCCTCTCTATCTTGTGCTATATGCATCCAGTTGACACCAGCATGACGGCTGATTTCATTACTACATCCACTTCCATGCCTTTGAATCTTGTGCTTTAAGCATTCAATGGACACCAGCATGACGGCTGATGTAATTCCTCCATCTCCTTCAAAGCCTCTTTTTCTTGTGCTAAAAGCATTCATTTGACACCAGCATGACGGCTGATGTTATTCCTACATCTCCTTTCAAGCCTCTCTATCATGTGCTTTATGCATCCCGTTGACACCAGCATGACGGGTAATGTTATTCCTACATCTCCTTTCAAGCCTCTCTATCTTGTGCTTTATGCATCCAGTTGACACCAGCATGACGGGTAATGTTATTCCTACATCTCCTTTCAAGCCTCTCTATCTGGCGCTATATGCATCCAGTTGACACCAGCATGACGGCTGATTTCATTACTACATCCAGTTCCATGCCTTTGGATCTTGTGCTTTAAGCATTCAATGGACACCAGCATGACAGCTAATGTTTTTCCTCCATCTCCTTCAAAGCCTCTTTTTCTTGCATTTGAAGCATTCATTTGACACCAGCATGACGACTGATGTTATTCCTCCATCTCCTTTCAAGCCTCTCTTTTTCATGTGCTATATGCATCCAGTTGACACCAGCATGACGGGTATTGTTATTCCTACATCTCCCCTCATGCCTCTCTATCTTGTGCTATATGCATCCAGTTGACACCAGCATGACGGCTGATTTCATTACTACATCCACTTCCATGCCTTTGAATCTTGTGCTTTAAGCATTCAATGGACACCAGCATGACGGCTGATGTTATTCCTCCATCTCCTTCAAAGCCTCTTTTTCTTGCATTTGAAGCATTCATTTGACACCAGCATGACGGCTGATGTTATTCCTCCATCTCCTTTCAAGCCTCTCTTTTTCATGTGCTATATGCATCCAGTTGACACCAGCATGACGGGTATTGTTATTCCTACATCTCCCCTCATGCCTCTCTATCTTGTGCTATATGCATCCAGTTGACACCAGCATGACGGCTGATTTCATTACTACATCCACTTCCATGCCTTTGAATCTTGTGCTTTAAGCATTCAATGGACACCAGCATGACGGCTGATGTAATTCCTCCATCTCCTTCAAAGCCTCTTTTTCTTGTGCTAAAAGCATTCATTTGACACCAGCATGACGGCTGATGTTATTCCTACATCTCCTATCAATCCTCTCTATCATGAGCTATATGCATCCAGTTGACACCAGCATGACGTGTAATGTTATTCCTACATCTCCTTTCAAGCCTCTGTATCTTGTGCTATATGCATCCAGTTGACACCAGCATGACGGCTGATTTCATTACTACATCCACTTCCATGCCTTTGGATCTTGTAACATAAGCATTCAATGGACACCAGCATGACGGCTGATGTAATTCCTCCATCTCCTTCAAAGCCTCTTTTTCTTGTGCTAAAAGCATTCATTTGACACCAGCATGACGGCTGATGTTATTCCTACATCTCCTTTCAAGCCTCTCTATCATGTACTATATGCATCCAGTTAACACCAGCATGACGGGTAATGTTATTCCTACATCTCCTTTCAAGCCTCTCTATCTTGTACTATATGCATCCAGTTGACACCAGCATGACGGCTGATTTCATTACTACATCCACTTCCATCCCTTTGGATCTTGTAATATAAGCATTCAATGGACACCAGCACGACGGCTGATGTTATTCCTCCATCTCCTTCAAAGCCTCTTTTTCTTTTGCTAAAAGCATTCATTTGACACCAGCATGACGGCTGATGTTATTCCTACATCTCCTTTCAAGCCCTCTGTCATGTGCTATATGCATCCAGTTGACACCAGCATGACGGGTTATGTTATTCCTACATCTCCTTTCAAGCCTCTCTATCTTGTGCTATATGCATCCAGTTGACACCAGCATGACGGCTGATTTCATTACTACATCCACTTCCATGCCTTTGGATCTTGTGCTTTAAGCATTCAATGGACACCAGCATGACGGCTGATGTAATTCCTCCATCTCCTTCAAAGCCTCTTTTTCTTGTGCTAAAAGCATTCATTTGACACCAGCATGACGGCTGATGTTATTCCTACATCTCCTTTCAAGCCTCTCTATCATGTACTATATGCATCCAGTTAACACCAGCATGACGGGTAATGTTATTCCTACATCTCCTTTCAAGCCTCTCTATCTTGTACTATATGCATCCAGTTGACACCAGCATGACGGCTGATTTCATTACTACATCGACTTCCATCCCTTTGGATCTTGTAATATAAGCATTCAATGGACACCAGCATGACGGCTGATGTAATTCCTCCATCTCCTTCAAAGCCTCTTTTTCTTGTGCTAAAAGCATTCATTTGACACCAGCATGACGGCTGATGTTATTCCTACATCTCCTTTCAAGCCTCTCTATCATGTACTATATGCATCCAGTTGACACCAGCATGACGGGTAATGTTATTCCTACATCTCCTTTCAAGCCTCTCTATCTTGTGCGATATGCATCCAGTTGACACCAGCATGACGGCTGATTTCATTACAACATCCACTTCCATGCGTTTGGATCTTGTAATATAAGCATTCAATGGACACCAGCATGACGGCTGATGTTATTCCTCCATCTCCTTCAAAGCCTCTTTTTCTTGTGCTAAAAGCATTCATTTGACACCAGCATGACGGCTGATGTTATTCCTACATCTCCTTTCAAGCCTCTCTATCATGTGCTTTATGCATCCCGTTGACACCAGCATGACGGGTAATGTTATTCCTACATCTCCTTTCAAGCCTCTCTATCTTGTGCTTTATGCATCCAGTTGACACCAGCATGACGGGTAATGTTATTCCTACATCTCCTTTCAAGCCTCTCTATCTGGCGCTATATGCATCCAGTTGACACCAGCATGACGGCTGATTTCATTACTACATCCAGTTCCATGCCTTTGGATCTTGTGCTTTAAGCATTCAATGGACACCAGCATGACAGCTGATGCAATTCCTCCATCTCCTTCAAAGCCTCTTTTTCTTGTGCTAAAAGCATTCATTTGACACCAGCATGACGGCTGATGTTATTCCTACATCTCCTATCAAGCCTCTCTATCATGTGCTATATGCATCCAGTTGACACCAGCATGACGTGTAATGTTATTCCTACATCTCCTTTCAAGCCTCTGTATCTTGTGCTATATGCATCCAGTTGACACCAGCATGACGGCTGATTTCATCACTACATCCACTTCCATGCCTTTGGATCTTGTGCTTTAAGCATTCAATGGACACCAGCATGACGGCTGATGTAATTCCTCCATCTCCTTCAATGCCTCTTTTTCTTGTGCTAAAAGCATTCATTTGACACCAGCATGACGGCTGATGTTATTCCTACATCTCCTTTCAAGCCTCTCTATCATGTACTATATGCATCCAGTTGACACCAGCATGACGGGTAATGTTATTCCTACATCTCCTTTCAAGCCTCTCTATCTTGTGCGATATGCATCCAGTTGACACCAGCATGACGGCTGATTTCATTACAACATCCACTTCCATGCCTTTGGATCTTGTAATATAAGCATTCAATGGACACCAGCATGACGGCTGATGTTATTCCTCCATCTCCTTCAAAGCCTCTTTTTCTTGTGCTAAAAGCATTCATTTGACACCAGCATGACGGCTGATGTTATTCCTACATCTCCTTTCAAGCCTCTCTATCATGTGCTTTATGCATCCCGTTGACACCAGCATGACGGGTAATGTTATTCCTACATCTCCTTTCAAGCCTCTCTATCTTGTGCTTTATGCATCCAGTTGACACCAGCATGAAGGGTAATGTTATTCCTACATCTCCTTTCAAGCCTCTCTATCTGGCGCTATATGAATCCAGTTGACACCAGCATGACGGCTGATTTCATTACTACATCCAGTTCCATGCCATTGGATCTTGTGCTTTAAGCATTCAATGGACACCAGCATGACAGCTAATGTTTTTCCTCCATCTCCTTCAAAGCCTCTTTTTCTTGCATTTGAAGCATTCATTTGACACCAGCATGACGGCTGATGTTATTCCTCCATCTCCTTTCAAGCCTCTCTTTTTCATGTGCTATATGCATCCAGTTGACACCAGCATGACGGGTATTGTTATTCCTACATCTCCCCTCATGCCTCTCTATCTTGTGCTATATGCATCCAGTTGACACCAGCATGACGGCTGATTTCATTACTACATCCACTTCCATGCCTTTGAATCTTGTGCTTTAAGCATTCAATGGACACCAGCATGACGGCTGATGTAATTCCTCCATCTCCTTCAAAGCCTCTTTTTCTTGTGCTAAAAGCATTCATTTGACACCAGCATGACGGCTGATGTTATTCCTACATCTCCTATCAAGCCTCTCTATCATGAGCTATATGCATCCAGTTGACACCAGCATGACGTGTAATGTTATTCCTACATCTCCTTTCAAGCCTCTGTATCTTGTGCTATATGCATCCAGTTGACACCAGCATGACGGCTGATTTCATTACTACATCCACTTCCATGCCTTTGGATCTTGTAATATAAGCATTCAATGGACACCAGCATGACGGCTGATGTAATTCCTCCATCTCCTTCAAAGCCTCTTTTTCTTGTGCTAAAAGCATTCATTTGACACCAGCATGACGGCTGATGTTATTCCTACATCTCCTTTCAAGCCTCTCTATCATGTACTATATGCATCCAGTTAACACCAGCATGACGGGTAATGTTATTCCTACATCTCCTTTCAAGCCTCTCTATCTTGTACTATATGCATCCAGTTGACACCAGCATGACGGCTGATTTCATTACTACATCCACTTCCATCCCTTTGGATCTTGTAATATAAGCATTCAATGGACACCAGCACGACGGCTGATGTTATTCCTCCATCTCCTTCAAAGCCTCTTTTTCTTTTGCTAAAAGCATTCATTTGACACCAGCATGACGGCTGATGTTATTCCTACATCTCCTTTCAAGCCCTCTGTCATGTGCTATATGCATCCAGTTGACACCAGCATGACGGGTTATGTTATTCCTACATCTCCTTTCAAGCCTCTCTATCTTGTGCTATATGCATCCAGTTGACACCAGCATGACGGCTGATTTCATTACTACATCCACTTCCATGCCTTTGGATCTTGTGCTTTAAGCATTCAATGGACACCAGCATGACGGCTGATGTAATTCCTCCATCTCCTTCAAAGCCTCTTTTTCTTGTGCTAAAAGCATTCATTTGACACCAGCATGACGGCTGATGTTATTCCTACATCTCCTTTCAAGCCTCTCTATCATGTACTATATGCATCCAGTTAACACCAGCATGACGGGTAATGTTATTCCTACATCTCCTTTCAAGCCTCTCTATCTTGTACTATATGCATCCAGTTGACACCAGCATGACGGCTGATTTCATTACTACATCGACTTCCATCCCTTTGGATCTTGTAATATAAGCATTCAATGGACACCAGCATGACGGCTGATGTAATTCCTCCATCTCCTTCAAAGCCTCTTTTTCTTGTGCTAAAAGCATTCATTTGACACCAGCATGACGGCTGATGTTATTCCTACATCTCCTTTCAAGCCTCTCTATCATGTACTATATGCATCCAGTTAACACCAGCATGACGGGTAATGTTATTCCTACATCTCCTTTCAAGCCTCTCTATCTTGTACTATATGCATCCAGTTGACACCAGCATGACGGCTGATTTCATTACTACATCCACTTCCATGCCTTTGAATCTTGTGCTTTTAGCATTCAATGGACACCAGCATGACGGCTGATGTTATTCCTCCATCTCCTTCAAAGCCTCTTTTTCTTGCATTTGAAGCATTCATTTGACACCAGCATGACGGCTGATGTTATTCCTCCATCTCCTTTCAAGCCTCTCTTTTTCATGTGCTATATGCATCCAGTTGACACCAGCATGACGGGTATTGTTATTCCTACATCTCCCCTCATGCCTCTCTATCTTGTGCTATATGCATCCAGTTGACACCAGCATGACGGCTGATTTCATTACTACATCCACTTCCATGCCTTTGAATCTTGTGCTTTAAGCATTCAATGGACACCAGCATGACGGCTGATGTAATTCCTCCATCTCCTTCAAAGCCTCTTTTTCTTGTGCTAAAAGCATTCATTTGACACCAGCATGACGGCTGATGTTATTCCATCATCTCCTTTCAAGCCTCTCTATCATGTACTATATGCATCCAGTTGACACCAGCATGACGGGTAATGTTATTCCTACATCTCCTTTCAAGCCTCTCTATCATGTGCTTTATGCATCCCGTTGACACCAGCATGACGGGTAATGTTATTCCTACATCTCCTTTCAAGCCACTCTATCTTGTGCTATATGCATCCAGTTGACACCAGCATGACGGCTGATTTCATTACTACGTCCACTTCCATGCCTTGCGATCATGTGCTATAAGCATTCAATGGACACCAGCATGACAGCTAATATTTTTCCTCCATCTCCTTCAAAGCCTCTTTTTCTTGTGTTTAAAGCACTCATTTGACACCAGCATGACGGCTGATGTTATTCCTACATCTCCTTTCAATCCTCTCTATCATGTGCTTTATGCATCCCGTTGACACCAGCATGACGGGTAATGTTATTCCTACATCTCCTTTCAAGCCACTCTATCTTGTGCTATATGCATCCAGTTGACACCAGCATGACAGCTGATTTCATTACTACATCCAATTCCATGCCTTCGCATTTTGTGCTATAAGCATTTATTTGACACCAGCATGAGGGCTGATGTTATTCCTACATCTCCTTTCAAGCCTCTCTATCATGTACTATATCATTCCAGTTGACACCAGCATGACGGGTAATGTTATTCCTACATCTCCTTTCAAGCCTCTCTATCTTGTGCGATATGCATCCAGTTGACAACAGCATGACGGCTGATTTCATTACTACATCCACTTCCATGCCTTTGGATCTTGTAATATAAGCATTCAATGGACACCAGCATGACGTGTAATGTTATTCCTACATCTCTTTTCAAGCCTCTGTATCTTGTGCTATATGCATCCAGTTGACACCAGCATGACGGCTGATTTCATTACTACATCCACTTCCATGCCTTTGGATCTTGTAATATAAGCATTCAATGGACACCAGCATGACGGCTGATGTAATTCCTCCATCTCCTTCAAAGCCTATTTTTCTTGTACTAAAAGCATTCATTTGACACCAGCATGACGGCTGATGTTATTCCTACATCTCCTTTCAAGCCTTTCTATCATGTACTATATGCATCCAGTTGACACCAGCATGACGGATAATGTTATTCCTACATCTCCTTTCAAGCCTCTCTATCTTGTGCTATATGCATCCAGTTGACACCAGCATGACGGCTGATTTCATTACTACATCCACTTCCATGCCTTTGGATCTTGTAATATAAGCATTCAATGGACACCAGCATGACGGCTGATGTAATTCCTCCATCTCCTTCAAAGCCTATTTTTCTTGTGCTAAAAGCATTCATTTGACACCAGCATGACGACTGATGTTATTCCTCCATCTCCTTTCAAGCCTCTCTTTTTCATGTGCTATATGCATCCAGTTGACACCAGCATGACGGGTATTGTTATTCCTACATCTCCCCTCATGCCTCTCTATCTTGTGCTATATGCATCCAGTTGACACCAGCATGACGGCTGATTTCATAACTACATCCACTTCCATGCCTTTGGATCTTGTGCTTTAAGCATTCAATGGACACCAGCATGACGGCTGATGTAATTCCTCCATCTCCTTCAAAGCCTCTTTTTCTTGTGCTAAAAGCATTCATTTGACACCAGCATGACGGCTGATGTTATTCCTACATCTCCTATCAAGCCTCTCTATCATGTGCTATATGCATCCAGTTGACACCAGCATGACGTGTAATGTTATTCCTACATCTCCTTTCAAGCCTCTGTATCTTGTGCTATATGCATCCAGTTGACACCAGCATGACGGCTGATTTCATCACTACATCCACTTCCATGCCTTTGGATCTTGTGCTTTAAGCATTCAATGGACACCAGCATGACGGCTGATGTAATTCCTCCATCTCCTTCAATGCCTCTTTTTCTTGTGCTAAAAGCATTCATTTGACACCAGCATGACGGCTGATGTTATTCCTACATCTCCTTTCAAGCCTCTCTATCATGTACTATATGCATCCAGTTGACACCAGCATGACGGGTAATGTTATTCCTACATCTCCTTTCAAGCCTCTCTATCTTGTGCGATATGCATCCAGTTGACACCAGCATGACGGCTGATTTCATTACAACATCCACTTCCATGCCTTTGGATCTTGTAATATAAGCATTCAATGGACACCAGCATGACGGCTGATGTTATTCCTCCATCTCCTTCAAAGCCTCTTTTTCTTGTGCTAAAAGCATTCATTTGACACCAGCATGACGGCTGATGTTATTCCTACATCTCCTTTCAAGCCTCTCTATCATGTGCTTTATGCATCCCGTTGACACCAGCATGACGGGTAATGTTATTCCTACATCTCCTTTCAAGCCTCTCTATCTTGTGCTTTATGCATCCAGTTGACACCAGCATGAAGGGTAATGTTATTCCTACATCTCCTTTCAAGCCTCTCTATCTGGCGCTATATGAATCCAGTTGACACCAGCATGACGGCTGATTTCATTACTACATCCAGTTCCATGCCATTGGATCTTGTGCTTTAAGCATTCAATGGACACCAGCATGACAGCTAATGTTTTTCCTCCATCTCCTTCAAAGCCTCTTTTTCTTGCATTTGAAGCATTCATTTGACACCAGCATGACGGCTGATGTTATTCCTCCATCTCCTTTCAAGCCTCTCTTTTTCATGTGCTATATGCATCCAGTTGACACCAGCATGACGGGTATTGTTATTCTTACATCTCCCCTCATGCCTCTCTATCTTGTGCTATATGCATCCAGTTGACACCAGCATGACGGCTGATTTCATTACTACATCCACTTCCATGCCTTTGAATCTTGTGCTTTAAGCATTCAATGGACACCAGCATGACGGCTGATGTAATTCCTCCATCTCCTTCAAAGCCTCTTTTTCTTGTGCTAAAAGCATTCATTTGACACCAGCATGACGGCTGATGTTATTCCTACATCTCCTATCAAGCCTCTCTATCATGAGCTATATGCATCCAGTTGACACCAGCATGACGTGTAATGTTATTCCTACATCTCCTTTCAAGCCTCTGTATCTTGTGCTATATGCATCCAGTTGACACCAGCATGACGGCTGATTTCATTACTACATCCACTTCCATGCCTTTGGATCTTGTAATATAAGCATTCAATGGACACCAGCATGACGGCTGATGTAATTCCTCCATCTCCTTCAAAGCCTCTTTTTCTTGTGCTAAAAGCATTCATTTGACACCAGCATGACGGCTGATGTTATTCCTACATCTCCTTTCAAGCCTCTCTATCATGTACTATATGCATCCAGTTAACACCAGCATGACGGGTAATGTTATTCCTACATCTCCTTTCAAGCCTCTCTATCTTGTACTATATGCATCCAGTTGACACCAGCATGACGGCTGATTTCATTACTACATCCACTTCCATCCCTTTGGATCTTGTAATATAAGCATTCAATGGACACCAGCACGACGGCTGATGTTATTCCTCCATCTCCTTCAAAGCCTCTTTTTCTTTTGCTAAAAGCATTCATTTGACACCAGCATGACGGCTGATGTTATTCCTACATCTCCTTTCAAGCCCTCTGTCATGTGCTATATGCATCCAGTTGACACCAGCATGACGGGTTATGTTATTCCTACATCTCCTTTCAAGCCTCTCTATCTTGTGCTATATGCATCCAGTTGACACCAGCATGACGGCTGATTTCATTACTACATCCACTTCCATGCCTTTGGATCTTGTGCTTTAAGCATTCAATGGACACCAGCATGACGGCTGATGTAATTCCTCCATCTCCTTCAAAGCCTCTTTTTCTTGTGCTAAAAGCATTCATTTGACACCAGCATGACGGCTGATGTTATTCCTACATCTCCTTTCAAGCCTCTCTATCATGTACTATATGCATCCAGTTAACACCAGCATGACGGGTAATGTTATTCCTACATCTCCTTTCAAGCCTCTCTATCTTGTACTATATGCATCCAGTTGACACCAGCATGACGGCTGATTTCATTACTACATCGACTTCCATCCCTTTGGATCTTGTAATATAAGCATTCAATGGACACCAGCATGACGGCTGATGTAATTCCTCCATCTCCTTCAAAGCCTCTTTTTCTTGTGCTAAAAGCATTCATTTGACACCAGCATGACGGCTGATGTTATTCCTACATCTCCTTTCAAGCCTCTCTATCATGTACTATATGCATCCAGTTAACACCAGCATGACGGGTAATGTTATTCCTACATCTCCTTTCAAGCCTCTCTATCTTGTACTATATGCATCCAGTTGACACCAGCATGACGGCTGATTTCATTACTACATCCACTTCCATGCCTTTGAATCTTGTGCTTTTAGCATTCAATGGACACCAGCATGACGGCTGATGTTATTCCTCCATCTCCTTCAAAGCCTCTTTTTCTTGCATTTGAAGCATTCATTTGACACCAGCATGACGGCTGATGTTATTCCTCCATCTCCTTTCAAGCCTCTCTTTTTCATGTGCTATATGCATCCAGTTGACACCAGCATGACGGGTATTGTTATTCCTACATCTCCCCTCATGCCTCTCTATCTTGTGCTATATGCATCCAGTTGACACCAGCATGACGGCTGATTTCATTACTACATCCACTTCCATGCCTTTGAATCTTGTGCTTTAAGCATTCAATGGACACCAGCATGACGGCTGATGTAATTCCTCCATCTCCTTCAAAGCCTCTTTTTCTTGTGCTAAAAGCATTCATTTGACACCAGCATGACGGCTGATGTTATTCCATCATCTCCTTTCAAGCCTCTCTATCATGTACTATATGCATCCAGTTGACACCAGCATGACGGGTAATGTTATTCCTACATCTCCTTTCAAGCCTCTCTATCATGTGCTTTATGCATCCCGTTGACACCAGCATGACGGGTAATGTTATTCCTACATCTCCTTTCAAGCCACTCTATCTTGTGCTATATGCATCCAGTTGACACCAGCATGACGGCTGATTTCATTACTACGTCCACTTCCATGCCTTGCGATCATGTGCTATAAGCATTCAATGGACACCAGCATGACAGCTAATATTTTTCCTCCATCTCCTTCAAAGCCTCTTTTTCTTGTGTTTAAAGCATTCATTTGACACCAGCATGACGGCTGATGTTATTCCTACATCTCCTTTCAATCCTCTCTATCATGTGCTTTATGCATCCCGTTGACACCAGCATGACGGGTAATGTTATTCCTACATCTCCTTTCAAGCCACTCTATCTTGTGCTATATGCATCCAGTTGACACCAGCATGACAGCTGATTTCATTACTACATCCAATTCCATGCCTTCGCATTTTGTGCTATAAGCATTTATTTGACACCAGCATGAGGGCTGATGTTATTCCTACATCTCCTTTCAAGCCTCTCTATCATGTACTATATCATTCCAGTTGACACCAGCATGACGGGTAATGTTATTCCTACATCTCCTTTCAAGCCTCTCTATCTTGTGCGATATGCATCCAGTTGACAACAGCATGACGGCTGATTTCATTACTACATCCACTTCCATGCCTTTGGATCTTGTAATATAAGCATTCAATGGACACCAGCATGACGTGTAATGTTATTCCTACATCACTTTTCAAGCCTCTGTATCTTGTGCTATATGCATCCAGTTGACACCAGCATGACGGCTGATTTCATTACTACATCCACTTCCATGCCTTTGGATCTTGTAATATAAGCATTCAATGGACACCAGCATGACGGCTGATGTAATTCCTCCATCTCCTTCAAAGCCTATTTTTCTTGTACTAAAAGCATTCATTTGACACCAGCATGACGGCTGATGTTATTCCTACATCTCTTTTCAAGCCTTTCTATCATGTACTATATGCATCCAGTTGACACCAGCATGACGGATAATGTTATTCCTACATCTCCTTTCAAGCCTCTCTATCTTGTGCTATATGCATCCAGTTGACACCAGCATGACGGCTGATTTCATTACTACATCCACTTCCATGCCTTTGGATCTTGTAATATAAGCATTCAATGGACACCAGCATGACGGCTGATGTAATTCCTCCATCTCCTTCAAAGCCTATTTTTCTTGTGCTAAAAGCATTCATTTGACACCAGCATGACGACTGATGTTATTCCTCCATCTCCTTTCAAGCCTCTCTTTTTCATGTGCTATATGCATCCAGTTGACACCAGCATGACGGGTATTGTTATTCCTACATCTCCCCTCATGCCTCTCTATCTTGTGCTATATGCATCCAGTTGACACCAGCATGACGGCTGATTTCATTACTACATCCACTTCCATGCCTTTGGATCTTGTGCTTTAAGCATTCAATGGACACCAGCATGACGGCTGATGTAATTCCTCCATCTCCTTCAAAGCCTCTTTTTCTTGTGCTAAAAGCATTCATTTGACACCAGCATGACGGCTGATGTTATTCCTACATCTCCTATCAAGCCTCTCTATCATGTGCTATATGCATCCAGTTGACACCAGCATGACGTGTAATGTTATTCCTACATCTCCTTTCAAGCCTCTGTATCTTGTGCTATATGCATCCAGTTGACACCAGCATGACGGCTGATTTCATCACTACATCCACTTCCATGCCTTTGGATCTTGTGCTTTAAGCATTCAATGGACACCAGCATGACGGCTGATGTAATTCCTCCATCTCCTTCAATGCCTCTTTTTCTTGTGCTAAAAGCATTCATTTGACACCAGCATGACGGCTGATGTTATTCCTACATCTCCTTTCAAGCCTCTCTATCATGTACTATATGCATCCAGTTGACACCAGCATGACGGGTAATGTTATTCCTACATCTCCTTTCAAGCCTCTCTATCTTGTGCGATATGCATCCAGTTGACACCAGCATGACGGCTGATTTCATTACAACATTCACTTCCATGCCTTTGGATCTTGTAATATAAGCATTCAATGGACACCAGCATGACGGCTGATGTTATTCCTCCATCTCCTTCAAAGCCTCTTTTTCTTGTGCTAAAAGCATTCATTTGACACCAGCATGACGGCTGATGTTATTCCTACATCTCCTTTCAAGCCTCTCTATCATGTGCTTTATGCATCCCGTTGACACCAGCATGACGGGTAATGTTATTCCTACATCTCCTTTCAAGCCTCTCTATCTTGTGCTTTATGCATCCAGTTGACACCAGCATGAAGGGTAATGTTATTCCTACATCTCCTTTCAAGCCTCTCTATCTGGCGCTATATGAATCCAGTTGACACCAGCATGACGGCTGATTTCATTACTACATCCAGTTCCATGCCATTGGATCTTGTGCTTTAAGCATTCAATGGACACCAGCATGACAGCTAATGTTTTTCCTCCATCTCCTTCAAAGCCTCTTTTTCTTGCATTTGAAGCATTCATTTGACACCAGCATGACGGCTGATGTTATTCCTCCATCTCCTTTCAAGCCTCTCTTTTTCATGTGCTATATGCATCCAGTTGACACCAGCATGACGGGTATTGTTATTCTTACATCTCCCCTCATGCCTCTCTATCTTGTGCTATATGCATCCAGTTGACACCAGCATGACGGCTGATTTCATTACTACATCCACTTCCATGCCTTTGAATCTTGTGCTTTAAGCATTCAATGGACACCAGCATGACGGCTGATGTAATTCCTCCATCTCCTTCAAAGCCTCTTTTTCTTGTGCTAAAAGCATTCATTTGACACCAGCATGACGGCTGATGTTATTCCTACATCTCCTATCAAGCCTCTCTATCATGAGCTATATGCATCCAGTTGACACCAGCATGACGTGTAATGTTATTCCTACATCTCCTTTCAAGCCTCTGTATCTTGTGCTATATGCATCCAGTTGACACCAGCATGACGGCTGATTTCATTACTACATCCACTTCCATGCCTTTGGATCTTGTAATATAAGCATTCAATGGACACCAGCATGACGGCTGATGTAATTCCTCCATCTCCTTCAAAGCCTCTTTTTCTTGTGCTAAAAGCATTCATTTGACACCAGCATGACGGCTGATGTTATTCCTACATCTCCTTTCAAGCCTCTCTATCATGTACTATATGCATCCAGTTAACACCAGCATGACGGGTAATGTTATTCCTACATCTCCTTTCAAGCCTCTCTATCTTGTACTATATGCATCCAGTTGACACCAGCATGACGGCTGATTTCATTACTACATCCACTTCCATCCCTTTGGATCTTGTAATATAAGCATTCAATGGACACCAGCACGACGGCTGATGTTATTCCTCCATCTCCTTCAAAGCCTCTTTTTCTTTTGCTAAAAGCATTCATTTGACACCAGCATGACGGCTGATGTTATTCCTACATCTCCTTTCAAGCCCTCTGTCATGTGCTATATGCATCCAGTTGACACCAGCATGACGGGTTATGTTATTCCTACATCTCCTTTCAAGCCTCTCTATCTTGTGCTATATGCATCCAGTTGACACCAGCATGACGGCTGATTTCATTACTACATCCACTTCCATGCCTTTGGATCTTGTGCTTTAAGCATTCAATGGACACCAGCATGACGGCTGATGTAATTCCTCCATCTCCTTCAAAGCCTCTGTTTCTTGTGCTAAAAGCATTCATTTGACACCAGCATGACGGCTGATGTTATTCCTACATCTCCTTTCAAGCCTCTCTATCATGTACTATATGCATCCAGTTAACACCAGCATGACGGGTAATGTTATTCCTACATCTCCTTTCAAGCCTCTCTATCTTGTACTATATGCATCCAGTTGACACCAGCATGACGGCTGATTTCATTACTACATCGACTTCCATCCCTTTGGATCTTGTAATATAAGCATTCAATGGACACCAGCATGACGGCTGATGTAATTCCTCCATCTCCTTCAAAGCCTCTTTTTCTTGTGCTAAAAGCATTCATTTGACACCAGCATGACGGCTGATGTTATTCCTACATCTCCTTTCAAGCCTCTCTATCATGTACTATATGCATCCAGTTAACACCAGCATGACGGGTAATGTTATTCCTACATCTCCTTTCAAGCCTCTCTATCTTGTACTATATGCATCCAGTTGACACCAGCATGACGGCTGATTTCATTACTACATCCACTTCCATGCCTTTGAATCTTGTGCTTTTAGCATTCAATGGACACCAGCATGACGGCTGATGTTATTCCTCCATCTCCTTCAAAGCCTCTTTTTCTTGCATTTGAAGCATTCATTTGACACCAGCATGACGGCTGATGTTATTCCTCCATCTCCTTTCAAGCCTCTCTTTTTCATGTGCTATATGCATCCAGTTGACACCAGCATGACGGGTATTGTTATTCCTACATCTCCCCTCATGCCTCTCTATCTTGTGCTATATGCATCCAGTTGACACCAGCATGACGGCCGATTTCATTACTACATCCACTTCCATGCCTTTGAATCTTGTGCTTTAAGCATTCAATGGACACCAGCATGACGGCTGATGTAATTCCTCCATCTCCTTCAAAGCCTCTTTTTCTTGTGCTAAAAGCATTCATTTGACACCAGCATGACGGCTGATGTTATTCCATCATCTCCTTTCAAGCCTCTCTATCATGTACTATATGCATCCAGTTGACACCAGCATGACGGGTAATGTTATTCCTACATCTCCTTTCAAGCCTCTCTATCATGTGCTTTATGCATCCCGTTGACACCAGCATGACGGGTAATGTTATTCCTACATCTCCTTTCAAGCCACTCTATCTTGTGCTATATGCATCCAGTTGACACCAGCATGACGGCTGATTTCATTACTACGTCCACTTCCATGCCTTGCGATCATGTGCTATAAGCATTCAATGGACACCAGCATGACAGCTAATATTTTTCCTCCATCTCCTTCAAAGCCTCTTTTTCTTGTGTTTAAAGCATTCATTTGACACCAGCATGACGGCTGATGTTATTCCTACATCTCCTTTCAATCCTCTCTATCATGTGCTTTATGCATCCCGTTGACACCAGCATGACGGGTAATGTTATTCCTACATCTCCTTTCAAGCCACTCTATCTTGTGCTATATGCATCCAGTTGACACCAGCATGACAGCTGATTTCATTACTACATCCAATTCCATGCCTTCGCATTTTGTGCTATAAGCATTTATTTGACACCAGCATGAGGGCTGATGTTATTCCTACATCTCCTTTCAAGCCTCTCTATCATGTACTATATCATTCCAGTTGACACCAGCATGACGGGTAATGTTATTCCTACATCTCCTTTCAAGCCTCTCTATCTTGTGCGATATGCATCCAGTTGACAACAGCATGACGGCTGATTTCATTACTACATCCACTTCCATGCCTTTGGATCTTGTAATATAAGCATTCAATGGACACCAGCATGACGTGTAATGTTATTCCTACATCTCTTTTCAAGCCTCTGTATCTTGTGCTATATGCATCCAGTTGACACCAGCATGACGGCTGATTTCATTACTACATCCACTTCCATGCCTTTGGATCTTGTAATATAAGCATTCAATGGACACCAGCATGACGGCTGATGTAATTCCTCCATCTCCTTCAAAGCCTATTTTTCTTGTACTAAAAGCATTCATTTGACACCAGCATGACGGCTGATGTTATTCCTACATCTCCTTTCAAGCCTTTCTATCATGTACTATATGCATCCAGTTGACACCAGCATGACGGATAATGTTATTCCTACATCTCCTTTCAAGCCTCTCTATCTTGTGCTATATGCATCCAGTTGACACCAGCATGACGGCTGATTTCATTACTACATCCACTTCCATGCCTTTGGATCTTGTAATATAAGCATTCAATGGACACCAGCATGACGGCTGATGTAATTCCTCCATCTCCTTCAAAGCCTATTTTTCTTGTGCTAAAAGCATTCATTTGACACCAGCATGACGGCTGATGTTATTCCTACATCTCCTTTCAAGCCCTCTCTCATGTGCTATATGCATCCAGTTGACACCAGCATGACGGGTAATGTTATTCCTACATCTCCTTTCAAGCCTCTCTAACTTGTGCTATATGCATCCAGTTGACACCATCATGACGGCTGATTTCATTACTACATCCACTTCCATGCCTTTGGATCTTGAGCTATAAGCATTCAATGGACACCAGCATGACGGCTGATTTTATTCCTCCATCTCTTCAAAGCATCTTTTTCTTGTGCTAAAAGCATTCATTTAACACCAGCATGACGGCTGATGTTATTCCTACATCTCCTTTCAAGCCCCTCTATCATGTGCTATATGCATCCAGTTGACACCAGCATGACGGGTTGTGTTATTCCTACATCTCCTTTCAAGCCTCTCTATCATGTACTATATCATTCCAGTTGACACCATCATGACGGGTAATGTTATTCCTACATCTCCTTTCAAGCCTCTCTATCTTGTGCTATATGCATCCAGTTGACACCAGCATGACGGCTGATTTCATTACTACATCCACTTCCATGCCTTTGAATCTTGTGCTTTTAGCATTCAATGGACACCAGCATGACGGCTGATGTTATTCCTCCATCTCCTTCAAAGCCTCTTTTTCTTGCATTTGAAGCATTCATTTGACACCAGCATGACGGCTGATGTTATTCCTCCATCTCCTTTCAAGCCTCTCTTTTTCATGTGCTATATGCATCCAGTTGACACCAGCATGACGGGTATTGTTATTCCTACATCTCCCCTCATGCCTCTCTATCTTGTGCTATATGCATCCAGTTGACACCAGCATGACGGCCGATTTCATTACTACATCCAC
The DNA here is from genome assembly GCA_963576475.1 of Molanna angustata. Taxonomy (NCBI): domain Eukaryota; kingdom Metazoa; phylum Arthropoda; class Insecta; order Trichoptera; family Molannidae; genus Molanna; species Molanna angustata. The sequence continues at coordinate 25,002,054 of OY754983.1, read as the reverse complement.
TTCCATGCCTTTGAATCTTGTGCTTTAAGCATTCAATGGACACCAGCATGACGGCTGATGTAATTCCTCCATCTCCTTCAAAGCCTCTTTTTCTTGTGCTAAAAGCATTCATTTGACACCAGCATGACGGCTGATGTTATTCCATCATCTCCTTTCAAGCCTCTCTATCATGTACTATATGCATCCAGTTGACACCAGCATGACGGGTAATGTTATTCCTACATCTCCTTTCAAGCCTCTCTATCTTGTGCGATATGCATCCAGTTGACACCAGCATGACGGCTGATTTCATTACAACATCCACTTCCATGCCTTTGGATCTTGTAATATAAGCATTCAATGGACACCAGCATGACGGCTGATGTTATTCCTCCATCTCCTTCAAAGCCTCTTTTTCTTGTGCTAAAAGCATTCATTTGACACCAGCATGACGGCTGATGTTATTCCTACATCTCCTTTCAAGCCTCTCTATTATGTGCTTTATGCATCCAGTTGACACCAGCATGACGGGTAATGTTATTCCTACATCTCCTTTCAAGCCTCTCTATCTTGTGCGATATGCATCCAGTTGACACCAGCATGACGGCTGATTTCATTACAACATCCACTTCCATGCCTTTGGATCTTGTAATATAAGCATTCAATGGACACCAGCATAACGGCTGATTTTATTCCTCCATCTCCTTCAAAGCCTCTTTTTCTTGTGCTAAAAGCATTCATTTGACACCAGCATGACGGCTGATGTTATTCCTACATCTCCTTTCAAGCCTCTCTATCTTGTGCTTTATGCATCCAGTTGACACCAGCATGACGGGTAATGTTATTCCTACATCTCCTTTCAAGCCTCTCTATCTGGCGCTATATGCATCCAGTTGACACCAGCATGACGGCTGATTTCATTACTACATCCACTTCCATGCCTTTGGATCTTGTGCTATAAGCATTCAACGGACACCAGCATGACAGCTGATGTTATTCCTCCATCTCCTTCAAAGCCTCTTTTTCTTGTGCTAAAAGCATTCATTTGACACCAGCATGACGGCTAATGTTATTCCTACATCTCCTTTCAAGCCTCTCTATCATGTGCTTTATGCATCTAGTTGACACCAGCATGACGGGTTATGTTATTCCTACATCTCCTTTCAAGCCTCTCTATCTTGTGCGATATGCATCCAGTTGACACCAGCATGACGGCTGATTTCATTACTACATCCACTTCCATGCCTTTGGATCTTGTGCTTTAAGCATTCAATGGACACCAGCATGAAGGCTGATGTAATTCCTCCATCTCCTTAAAAGCCTCTTTTTCTTGTGCTAAAAGCATTCATTTGACACCAGCATGACGGCTGATGTTATTCCTACATCTCCTATCAAGCCTCTCTATAATGTGCTATATGCATCCAGTTGACACCAGCATGACGTGTAATGTTATTGCTACATCTCCTTTCAAGCCTCTGTATCTTGTGCTATGTGCATCCAGTTGACACCAGCATGACGGCTGATTTCATTACAACATCCACTTCCATGCCTTTGGATCTTGTAATATAAGCATTCAATGGACACCAGCATGACGGCTGATGTTATTCCTCCATCTCCTTCAAAGCCTCTTTTTCTTGTGCTAAAAGCATTCATTTGACACCAGCATGACGGCTGATTTTATTCCTACACCTCCTTTCAAGCCTCTCTATCATGTGCTTTATGCATCCAGTTGACACCAGCATGACGGGTAATGTAATTCCTACATCTCCTTTCAAGCCTCTCTATCTTGTGCTTTATGCATCCAGTTGACACCAGCATGACGGGTAATGTTATTCCTACATCTCCTTTCAAGCCTCTCTATCTGGCGCTATATGCATCCAGTTGACACCAGCATGACGGCTGATTTCATTACTACATCCACTTCCATGCCTTTGGATCTTGTGCTTTAAGCATTCAATGGACACCAGCATGACAGCTAATGTTTTTCCTCCATCTCCTTCAAAGCCTCTTTTTCTTACATTTGATGCATTCATTTGACACCAGCATGACGCCTGATGTTATTCCTCCATCTCCTTTCAAGCCTCTCTTTTTCATGTGCTATATGCATCCAGTTGACACCAGCATGACGGGTTATGTTATTCCTACATCTCCTTTCAATCCTCTCTATCTCGTGCGATATGCATCCAGTTGACAACAGCATGACGGCTGATTTCATTACTACATCCACTTCCATGCCTTTGGATCTTGTAATATAAGCATTCAATGGACACCAGCATGACGTGTAATGTTATTCCTACATCTCTTTTCAAGCCTCTGTATCTTGTGCTATATGCATCCAGTTGACACCAGCATGACGGCTGATTTCATTACTACATCCACTTCCATGCCTTTGGATCTTGTAATATAAGCATTCAATGGACACCAGCATGACGGCTGATGTAATTCCCCCATCTCCTTCAAAGCCTATTTTTCTTGTACTAAAAGCATTCATTTGACACCAGCATGACGGCTGATGTTATTCCTACATCTCCTTTCAAGCCTTTCTATCATGTACTATATGCATCCAGTTGACACCAGCATGACGGATAATGTTATTCCTACATCTCCTTTCAAGCCTCTCTATCTTGTGCTATATGCATCCAGTTGACACCAGCATGACGGCTGATTTCATTACTACATCCACTTCCATGCCTTTGGATCTTGTAATATAAGCATTCAATGGACACCAGCATGACGGCTGATTTTATTCCTCCATCTCTTCAAAGCATCTTTTTCTTGTGCTAAAAGCATTCATTTAACACCAGCATGACGGCTGATGTTATTCCTACATCTCCTTTCAAGCCCCTCTATCATGTGCTATATGCATCCAGTTGACACCAGCATGACGGGTTGTGTTATTCCTACATCTCCTTTCAAGCCTCTCTATCATGTACTATATCATTCCAGTTGACACCATCATGACGGGTAATGTTATTCCTACATCTCCTTTCAAGCCTCTCTATCTTGTGCTATATGCATCCAGTTGACACCAGCATGACGGCTGATTTCATTACTACATCCACTTCCATGCCTTGCGATCTTGTGCTATAAGGATTCAATGGACACCAGCATGACAGCTAATATTTTTGCTCCATCTCCTTCAAAGCCTCTTTTTCTTGTGTTTAAAGCATTCATTTGACACCAGCATGACGGCTGATGTTATTCCTACATCTCCTTTCAATCCTCTCTATCATGTGCTATATGCATCCAGTTGACACCAGCATGACGGCTGATTTCATTACTACATCCACTTTCATGCCTTTGGATCTTGTAATATAAGCATTCAATGGACATCAGCATGACGGCTTATGTTATTCCTCCATCTCCTTCAAAGCCTCTTTTTCTTGTGCTAAAAGCATTCATTTGACACCAGCATGACGGCTGATGCTATTCCTCCATCTCCTTTCAAGCATCTCTTTTTCATGTGCTATATGCTCCAGTTGACACCAGCATGACGGGTAATGTTTTTCGTACATCTCCCCTCATGCCTCTCTATCTTGTGCTATATGCATCCAGTTGACACCAGCATGACGGCTGATTTCATTACTACATCCACTTCCATGCCTTGCGATCTTGTGCTATAAGCATTCAATGGACACCAGCATGACAGCTAATATTTTTCCTCCATCTCCTTCAAAGCCTCTTTTTCTTGTGTTTAAAGCATTCATTTGACACCAGCATGACGGCTGATGTTATTCCTACATCTCCTTTCAATCCTTTCTATCATGTGCTTTATACATCCCGTTGACACCAGCATGACGGGTAATGTTATTACTACATCTCCTTTCAAGCCTCTCTATCATGTGCTATATGCATCCAGTTGACACCAGCATGACGGGTTATGTTATTCCTACATCTTTCAAGCCTCTCTATCTTTTGCTATATGCACACAGTTGACACGAGTATGACGGCTGATTTCATTACTACATCCACTTCCATGCCTTTGGATCTTGTAATATAAGAATTCAATGGACACCAGCATGACGGCTGATGAAATTCCTCCATCTCCTTCAAAGCCTCTTTTTCTTGTGCTAAAAGCATTCATTTGACACCAGCATGACGGCTGATGTTATTCCTACATCTCCTTTCAAGCCTCTCTATCATGTGCTTTATGCATCCAGTTGACACCAGCATGACGGGTCATGTTATTCCTACATCTCCTTTCAAGCCACTCTATTTTGTGCTATATGCATCCAGTTGACACCAGCATGACGGCTGATTTCATTACTACATCCAATTCCATGTCTTTGCATCTTTTGCTATAAGCATTCATTTGACACCAGCATGATGGCTGATGTTATTCCTACATCTCCTTTCAAGCCTCTCTATCATGTATTATATCATTCCAGTCGACACCAGCATGACGGGTAATGTTATTCCTACATCTCCTTTCAATCCTCTCTATCTTGTGCTATATGTATCCAGTTGACACCAGCATGACGGCTGATCACATTACTACATCCACTTCCATGCCTTTCCATCTTAGGCTATAAGCATTCAATGGACACCAGCATGACAGCTGATGTTATTCCTACATCTCCTTCAAAGCCTCTTTTTCTTGTGCTAAAAGTATTCATTTGACACCAGCATGACGGCTGACGTTATTCCTACATCTCCTTTCAAGCCTCTCTATCATGTGCTTTATGCATCCAGTTGACACCAGCATGACGGGTCATGTTATTCCTACATCTCCTTTCAATCCTCTCTATCTCGTGCGATATGCATCCAGTTGACAACAGCATGACGGCTGATTTCATAACTACATCCACTTCCATGCCTTTGGATCTTGTAATATAAGCATTCAATGGACACCAGCATGACAGCTGATGTTATTTCTACATCTCCATCAAAGCCTCTTTTTCTTGTGCTTAAAGTATTCATTTGACACCAGCATGACGGCTGATGTTATTCCTACATCTCCTTGCAAGCCTCTCTATCATGTGCTTTATGCATCCATTTGACACCAGCATGACGGGTCATGTTATTCCTACATCTCCTTTCATGCCTCTCTATCATGAGCTATATGCATCCAGTTGACACTAGCATGACGGGTAATGTTATTCCTACATCTCCTTTCAAGCCTATCTAGCTTGTGCTATATGCATCCAAATGACACCAGCATGACGGCTGATTTCATTACTACCTCCACTTCCATGCCTTTGGATCTTGTCCTATAAGCATTCAATGGACTCCAGCATGGCAGCTGATGTTATTCCTCCATCTCCTTTCAAGCCTTTCTATCTTGTGCTATATGCATCCAGTTGACACCAGCATGACGGCTGATTTCATTACTACATCCACTTCCATGCCTTTGGATCTTGTGCTTTAAGCATTCAATGGACACCAGCATGACGGCTGATGTAATTCCTCCATCTCCTTCAAAGCCTCTTTTTCTTGTGCTAAAAGCATTCATTTGACACCAGCATGACGGCTGATTTTATTCCTACATCTCCTTTCAAGCCTCTCTATCATGTACAATATGCATCCAGTTGACACCAGCATGACGGGTAATGTTATTCCTACATCTCCTTTCAAGCCTCTCTATCTTGTGCTATATGCATCCAGTTGACACCAGCATGACGGCTGATTTCATTACTACATCCACTTCCATGCCATTGGATCTTGTAATATAAGCATTCAATGGACACCAGCATGACGGCTGATGTTATTCCTCCATCTCCTTCAAAGCCTCTTTATCTTGTGCTAAAAGCATTCATTTGACACCAGCATGAGGGCTGATATTATTCCTACATCTCCTTTCAAGCCTCTCTATCATGTGCTTTATGCATCCATTTGACACCAGCATGACGGGTCATGTTATTCCTACATCTCCTTTCATGCCTCTCTATCATGAGCTATATGCATCCAGTTGACACTAGCATGACGGGTAATGTTATTCCTACATCTCCTTTCAAGCCTATCTAGCTTGTGCTATATGCATCCAAATGACACCAGCATGACGGCTGATTTCATTACTACATCCACATCCATGACTTTGGATCTTGAGCTATAAGCATTCAATGGACACCAGCATGACGGCTGATGGAATTCCTCCATCTCCTTCAAAGCCTCTTTTTCTTGTGCTAAAAGCATTCATTTGACACCAGCATGACGGCTGATGTTATTCCTACATCTGCTTTCAAGCATCTCTATCATGTGCTTTATGCATCCAGTTGACACCAGCATGACGGGTCATGTTATTCCTACATCTCCTTTCAATCTTCTCTATCTCGTGCGATATGCATCCAGTTGACAACAGCATGACGGCTGATTTCATTACTACATCCACTTCCATGCCTTTGGATCTTGTAATATAAGCATTCAATGGACACCAGCATGACAGCTGATGTTATTTCTACATCTCCTTCAAAGCCTCTTTTTCTTGTGCTAAAAGTATTCATTTGACACCAGCATGACGGCTGATGTTATTCCTACATCTCCTTTCATGCCTCTCTATCATGAGCTATATGCATCCAGTTGACACTAGCTTGACGGGTAATGTTATTCCTACATCTCCTTTCAAGCCTTTCTAGCTTGTGCTATATGCATCCAAATGACACCAGCATGACGGCTGATTTCATTACTACATCCACTTCCATGCCTTTGGATCTTGTCCTATAAGCATTCAATGGACTCCAGCATGGCAGCTGATGTTATTCCTCCATCTCCTTTCAAGCCTTTCTATCTTGTGCTATATGCATCCAGTTGACACCAGCATGACGGCTGATTTCATTACTACATCCACTTCCATGCCTTTGGATCTTGTGCTTTAAGCATTCAATGGACACCAGCATGACGGCTGATGTAATTCCTCCATCTCCTTCAAAGCCTCTTTTTCTTGTGCTAAAAGCATTCATTTGACACCAGCATGACGGCTGATGTTATTCCTACATCTCCTTTCAAGCCTCTCTATCATGTACAATATGCATCCAGTTGACACCAGCATGACGGGTAATGTTATTCCTACATCTCCTTTCAAGCCTCTCTATCTTGTGCTATATGCATCCAGTTGACACCAGCATGACGGCTGATTTCATTACTACATCCACTTCCATCCCTTTGGATGTTGTAATATAAGCATTCAATGGACACCAGCATGACGGCTGATGTTATTCCTTCATCTCCTTCAAAGCCTCTTTTTCTTGTGCTAAAAGCTTTCATTTGACACCAGCATGACGGCTGATGTTATTCCTACATCTGCTTTCAAGCATCTCTATCATGTGCTTTATGCATCCAGTTGACTCCAGCATGACGGGTCATGTTATTCCTACATCTCCTTTCAATCTTCTCTATCTCGTGCGATATGCATCCAGTTGACAACAGCATGACGGCTGATTTCATTACTACATCCACTTCCATGCCTTTGGATCTTGTAATATAAGCATTCAATGGACACCAGCATGACAGCTGATGTTATTCCTACATCTCCTTCAAAGCCTCTTTTTCTTGTGCTAAAAGTGTTCATTTGACACCAGCATGACGGCTGATGTTATTCCTACATCTCCTTTCAAGCCTCTCTATCATGTGCTTTATGCATCCATTTGACACCAGCATGACGGGTCATATTATTCCTACATCTCCTTTCATGCCTCTCTATCATGAGCTATATGCATCCAGTTGACACTAGCATGACGGGTAATGTTATTCCTACATCTCCTTTCAAGCCTATCTAGCTTGTGCTATATGCATCCAAATGACACCAGCATGACGGCTGATTTCATTACTACATCCACATCCATGACTTTGGATCTTGAGCTATAAGCATTCAATGGACACCAGCATGACGGCTGATGGAATTCCTCCATCTCCTTCAAAGCCTCTTTTTCTTGTGCTAAAAGCATTCATTTGACACCAGCATGACGGCTGATGTTATTCCTACATCTGCTTTCAAGCATCTCTATCATGTGCTTTATGCATCCAGTTGACACCAGCATGACGTGTCATGTTATTCCTACATCTCCTTTCAATCTTCTCTATCTCGTGCGATATGCATCCAGTTGACAACAGCATGACGGCTGATTTCATTACTACATCCACTTCCATGCCTTTGGATCTTGTAATATAAGCATTCAATGGACACCAGCATGACAGCTGATGTTATTTCTACATCTCCTTCAAAGCCTCTTTTTCTTGTGCTTAAAGTATTCATTTGACACCAGCATGACGGCTGATGTTATTCCTACATCTCCTTTCAAGCCTCTCTATCATGTGCTTTATGCATCCATTTGACACCAGCATGACGGGTCATGTTATTCCTACATCTCCTTTCATGCCTCTCTATCATGAGCTATATGCATCCAGTTGACACTAGCATGACGGGTAATGTTATTCCTACATCTCCTTTCAAGCCTATCTAGCTTGTGCTATATGCATCCAAATGACACCAGCATGACGGCTGATTTCATTACTACATCCACTTCCATGCCTTTGGATCTTGTCCTATAAGCATTCAATGGACTCCAGCATGGCAGCTGATGTTATTCCTCCATCTCCTTTCAAGCCTTTCTATCTTGTGCTATATGCATCCAGTTGACACCAGCATGACGGCTGATTTCATTACTACATCCACTTCCATGCCTTTGGATCTTGTGCTTTAAGCATTCAATGGACACCAGCATGACGGCTGATGTAATTCCTCCATCTCCTTCAAAGCCTCTTTTTCTTGTGCTAAAAGCATTCATTTGACACCAGCATGACGGCTGATGTTATTCCTACATCTCCTTTCAAGCCTCTCTATCATGTACAATATGCATCCAGTTGACACCAGCATGACGGGTAATGTTATTCCTACATCTCCTTTCAAGCCTCTCTATCTTGTGCTATATGCATCCAGTTGACACCAGCATGACGGCTGATTTCATTACTACATCCACTTCCATGCCTTTGGATCTTGTAATATAAGCATTCAATGGACACCAGCATGACGGCTGATGTAATTCCTTCATCTCCTTCAAAGCCTCTTTTCTTGTGCTAAAAGCATTCATTTGACACCAGCATGACGGCTGATGTGATTCCTACATCTCCTTTCAAGCCTCTCTATCATGAGCTATATGCATCCAGTTGACACTAGCATGACGGGTAATGTTATTCCTACATCTCCTTTCAAGCCTTTCTAGCTTGTGCTATATGCATCCAAATGACACCAGCATGACGGCTGATTTCATTACTACATCCACTTCCATACCTTTGGATCTTGTCCTATAAGCATTCAATGGACTCCAGCATGGCAGCTGATGTTATTCCTCCATCTCCTTTCAAGACTTTCTATCTTGTGCTATATGCATCCAGTTGACACCAGCATGACGGCTGATTTCATTACTACATCCACTTCCATGCCTTTGGATCTTGTGCTTTAAGCATTCAATGGACACCAGCATGACGGCTGATGTAATTCCTCCATCTCCTTCAAAGCCTCTTTTTCTTGTGCTAAAAGCATTCATTTGACACCAGCATGACGGCTGATGTTATTCCTACATCTCCTTTCAAGCCTCTCTATCATGTACAATATGCATCCAGTTGACACCAGCATGACGGGTAATGTTATTCCTACATCTCCTTTCAAGCCTCTCTATCTTGTGCTATATGGATCCAGTTGACACCAGCATGACGGCTGATTTCATTACTACATCCACTTCCATCCCTTTGGATGTTGTAATATAAGCATTCAATGGACACCAGCATGACGGCTGATGTTATTCCTTCATCTCCTTCAAAGCCTCTTTTTCTTGTGCTAAAAGCATTCATTTGACACCAGCATGACGGCTGATGTTATTCCTACATTTGCTTTCAAGCATCTCTATCATGTGCTTTATGCATCCAGTTGACACCAGCATGACGGGTCATGTTATTCCTACATCTCCTTTCAATCTTCTCTATCTCGTGCGATATGCATCCAGTTGACAACAGCATGACGGCTGATTTCATTACTACATCCACTTCCATGCCTTTGGATCTTGTAATATAAGCATTCAATGGACACCAGCATGACAGCTGATGTTATTCCTACATCTCCTTCAAAGCCTCTTTTTCTTGTGCTAAAAGTATTCATTTGACACCAGCATGACGGCTGATGTTATTCCTACATCTCCTTTCAAGCCTCTCTATCATGTGCTTTATGCATCCATTTGACACCAGCATGACGGGTCATGTTATTCCTACATCTCCTTTCATGCCTCTCTATCATGAGCTATATGCATCCAGTTGACACTAGCATGACGGGTAATGTTATTCCTACATCTCCTTTCAAGCCTATCTAGCTTGTGCTATATGCATCCAAATGACACCAGCATGACGGCTGATTTCATTACTACATCCACATCCATGACTTTGGATCTTGAGCTATAAGCATTCTATGGACACCAGCATGACGGCTGATGGAATTCCTCCATCTCCTTCAAAGCCTCTTTTTCTTGTGCTAAAAGCATTCATTTGACACCAGCATGACGGCTGATGTTATTCCTACATCTGCTTTCAAGCATCTCTATCATGTGCTTTATGCATCCAGTTGACACCAGTATGACGGGTCATGTTATTCCTACATCTCCTTTCAATCTTCTCTATCTCGTGCGATATGCATCCAGTTGACAACAGCATGACGGCTGATTTCATTACTACATCCACTTCCATGCCTTTGGATCTTGTAATATAAGCATTCAATGGACACCAGCATGACAGCTGATGTTATTTCTACATCTCCTTCAAAGCCTCTTTTTCTTGTGCTAAAAGTATTCATTTGACACCAGCATGACGGCTGATGTTATTCCTACATCTCCTTTCAAGCCTCTCTATCATGTGCTTTATGCATCCATTTGACACCAGCATGACGGGTCATGTTATTCCTACATCTCCTTTCATGCCTCTCTATCATGAGCTATATGCATCCAGTTGACACTAGCATGACGGGTAATGTTATTCCTACATCTCCTTTCAAGCCTATCTAGCTTGTGCTATATGCATCCAAATGACACCAGCATGACGGCTGATTTCATTACTACATCCACTTCCATGCCTTTGGATCTTGTCCTATAAGCATTCAATGGACTCCAGCATGACAGCTGATGTTATTCCTCCATCTCCTTTCAAGCCTTTCTATCTTGTGCTATATGCATCCAGTTGACACCAGCATGACGGCTGATTTCATTACTACATCCACTTCCATGCCTTTGGATCTTGTGCTTTAAGCATTCAATGGACACCAGCATGACGGCTGATGTAATTCCTCCATCTCCTTCAAAGCCTCTTTTTCTTGTGCTAAAAGCATTCATTTGATACCAGCATGACGGCTGATGTTATTCCTACATCTCCTTTCAAGCCTCTCTATCATGTACAATATGCATCCAGTTGACACCAGCATGACGGGTAATGTTATTCCTACATCTCCTTTCAAGCCTCTCTATCTTGTGCTATATGCATCCAGTTGACACCAGCATGACGGCTGATTTCATTACTACATCCACTTCCATGCCTTTGGATCTTGTAATATAAGCATTCAATGGACACCAGCATGACGGCTGATGTAATTCCTTCATCTCCTTCAAAGCCTCTTTTCTTGTGCTAAAAGCATTCATTTGACACCAGCATGACGGCTGATGTGATTCCTACATCTCCTTTCAAGCCTCTCTTTTTCATGTGCAATATGCATACCGTTGACACCAGCATGACGGGTAATGTTATTCCTACATCTCCTTTCAAGCCACTCTATTTTGTGCTATATGCATCCAGTTGACACCAGCATGACGGCTGATTTCATTACTACATCCAATTCCATGTCTTTGCATCTTTTGCTATAAGCATTCATTTGACACCAGCATGATGGCTGATGTTATTCCTACATCTCCTTTCAAGCCTCTCTATCATGTATTATATCATTCCAGTCGACACCAGCATGACGGGTAATGTTATTCCTACATCTCCTTTCAATCCTCTCTATCTTGTGCTATATGTATCCAGTTGACACCAGCATGACGGCTGATCACATTACTACATCCACTTCCATGCCTTTCCATCTTAGGCTATAAGCATTCAATGGACACCAGCATGACAGCTGATGTTATTCCTACATCTCCTTCAAAGCCTCTTTTTCTTGTGCTAAAAGTATTCATTTGACACCAGCATGACGGCTGACGTTATTCCTACATCTCCTTTCAAGCCTCTCTATCATGTGCTTTATGCATCCAGTTGACACCAGCATGACGGGTCATGTTATTCCTACATCTCCTTTCAATCCTCTCTATCTCGTGCGATATGCATCCAGTTGACAACAGCATGACGGCTGATTTCATTACTACATCCACTTCCATGCCTTTGGATCTTGTAATATAAGCATTCAATGGACACCAGCATGACAGCTGATGTTATTTCTACATCTCCATCAAAGCCTCTTTTTCTTGTGCTAAAAGTATTCATTTGACACCAGCATGACGGCTGATGTTATTCCTACATCTCCTTTCAAGCCTCTCTATCATGTGCTTTATGCATCCATTTGACACCAGCATGACGGGTCATGTTATTCCTACATCTCCTTTCATGCCTCTCTATCATGAGCTATATGCATCCAGTTGACACAAGCATGACGGGTAATGTTATTCCTACATCTCCTTTCAAGCCTATCTAGCTTGTGCTATATGCACCCAAATGACACCAGCATGACGGCTGATTTCATTACTACATCCACATCCATGACTTTGGATCTTGAGCTATAAGCATTCAATGGACACCAGCATGACGGCTGATGGAATTCCTCCATCTCCTTCAAAGCCTCTTTTTCTTGTGCTAAAAGCATTCATTTGACACCAGCATGACCGCTGTTGTTATTCCTACATCTCCTTTCAATCCTCTCTATCATGTGCTTTATGCATCCAGTTGACACCAGCATGACGGGTAATGTTATTCCTACATCTCCTTTCAAGCCTCTCTATCTTGTGCTATATGCATCCAGTTGTCACCAGCATGACGGCTGATTTCATTACTACATCCACTTTCATGCCTTTGGATCTTGTAATATAAGCATTCAATGGACATCAGCATGACGGCTTATGTCATTCCTCCATCTCCTTCAAAGCCTCTTTTTCTTGTGCTAAAAGCATTCATTTGACACCAGCATGACGGCTGATGCTATTCCTCCATCTCCTTTCAAGCATCTCTTTTTCATGTGCTATATGCATCCAGTTGACACCAGCATGACGGGTAATGTTTTTCGTACATCTCCCCTCATGCCTCTCTATCTTGTGCTATATGCATCCAGTTGACACCAGCATGACGGCTGATTTCATTACTACATCCACTTCCATGCCTTGCGATCTTGTGCTATAAGCATTCAATGGACACCAGCATGACAGCTAATATTTTTCCTCCATCTCCTTCAAAGCCTCTTTTTCTTGTGTTTAAAGCATTCACTTGACACCAGCATGACGGCTGATGTTATTCCTACATCTCCTTTCAATCCTTTCTATCATGTGCTTTATACATCCCGTTGACACCAGCATGACGGGTAATGTTATTACTACATCTCCTTTCAAGCCTCTCTATCATGTGCTATATGCATCCAGTTGACACCAGCATGACGGGTTATGTTATTCCTACATCTTTCAAGCCTCTCTATCTTTTGCTATATGCACACAGTTGACACGAGTATGACGGCTGATTTCATTACTACATCCACTTCCATGCCTTTGGATCTTGTAATATAAGAATTCAATGGACACCAGCATGACGGCTGATGTAATTCCTCCATCTCCTTCAAAGCCTCTTTTTCTTGTGCTAAAAGCATTCATTTGACACCAGCATGACGGCTGATGTTATTACTACATCTCCTTTCAAGCCTCTCTATCATGTACAATATGCATCCAGTTGACACCAGCATGACGGGTAATGTTATTCCTACATCTCCTTTCAAGCCTCTCTATCTTGTGCTATATGCATCCAGTTGACACCAGCATGACGGCTGATTTCATTACTACATCCACTTCCATGCCTTTGGATCTTGTAATATAAGCATTCAATGGACACCAGCATGACGGCTGATGTAATTCCTTCATCTCCTTCAAAGCCTCTTTTCTTGTGCTAAAAGCATTCATTTGACACCAGCATGACGGCTGATGTGATTCCTACATCTCCTTTCAAGCCTATCTATCATGTGCTATATGCATCCAGTTGACACCAGCATGACAGGTTATGTTATTCCTACATCTCCTTTCAAGCCTCTCTATCTTGTGCTATATGCATCCAGTTGACACCAGCATAACCGCTGATTTCATTACAACATGCACTTCCATGCCTTTGGATCTTGTAATATAAGCATTCAATGGACACCAGCATGACGGCTGATGTTATTCCTACATCTCCTTTCAAGCCTCTCTATCATGTGCTTTATGCATCCAGTTGACACCAGCATGACGGGTAATGTTATTCCTACATCTCCTTCAAAGCCTCTTTTTCTTGTGTTTAAAGCATTCATTTGACACCAGCATGACGGCTGATGTTATTCCTACATCTCCTTTCAATCCTTTCTATCATGTGCTTTATACATCCCGTTGACACCAACATGACGGGTAATGTTATTACTACATCTCCTTTCAAGCCTCTCTATCATGTGCTATATGCATCCAGTTGACACCAGCATGACGGGTTATGTTATTCCTACATCTTTCAAGCCTCTCTATCTTTTGCTATATGCACACAGTTGACACGAGTATGACGGCTGATTTCATTACTACATCCACTTCCATGCCTTTGGATCTTGTAATATAAGAATTCAATGGACACCAGCATGACGGCTGATGTAATTCCTCCATCTCCTTCAAAGCCTCTTTTTCTTGTGCTAAAAGCATTCATTAGACACCAGCATGACGGCTGATGTTATTCCTACATCTCCTTTCAAGCCTATCTATCATGTGCTATATGCATCCAGTTTACACCAGCATGACAGGTTATGTTATTCCTACATCTCCTTTCAAGCCTCTCTATCTTGTGCTATATGCATCCAGTTGACACCAGCATAACCGCTGATTTCATTACAACATCCACTTCCATGCCTTTGGATCTTGTAATATAAGCATTCAATGGACACCAGCATGACGGCTGATGTTATTCCTACATCTCCTTTCAAGCCTCTCTATCATGTGCTTTATGCATCCAGTTGACACCAGCATGACGGGTAATGTTATTCCTACATCTCCTTTCAAGCCTCTCTATCATGTGCTTTATGCATCCCGTTGACACCAGCATGACGGGTAATGTTATTCCTACATCTCCTTTCAAGCCACTCTATCTTGTGCTATATGCATCCAGTTGACACCAGCATGACGGCTGATTTCATTACTACGTCCACTTCCATGCCTTGCGATCATGTGCTATAAGCATTCAATGGACACCAGCATGACAGCTAATATTTTTCCTCCATCTCCTTCAAAGCCTCTTTTTCTTGTGTTTAAAGCATTCATTTGACACCAGCATGACGGCTGATGTTATTCCTACATCTCCTTTCAATCCTCTCTATCATGTGCTTTATGCATCCCGTTGACACCAGCATGACGGGTAATGTTATTCCTACATCTCCTTTCAAGCCACTCTATCTTGTGCTATATGCATCCAGTTGACACCAGCATGACAGCTGATTTCATTACTACATCCAATTCCATGCCTTCGCATTTTGTGCTATAAGCATTTATTTGACACCAGCATGAGGGCTGATGTTATTCCTACATCTCCTTTCAAGCCTCTCTATCATGTACTATATCATTCCAGTTGACACCAGCATGACGGGTAATGTTATTCCTACATCTCCTTTCAAGCCTCTCTATCTTGTGCGATATGCATCCAGTTGACAACAGCATGACGGCTGATTTCATTACTACATCCACTTCCATGCCTTTGGATCTTGTAATATAAGCATTCAATGGACACCAGCATGACGTGTAATGTTATTCCTACATCTCTTTTCAAGCCTCTGTATCTTGTGCTATATGCATCCAGTTGACACCAGCATGACGGCTGATTTCATTACTACATCCACTTCCATGCCTTTGGATCTTGTAATATAAGCATTCAATGGACACCAGCATGACGGCTGATGTAATTCCTCCATCTCCTTCAAAGCCTATTTTTCTTGTACTAAAAGCATTCATTTGACACCAGCATGACGGCTGATGTTATTCCTACATCTCCTTTCAAGCCTTTCTATCATGTACTATATGCATCCAGTTGACACCAGCATGACGGATAATGTTATTCCTACATCTCCTTTCAAGCCTCTCTATCTTGTGCTATATGCATCCAGTTGACACCAGCATGACGGCTGATTTCATTACTACATCCACTTCCATGCCTTTGGATCTTGTAATATAAGCATTCAATGGACACCAGCATGACGGCTGATGTAATTCCTCCATCTCCTTCAAAGCCTATTTTTCTTGTGCTAAAAGCATTCATTTGACACCAGCATGACGGCTGATGTTATTCCTACATCTCCTTTCAAGCCCTCTCTCATGTGCTATATGCATCCAGTTGACACCAGCATGACGGGTAATGTTATTCCTACATCTCCTTTCAAGACTCTCTAACTTGTGCTATATGCATCCAGTTGACACCATCATGACGGCTGATTTCATTACTACATCCACTTCCATGCCTTTGGATCTTGAGCTATAAGCATTCAATGGACACCAGCATGACGGCTGATTTTATTCCTCCATCTCTTCAAAGCATCTTTTTCTTGTGCTAAAAGCATTCATTTAACACCAGCATGACGGCTGATGTTATTCCTACATCTCCTTTCAAGCCCCTCTATCATGTGCTATATGCATCCATTTGACACCAGCATGACGGGTTGTGTTATTCCTACATCTCCTTTCAAGCCTCTCTATCATGTACTATATCATTCCAGTTGACACCATCATGACGGGTAATGTTATTCCTACATCTCCTTTCAAGCCTCTCTATCTTGTGCTATATGCATCCAGTTGACACCAGCATGACGGCTGATTTCATTACTACATCCACTTCCATGCCTTTGGATCTTGAGCTATAAGCATAAAATGGACACCAGCATGACGGCTGATGGAATTCCTCCATCTCCTTCAAAGCCTCTTTTTCTTGTGCTAAAAGCATTCATTTGACACCAGCATGACGGCTGATGTTATTCCATCATCTCCTTTCAAGCCTCTCTATCATGTACTATATGCATCCAGTTGACACCAGCATGACGGGTAATGTTATTCCTACATCTCCTTTCAAGCCTCTCTATCTTGTGCGATATGCATCCAGTTGACACCAGCATGACGGCTGATTTCATTACAACATCCACTTCCATGCCTTTGGATCTTGTAATATAAGCATTCAATGGACACCAGCATGACGGCTGATGTTATTCCTCCATCTCCTTCAAAGCCTCTTTTTCTTGTGCTAAAAGCATTCATTTGACACCAGCATGACGGCTGATGTTATTCCTACATCTCCTTTCAAGCCTCTCTATTATGTGCTTTATGCATCCAGTTGACACCAGCATGACGGGTAATGTTATTCCTACATCTCCTTTCAAGCCTCTCTATCTTGTGCTTTATGCATCCAGTTGACACCAGCATGACGGGTAATGTTATTCCTACATCTCCTTTCAAGCCTCTCTATCTTGTGCGATATGCATCCAGTTGACACCAGCATGACGGCTGATTTCATTACAACATCCACTTCCATGCCTTTGGATCTTGTAATATAAGCATTCAATGGACACCAGCATAACGGCTGATTTTATTCCTCCATCTCCTTCAAAGCCTCTTTTTCTTGTGCTAAAAGCATTCATTTGACACCAGCATGACGGGTAATGTTATTCCTACATCTCCTTTCAAGCCTCTCTATCTGGCGCTATATGCATCCAGTTGACACCAGCATGACGGCTGATTTCATTACTACATCCACTTCCATGCCTTTGGATCTTGTGCTATAAGCATTCAACGGACACCAGCATGACAGCTGATGTTATTCCTCCATCTCCTTCAAAGCCTCTTTTTCTTGTGCTAAAAGCATTCATTTGACACCAGCATGACGGCTAATGTTATTCCTACATCTCCTTTCAAGCCTCTCTATCATGTGCTTTATGCATCTAGTTGACACCAGCATGACGGGTAATGTTATTCCTACATCTCCTTTCAAGCCTCTCTATCTTGTGCGATATGCATCCAGTTGACACCAGCATGACGGCTGATTTCATTACTACATCCACTTCCATGCCTTTGGATCTTGTGCTTTAAGCATTCAATGGACACCAGCATGAAGGCTGATGTAATTCCTCCATCTCCTTAAAAGCCTCTTTTTCTTGTGCTAAAAGCATTCATTTGACACCAGCATGACGGCTGATGTTATTCCTACATCTCCTATCAAGCCTCTCTATAATGTGCTATATGCATCCAGTTGACACCAGCATGACGTGTAATGTTATTCCTACATCTCCTTTCAAGCCTCTGTATCTTCTGCTATGTGCATCCAGTTGACACCAGCATGACGGCTGATTTCATTACAACATCCACTTCCATGCCTTTGGATCTTGTAATATAAGCATTCAATGGACACCAGCATGACGGCTGATGTTATTCCTCCATCTCCTTCAAAGCCTCTTTTTCTTGTGCTAAAAGCATTCATTTGACACCAGCATGACGGCTGATTTTATTCCTACACCTCCTTTCAAGCCTCTCTATCATGTGCTTTATGCATCCAGTTGACACCAGCATGACGGGTAATGTAATTCCTACATCTCCTTTCAAGCCTCTCTATCTTGTGCTTTATGCATCCAGTTGACACCAGCATGACGGGTAATGTTATTCCTACATCTCCTTTCAAGCCTCTCTATCTGGCGCTATATGCATCCAGTTGACACCAGCATGACGGCTGATTTCATTACTACATCCACTTCCATGCCTTTGGATCTTGTGCTTTAAGCATTCAATGGACACCAGCATGACAGCTAATGTTTTTCCTCCATCTCCTTCAAAGCCTCTTTTTCTTACATTTGATGCATTCATTTGACACCAGCATGACGCCTGATGTTATTCCTCCATCTCCTTTCAAGCCTCTCTTTTTCATGTGCTATATGCATCCAGTTGACACCAGCATGACGCGTTATGTTATTCCTACATTTCCTTTCAAGCCTCTCTATCTTGTGCTATATGCATCCAGTTGACACCAGCATGACGGCTGATTTCATTACTACATCCACTTCCATGCCTTGCGATCTTGTGCTATAAGGATTCAATGGACACCAGCATGACAGCTAATATTTTTGCTCCATCTCCTTCAAAGCCTCTTTTTCTTGTGTTTAAAGCATTCATTTGACACCAGCATGACGGCTGATGTTATTCCTACATCTCCTTTCAATCCTCTCTATCATGTGCTATATGCATCCAGTTGACACCAGCATGACGGCTGATTTCATTACTACATCCACTTTCATGCCTTTGGATCTTGTAATATAAGCATTCAATGGACATCAGCATGACGGCTTATGTTATTCCTCCATCTCCTTCAAAGCCTCTTTTTCTTGTGCTAAAAGCATTCATTTGACACCAGCATGACGGCTGATGCTATTCCTCCATCTCCTTTCAAGCATCTCTTTTTCATGTGCTATATGCATCCAGTTGACACCAGCATGACGGGTAATGTTTTTCGTACATCTCCCCTCATGCCTCTCTATCTTGTGCTATATGCATCCAGTTGACACCAGCATGACGGCTGATTTCATTACTACATCCACTTCCATGCCTTGCGATCTTGTGCTATAAGCATTCAATGGACACCAGCATGACAGCTAATATTTTTCCTCCATCTCCTTCAAAGCCTCTTTTTCTTGTGTTTAAAGCATTCATTTGACACCAGCATGACGGCTGATGTTATTCCTACATCTCCTTTCAATCCTTTCTATCATGTGCTTTATACATCCCGTTGACACTAGCATGACGGGTAATGTTATTACTACATCTCCTTTCAAGCCTCTCTATCATGTGCTATATGCATCCAGTTGACACCAGCATGACGGGTTATGTTATTCCTACATCTTTCAAGCCTCTCTATCTTTTGCTATATGCACACAGTTGACACGAGTATGACGGCTGATTTCATTACTACATCCACTTCCATGCCTTTGGATCTTGTAATATAAGAATTCAATGGACACCAGCATGACGGCTGATGTAATTCCTCCATCTCCTTCAAAGCCTCTTTTTCTTGTGCTAAAAGCATTCATTTGACACCAGCATGACGGCTGATGTTATTCCTACATCTCCTTTCAAGCCTCTCTATCATGTACAATATGCATCCAGTTGTCACCAGCATGACGGGTAATGTTATTCCTACATCTCCTGTCAAGCCTCTCTATCTTGTGCTATATGCATCCAGTTGACACCAGCATGACGGCTGATTTCATTACTACATCCACTTCCATGCCTTTGGATCTTGTAATATAAGCATTCAATGGACACCAGCATGACGGCTGATGTTATTCCTCCATCTCCTTCAAAGCCTCTTTATCTTGTGCTAAAAGCATTCATTTGACACCAGCATGAGGGCTGATATTATTCCTACATCTCCTTTCAAGCCTCTCTATCATGTGCTTTATGCATCCATTTGACACCAGCATGACGGGTCATGTTATTCCTACATCTCCTTTCATGCCTCTCTATCATGAGCTATATGCATCCAGTTGACACTAGCATGACGGGTAATGTTATTCCTACATCTCCTTTCAAGCCTATCTAGCTTGTGCTATATGCATCCAAATGACACCAGCATGACGGCTGATTTCATTACTACATCCACATCCATGACTTTGGATCTTGAGCTATAAGCATTCAATGGACACCAGCATGACGGCTGATGGAATTCCTCCATCTCCTTCAAAGCCTCTTTTTCTTGTGCTAAAAGCATTCATTTGACACCAGCATGACGGCTGATGTTATTCCTACATCTGCTTTCAAGCATCTCTATCATGTGCTTTATGCATCCAGTTGACACCAGCATGACGGGTCATGTTATTCCTACATCTCCTTTCAATCTTCTCTATCTCGTGCGATATGCATCCAGTTGACAACAGCATGACGGCTGATTTCATTACTACATCCACTTCCATGCCTTTGGATCTTGTAATATAAGCATTCAATGGACACCAGCATGACAGCTGATGTTATTTCTACATCTCCTTCAAAGCCTCTTTTTCTTGTGCCAAAAGTATTCATTTGACACCAGCATGACGGCTGATGTTATTCCTACATCTCCTTTCAAGCCTCTCTATCATGTGCTTTATGCATCCATTTGACACCAGCATGACGGGTCATGTTATTCCTACATCTCCTTTCATGCCTCTCTATCATGAGCTATATGCATCCAGTTGACACTAGCTTGACGGGTAATGTTATTCCTACATCTCCTTTCAAGCCTTTCTAGCTTGTGCTATATGCATCCAAATGACACCAGCATGACGGCTGATTTCATTACTACATCCACTTCCATGCCTTTGGATCTTGTCCTATAAGCATTCAATGGACTCCAGCATGGCAGCTGATGTTATTCCTCCATCTCCTTTCAAGCCTTTCTATCTTGTGCTATATGCATCCAGTTGACACCAGCATGACGGCTGATTTCATTACTACATCCACTTCCATGCCTTTGGATCTTGTGCTTTAAGCATTCAATGGACACCAGCATGACGGCTGATGTAATTCCTCCATCTCCTTCAAAGCCTCTTTTTCTTGTGCTAAAAGCATTCATTTGACACCAGCATGACGGCTGATGTTATTCCTACATCTCCTTTCAAGCCTCTCTATCATGTACAATATGCATCCAGTTGACACCAGCATGACGGGTAATGTTATTCCTACATCTCCTTTCAAGCCTCTCTATCTTGTGCTATATGCATCCAGTTGACACCAGCATGACGGCTGATTTCATTACTACATCCACTTCCATCCCTTTGGATGTTGTAATATAAGCATTCAATGGACACCAGCATGACGGCTGATGTTATTCCTTCATCTCCTTCAAAGCCTCTTTTTCTTGTGCTAAAAGCATTCATTTGACACCAGCATGACGGCTGATGTTATTCCTACATCTGCTTTCAAGCATCTCTATCATGTGCTTTATGCATCCAGTTGACACCAGCATGACGGGTCATGTTATTCCTACATCTCCTTTCAATCTTCTCTATCTCGTGCGATATGCATCCAGTTGACAACAGCATGACGGCTGATTTCATTACTACATCCACTTCCATGCCTTTGGATCTTGTAATATAAGCATTCAATGGACACCAGCATGACAGCTGATGTTATTCCTACATCTCCTTCAAAGCCTCTTTTTCTTGTGCTAAAAGTATTCATTTGACACCAGCATGACGGCTGATGTTATTCCTACATCTCCTTTCAAGCCTCTCTATCATGTGCTTTATGCATCCATTTGACACCAGCATGACGGGTCATGTTATTCCTACATCTCCTTTCATGCCTCTCTATCATGAGCTATATGCATCCAGTTGACACTAGCATGACGGGTAATGTTATTCCTACATCTCCTTTCAAGCCTATCTAGCTTGTGCTATATGCATCCAAATGACACCAGCATGACGGCTGATTTCATTACTACATCCACATCCATGACTTTGGATCTTGAGCTATAAGCATTCAATGGACACCAGCATGACGGCTGATGGAATTCCTCCATCTCCTTCAAAGCCTCTTTTTCTTGTGCTAAAAGCATTCATTTGACACCAGCATGACGGCTGATGTTATTCCTACATCTGCTTTCAAGCATCTCTATCATGTGCTTTATGCATCCAGTTGACACCAGCATGACGGGTCATGTTATTCCTACATCTCCTTTCAATCTTCTCTATCTCGTGCGATATGCATCCAGTTGACAACAGCATGACGGCTGATTTCATTACTACATCCACTTCCATGCCTTTGGATCTTGTAATATAAGCATTCAATGGACACCAGCATGACAGCTGATGTTATTCCTACATCTCCTTCAAAGCCTCTTTTTCTTGTGCTAAAAGTATTCATTTGACACCAGCATGACGGCTGATGTTATTCCTACATCTCCTTTCAAGCCTCTCTATCATGTGCTTTATGCATCCATTTGACACCAGCATGACGGGTCATGTTATTCCTACATCTCCTTTCATGCCTCTCTATCATGAGCTATATGCATCCAGTTGACACTAGCATGACGGGTAATGTTATTCCTACATCTCCTTTCAAGCCTATCTAGCTTGTGCTATATGCATCCAAATGACACCAGCATGACGGCTGATTTCATTACTACATCCACATCCATGACTTTGGATCTTGAGCTATAAGCATTCAATGGACACCAGCATGACGGCTGATGGAATTCCTCCATCTCCTTCAAAGCCTCTTTTTCTTGTGCTAAAAGCATTCATTTGACACCAGCATGACGGCTGATGTTATTCCTACATCTGCTTTCAAGCATCTCTATCATGTGCTTTATGCATCCAGTTGACACCAGCATGACGGGTCATGTTATTCCTACATCTCCTTTCAATCTTCTCTATCTCGTGCGATATGCATCCAGTTGACAACAGCATGACGGCTGATTTCATTACTACATCCACTTCCATGCCTTTGGATCTTGTAATATAAGCATTCAATGGACACCAGCATGACAGCTGATGTTATTTCTACATCTCCTTCAAAGCCTCTTTTTCTTGTGCTTAAAGTATTCATTTGACACCAGCATGACGGCTGATGTTATTCCTACATCTCCTTTCAAGCCTCTCTATCATGTGCTTTATGCATCCATTTGACACCAGCATGACGGGTCATGTTATTCCTACATCTCCTTTCATGCCTCTCTATCATGAGCTATATGCATCCAGTTGACACTAGCATGACGGGTAATGTTATTCCTACATCTCCTTTCAAGCCTATCTAGCTTGTGCTATATGCATCCAAATGACACCAGCATGACGGCTGATTTCATTACTACATCCACTTCCATGCCTTTGGATCTTGTCCTATAAGCATTCAATGGACTCCAGCATGGCAGCTGATGTTATTCCTCCATCTCCTTTCAAGCCTTTCTATCTTGTGCTATATGCATCCAGTTGACACCAGCATGACGGCTGATTTCATTACTACATCCACTTCCATGCCTTTGGATCTTGTGCTTTAAGCATTCAATGGACACCAGCATGACGGCTGATGTAATTCCTCCATCTCCTTCAAAGCCTCTTTTTCTTGTGCTAAAAGCATTCATTTGATACCAGCATGACGGCTGATGTTATTCCTACATCTCCTTTCAAGCCTCTCTATCATGTACAATATGCATCCAGTTGACACCAGCATGACGGGTAATGTTATTCCTACATCTCCTTTCAAGCCTCTCTATCTTGTGCTATATGCATCCAGTTGACACCAGCATGACGGCTGATTTCATTACTACATCCACTTCCATGCCTTTGGATCTTGTAATATAAGCATTCAATGGACACCAGCATGACGGCTGATGTAATTCCTTCATCTCCTTCAAAGCCTCTTTTCTTGTGCTAAAAGCATTCATTTGACACCAGCATGACGGCTGATGTGATTCCTACATCTCCTTTCAAGCCTCTCTTTTTCATGTGCAATATGCATACCGTTGACACCAGCATGACGGGTAATGTTATTCCTACATCTCCTTTCAAGCCACTCTATTTTGTGCTATATGCATCCAGTTGACACCAGCATGACGGCTGATTTCATTACTACATCCAATTCCATGTCTTTGCATCTTTTGCTATAAGCATTCATTTGACACCAGCATGATGGCTGATGTTATTCCTACATCTCCTTTCAAGCCTCTCTATCATGTATTATATCATTCCAGTCGACACCAGCATGACGGGTAATGTTATTCCTACATCTCCTTTCAATCCTCTCTATCTTGTGCTATATGTATCCAGTTGACACCAGCATGACGGCTGATCACATTACTACATCCACTTCCATGCCTTTCCATCTTAGGCTATAAGCATTCAATGGACACCAGCATGACAGCTGATGTTATTCCTACATCTCCTTCAAAGCCTCTTTTTCTTGTGCTAAAAGTATTCATTTGACACCAGCATGACGGCTGACGTTATTCCTACATCTCCTTTCAAGCCTCTCTATCATGTGCTTTATGCATCCAGTTGACACCAGCATGACGGGTCATGTTATTCCTACATCTCCTTTCAATCCTCTCTATCTCGTGCGATATGCATCCAGTTGACAACAGCATGACGGCTGATTTCATTACTACATCCACTTCCATGCCTTTGGATCTTGTAATATAAGCATTCAATGGACACCAGCATGACAGCTGATGTTATTTCTACATCTCCATCAAAGCCTCTTTTTCTTGTGCTAAAAGTATTCATTTGACACCAGCATGACGGCTGATGTTATTCCTACATCTCCTTTCAAGCCTCTCTATCATGTGCTTTATGCATCCATTTGACACCAGCATGACGGGTCATGTTATTCCTACATCTCCTTTCATGCCTCTCTATCATGAGCTATATGCATCCAGTTGACACTAGCATGACGGGTAATGTTATTCCTACATCTCCTTTCAAGCCTATCTAGCTTGTGCTATATGCATCCAAATGACACCAGCATGACGGCTGATTTCATTACTACATCCACATCCATGACTTTGGATCTTGAGCTATAAGCATTCAATGGATACCAGCATGACGGCTGATGGAATTCCTCCATCTCCTTCAAAGCCTCTTTTTCTTGTGCTAAAAGCATTCATTTGACACCAGCATGACCGCTGATGTTATTCCTACATCTCCTTTCAATCCTCTCTATCATGTGCTTTATGCATCCAGTTGACACCAGCATGACGGGTAATGTTATTCCTACATCTCCTTTCAAGCCTCTCTATCTTGTGCTATATGCATCCAGTTGACACCAGCATGACGGCTGATTTCATTACTACATCCACTTTCATGCCTTTGGATCTTGTAATATAAGCATTCAATGGACATCAGCATGACGGCTTATGTCATTCCTCCATCTCCTTCAAAGCCTCTTTTTCTTGTGCTAAAAGCATTCATTTGACACCAGCATGACGGCTGATGCTATTCCTCCATCTCCTTTCAAGCATCTCTTTTTCATGTGCTATATGCATCCAGTTGACACCAGCATGACGGGTAATGTTTTTCGTACATCTCCCCTCATGCCTCTCTATCTTGTGCTATATGCATCCAGTTGACACCAGCATGACGGCTGATTTCATTACTACATCCACTTCCATGCCTTGCGATCTTGTGCTATAAGCATTCAATGGACACCAGCATGACAGCTAATATTTTTCCTCCATCCCCTTCAAAGCCTCTTTTTCTTGTGTTTAAAGCATTCATTTGACACCAGCATGACGGCTGATGTTATTCCTACATCTCCTTTCAATCCTTTCTATCATGTGCTTTATACATCCCGTTGACACCAGCATGACGGGTAATGTTATTACTACATCTCCTTTCAAGCCTCTCTATCATGTGCTATATGCATCCAGTTGACACCAGCATGACGGGTTATGTTATTCCTACATCTTTCAAGCCTCTCTATCTTTTGCTATATGCACACAGTTGACACGAGTATGACGGCTGATTTCATTACTACATCCACTTCCATGCCTTTGGATCTTGTAATATAAGAATTCAATGGACACCAGCATGACGGCTGATGTAATTCCTCCATCTCCTTCAAAGCCTCTTTTTCTTGTGCTAAAAGCATTCATTTGACACCAGCATGACGGCTGATGTTATTCCTACATCTCCTTTCAAGCCTCTCTATCATGTACAATATGCATCCAGTTGACACCAGCATGACGGGTAATGTTATTCCTACATCTCCTTTCAAGCCTCTCTATCTTGTGCTATATGCATCCAGTTGACACCAGCATGACGGCTGATTTCATTACTACATCCACTTCCATGCCTTTGGATCTTGTAATATAAGCATTCAATGGACACCAGCATGACGGCTGATGTAATTCCTTCATCTCCTTCAAAGCCTCTTTTCTTGTGCTAAAAGCATTCATTTGACACCAGCATGACGGCTGATGTGATTCCTACATCTCCTTTCAAGCCTCTCTTTTTCATGTGCAATATGCATACCGTTGACACCAGCATGACGGGTAATTTTATTCCTACATCTCCTTTCAAGCCACTCTATTTTGTGCTATATGCATCCAGTTGACACCAGCATGACGGCTGATTTCATTACTACATCCAATTCCATGTCTTTGCATCTTTTGCTATAAGCATTCATTTGACACCAGCATGATGGCTGATGTTATTCCTACATCTCCTTTCAAGCCTCTCTATCATGTATTATATCATTCCAGTCGACACCAGCATGACGGGTAATGTTATTCCTACATCTCCTTTCAATCCTCTCTATCTTGTGCTATATGTATCCAGTTGACACCAGCATGACGGCTGATCACATTACTACATCCACTTCCATGCCTTTCCATCTTAGGCTATAAGCATTCAATGGACACCAGCATGACAGCTGATGTTATTCCTACATCTCCTTCAAAGCCTCTTTTTCTTGTGCTAAAAGTATTCATTTGACACCAGCATGACGGCTGACGTTATTCCTACATCTCCTTTCAAGCCTCTCTATCATGTGCTTTATGCATCCAGTTGACACCAGCATGACGGGTCATGTTATTCCTACATCTCCTTTCAATCCTCTCTATCTCGTGCGATATGCATCCAGTTGACAACAGCATGACGGCTGATTTCATTACTACATCCACTTCCATGCCTTTGGATCTTGTAATATAAGCATTCAATGGACACCAGCATGACAGCTGATGTTATTTCTACATCTCCTTCAAAGCCTCTTTTTCTTGTGCTAAAAGTATTCATTTGACACCAGCATGACGGCTGATGTTATTCCTACATCTCCTTTCAAGCCTCTCTATCATGTGCTTTATGCATCCATTTGACACCAGCATGACGGGTCATGTTATTCCTACATCTCCTTTCATGCCTCTCTATCATGAGCTATATGCATCCAGTTGACACTAGCATGACGGGTAATGTTATTCCTACATCTCCTTTCAAGCCTATCTAGCTTGTGCTATATGCATCCAAATGACACCAGCATGACGGCTGATTTCATTACTACATCCACTTCCATGCCTTTGGATCTTGTCCTATAAGCATTCAATGGACTCCAGCATGGCAGCTGATGTTATTCCTCCATCTCCTTTCAAGCCTTTCTATCTTGTGCTATATGCATCCAGTTGACACCAGCATGACGGCTGATTTCATTACTACATCCACTTCCATGCCTTTGGATCTTGTGCTTTAAGCATTCAATGGACACCAGCATGACGGCTGATGTAATTCCTCCATCTCCTTCAAAGCCTCTTTTTCTTGTGCTAAAAGCATTCATTTGACACCAGCATGACGGCTGATGTTATTCCTACATCTCATTTCAAGCCTCTCTATCATGTACAATATGCATCCAGTTGACACCAGCATGACGGGTAATGTTATTCCTACATCTCCTTTCAAGCCTCTCTATCTTGTGCTATATGCATCCAGTTGACACCAGCATGACGGCTGATTTCATTACTACATCCACTTCCATGCCTTTGGATCTTGTAATATAAGCATTCAATGGACACCAGCATGACGGCTGATGTAATTCCTTCATCTCCTTCAAAGCCTCTTTTCTTGTGCTAAAAGCATTCATTTGACACCAGCATGACGGCTGATGTGATTCCTACATCTCCTTTCAAGCCTCTCTTTTTCATGTGCAATATGCATACCGTTGACACCAGCATGACGGGTAATGTTATTCCTACATCTCCTTTCAAGCCTCTCTATCATGTGCTTTATGCATCCAGTTGACACCAGCATGACGGGTAATGTTATTCCTACATCTCCATTCAAGCCTCTCTATCTTGTGCTTTATGCATCCAGTTGACACCAGCATGACGGGTAATGTTATTCCTACATCTCCTTTCAAGCCTCTCTATCTGGCGCTATATGCATCCAGTTGACACCAGCATGACGGCTGATTTCATTACTATTTCCACTTCCATGCCTTTGGATCTTGTGCTTTAAGCATTCAATGGACACCAGCATGACAGCTGATGTTATTTCTACATCTCCATCAAAGCCTCTTTTTCTTGTGCTAAAAGTATTCATTTGACACCAGCATGACGGCTGATGTTATTCCTACATCTCCTTGCAAGCCTCTCTATCATGTGCTTTATGCATCCATTTGACACCAGCATGACGGGTCATGTTATTCCTACATCTCCTTTCATGCCTCTCTATCATGAGCTATATGCATCCAGTTGACACTAGCATGACGGGTAATGTTATTCCTACATCTCCTTTCAAGCCTATCTAGCTTGTGCTATATGCATCCAAATGACACCAGCATGACGGCTGATTTCATTACTACCTCCACTTCCATGCCTTTGGATCTTGTCCTATAAGCATTCAATGGACTCCAGCATGGCAGCTGATGTTATTCCTCCATCTCCTTTCAAGCCTTTCTATCTTGTGCTATATGCATCCAGTTGACACCAGCATGACGGCTGATTTCATTACTACATCCACTTCCATGCCTTTGGATCTTGTGCTTTAAGCATTCAATGGACACCAGCATGACGGCTGATGTAATTCCTCCATCTCCTTCAAAGCCTCTTTTTCTTGTGCTAAAAGCATTCATTTGAAACCAGCATGACGGCTGATGTTATTCCTACATCTCCTTTCAAGCCTCTCTATCATGTACAATATGCATCCAGTTGACACCAGCATGACGGGTAATGTTATTCCTACATCTCCTTTCAAGCCTCTCTATCTTGTGCTATATGCATCCAGTTGACACCAGCATGACGGCTGATTTCATTACTACATCCACTTCCATGCCATTGGATCTTGTAATATAAGCATTCAATGGACACCAGCATGACGGCTGATGTTATTCCTCCATCTCCTTCAAAGCCTCTTTTTCTTGTGCTAAAAGCATTCATTTGACACCAGCATGAGGGCTGATATTATTCCTACATCTCCTTTCAAGCCTCTCTATCATGTGCTTTATGCATCCAGTTGACACCAGCATGACGGGTAATGTTATTCCTACATCTCCATTCAAGCCTCTCTATCTTGTGCTTTATGCATCCAGTTGACACCAGCATGACGGGTAATGTTATTCCTACATCTCCTTTCAAGCCTCTCTATCTGGCGCTATATGCATCCAGTTGACACCAGCATGACGGCTGATTTCATTACTATATCCACTTCCATGCCTTTGGATCTTGTGCTTTAAGCATTCAATGGACACCAGCATGACAGCTAATGTTTTTCCTCCATCTCCTTCAAAGCCTCTTTTTCTTGCATTTGAAGCATTCATTTGACACCAGCATGACGGCTGATGTTATTCCTCCATCTCCTTTCAAGCCTCTCTTTTTCATGTGCTATATGCATCCAGTTGACACCAGCATGACGGGTAATGTTTTTCCTACATCTCCCCTCATGCCTCTCTATCTTGTGCTATATGCATCCAGTTGACACCAGCATGACGGCTGATTTCATTACTATATCCACTTCCATGCCTTGCGATCTTGTGCTATAAGCATTCAATGGACACCAGCATGACAGCTAATATTTTTCCTCCATCTCCTTCAAAGCCTCTTTTTCTTGTGTTTAAAGCATTCATTTGACACCAGCATGACGGCTGATGTTATTCCTACATCTCCTTTCAATCCTTTCTATCATGTGCTTTATGCATCCCGTTGACACCAGCATGACGGCTGATGTTATTCCTACATCTCCTTTCAAGCCTCTCTATCATGTGCTATATGCATCCAGTTGACACCAGCATGACAGGTTATGTTATTCCTACATCTCCTTTCAAGCCTCTCTATCTTGTGCTATATGCATCCAGTTGACACCAGCATGACGGCTGATTTCATTACTACATCCACTTCCGTGCCTTTGGATCTTGTAATATAAGCATTCAATGGACACCAGCATGACGGCTGATGTAATTCCTCCATCTCCTTCAAAGCCTCTTTTTCTTGTGCTAAAAGCATTCATTTGACACCAGCATGACGGCTGATGTGATTCCTACATCTCCTTTCAAGCCTCTCTTTTTCATGTGCTATATGCATCCCGTTGACACCAGCATGACGGGTAATGTTATTCCTACATCTCCTTTCAAGCCACTCTATCTTGTGCTATATGCATCCAGTTGACACCAGCATGACAGCTGATTTCATTACTACATCCAATTCCATGCCTTCGCATCTTGTGCTATAAGCATTCATTTGACACCAGCATGAGGGCTGATGTTATTCCTACATCTCCTTTCAAGCCTCTCTATCATGTACTATATCATTCCAGTTGATACCAGCATGACGGGTAATGTTATTCCAACATCTCCTTTCAAGCCTCTCTATCTTGTGCTATATGCATCCAGTTGACACCAGCATGACGGCTGATTTCATTACTACATCCACTTCCATGCCTTTGGATCTTGAGCTTTAAGCATTCAATGGACACCAGCATGACGGCTGATGTTATTCCTCCATCTCCTTCAAAGCTTCTTTTTCTTGTGCTAAAACCATTCATTTGACACCAGCATGACGGCTGATGTTATTCCAACATCTCCTTTCAAGCCTCTCTATCATGTACTATATGCATCCAGTTGACACCAGCATGACGGGTAATGTTATTTCTACATCTCCTTTCAAGCCTCTCTATCTTGTGCGATATGCATCCAGTTGACAACAGCATGACGGCTGATTTCATTACTACATCCACTTCCATGCCTTTGGATCTTGTAATATAAGCATTCAATGGACATCAGCATGACGTGTAATGTTATTCCTACATCTCTTTTCAAGCCTCTGTATCTTGTGCTATATGCATCCAGTTGACACCAGCATGACGGCTGATTTCATTACTACATCCACTTCCATCCCTTTGGATCTTGAGCTATAAGCATTCAATGGACACCAGCATGACGGCTGATTTTATTCCTCCATCTCCTTCAAAGCATCTTTTTCTTGTGCTAAAAGCATTCATTTGACACCAGCATGACGGCTGATGTTATTCCTACATCTCCTTTCAAGCCCCTCTATCATGTGCTATATGCATCCAGTTGACACCAGCATGACGGGTTGTGTTATTCCTACATCTCCTTTCAAGCCTCTCTATCATGTACTATATCATTCCAGTTGACACCATCATGACGGGTAATGTTATTCCTACATCTCCTTTCAAGCCTCTCTATCTTGTGCTTTATGCATCCAGTTGACACCAGCATGACGGCTGATTTCATTACTACATCCACTTCCATGCCTTTGGATCTTGAGCTATAAGCATAAAATGGACACCAGCATGACGGCTGATGGAATTCCTCCATCTCCTTCAAAGCCTCTTTTTCTTGTGCTAAAAGCATTCATTTGACACCAGCATGACGGCTGATGTTATTCCATCATCTCCTTTCAAGCCTCTCTATCATGTACTATATGCATCCAGTTGACACCAGCATGACGGGTAATGTTATTCCTACATCTCCTTTCAAGCCTCTCTATCTTGTGCGATATGCATCCAGTTGACACCAGCATGACGGCTGATTTCATTACAACATCCACTTCCATGCCTTTGGATCTTGTAATATAAGCATTCAATGGACACCAGCATGACGGCTGATGTTATTCCTCCATCTCCTTCAAAGCCTCTTTTTCTTGTGCTAAAAGCATTCATTTGACACCAGCATGACGGCTGATGTTATTCCATCATCTCCTTTCAAGCCTCTCTATCATGTACTATATGCATCCAGTTGACACCAGCATGACGGGTAATGTTATTCCTACATCTCCTTTCAAGCCTCTCTATCTTGTGCGATATGCATCCAGTTGACACCAGCATGACGGCTGATTTCATTACAACATCCACTTCCATGCCTTTGGATCTTGTAATATAAGCATTCAATGGACACCAGCATGACGGCTGATGTTATTCCTCCATCTCCTTCAAAGCCTCTTTTTCTTGTGCTAAAAGCATTCATTTGACACCAGCATGACGGCTGATGTTATTCCTACATCTCCTTTCAAGCCTCTCTATCATGTGCTTTATGCATCCAGTTGACACCAGCATGACGGGTAATGTTATTCCTACATCTCCTTTCAAGCCTCTCTATCTGGCGCTATATGCATCCAGTTGACACCAGCATGACGGCTGATTTCATTACTACATCCACTTCCATGCCTTTGGATCTTGTGCTTTAAGCATTCAATGGACACCAGCATGACAGCTAATGTTTTTCCTCCATCTCCTTCAAAGCCTCTTTTTCTTACATTTGATGCATTCATTTGACACCAGCATGACGCCTGATGTTATTCCTCCATCTCCTTTCAAGCCTCTCTTTTTCATGTGCTATATGCATCCAGTTGACACCAGCATGACGGGTTATGTTATTCCTACATTTCCTTTCAAGCCTCTCTATCTTGTGCTATATGCATCCAGTTGAGACCAGCATGACGGCTGATTTCATTACTACATCCACTTCCATGCCTTGCGATCTTGTGCTATAAGGATTCAATGGACACCAGCATGACAGCTAATATTTTTGCTCCATCTCCTTCAAAGCATCTTTTTCTTGTGCTAAAAGCATTCATTTGACACCAGCATGACGGCTGATGTTATTCCTACATCTCCTTTCAAGCCCCTCTATCATGTGCTATATGCATCCAGTTGACACCAGCATGACGGGTTGTGTTATTCCTACATCTCCTTTCAAGCCTCTCTATCATGTACTATATCATTCCAGTTGACACCATCATGACGGGTAATGTTATTCCTACATCTCCTTTCAAGCCTCTCTATCTTGTGCTTTATGCATCCAGTTGACACCAGCATGACGGCTGATTTCATTACTACATCCACTTCCATGCCTTTGGATCTTGAGCTATAAGCATAAAATGGACACCAGCATGACGGCTGATGGAATTCCTCCATCTCCTTCAAAGCCTCTTTTTCTTGTGCTAAAAGCATTCATTTGACACCAGCATGACGGCTGATGTTATTCCATCATCTCCTTTCAAGCCTCTCTATCATGTACTATATGCATCCAGTTGACACCAGCATGACGGGTAATGTTATTCCTACATCTCCTTTCAAGCCTCTCTATCTTGTGCGATATGCATCCAGTTGACACCAGCATGACGGCTGATTTCATTACAACATCCACTTCCATGCCTTTGGATCTTGTAATATAAGCATTCAATGGACACCAGCATGACGGCTGATGTTATTCCTCCATCTCCTTCAAAGCCTCTTTTTCTTGTGCTAAAAGCATTCATTTGACACCAGCATGACGGCTGATGTTATTCCATCATCTCCTTTCAAGCCTCTCTATCATGTACTATATGCATCCAGTTGACACCAGCATGACGGGTAATGTTATTCCTACATCTCCTTTCAAGCCTCTCTATCTTGTGCGATATGCATCCAGTTGACACCAGCATGACGGCTGATTTCATTACAACATCCACTTCCATGCCTTTGGATCTTGTAATATAAGCATTCAATGAAACCAGCATGACGGCTGATGTTATTCCTCCATCTCCTTCAAAGCCTCTTTTCTTGTGCTAAAAGCATTCATTTGACACCAGCATGACGGCTGATGTTATTCCTACATCTCCTTTCAAGCCTCTCTATCATGTGCTTTATGCATCCAGTTGACACCAGCATGACGGGTAATGTTATTCCTACATCTCCTTTCAAGCCTCTCTATCTGGCGCTATATGCATCCAGTTGACACCAGCATGACGGCTGATTTCATTACTACATCCACTTCCATGCCTTTGGAACTTGTGCTTTAAGCATTCAATGGACACCAGCATGACAGCTAATGTTTTTCCTCCATCTCCTTCAAAGCCTCTTTTTCTTACATTTGATGCATTCATTTGACACCAGCATGACGCCTGATGTTATTCCTCCATCTCCTTTCAAGCCTCTCTTTTTCATGTGCTATATGCATCCAGTTGACACCAGCATGACGGGTTATGTTATTCCTACATTTCCTTTCAAGCCTCTCTATCTTGTGCTATATGCATCCAGTTGAGACCAGCATGACGTCTGATTTCATTACTACATCCACTTCCATGCCTTGCGATCTTGTGCTATAAGGATTCAATGGACACCAGCATGACAGCTAATATTTTTGCTCCATCTCCTTCAAAGCCTCTTTTTCTTGTGTTTAAAGCATTCATTTGACACCAGCATGACGGCTGATGTTATTCCTACATCTCCTTTCAATCCTCTCTATCATGTGCTTTATGCATCCAGTTGACACCAGCATGACGGGTAATGTTATTCCTACATCTCCTTTCAAGCCTCTCTATCTTGTGCTATATGCATCCAGTTGACACCAGCATGACGGCTGATTTCATTACTACATCCACTTTCATGCCTTTGGATCTTGTAATATAAGCATTCAATGGACATCAGCATGACGGCTTATGTCATTCCTCCATCTCCTTCAAAGCCTCTTTTTCTTGTGCTAAAAGCATTCATTTGACACCAGCATGACGGCTGATGCTATTCCTCCATCTCCTTTCAAGCCTCTCTTTTTCATGTGATATATGCATCCAGTTGACACCAGCATGACGGGTAATGTTTTTCGTACATCTCCCCTCATGCCTCTCTATCTTGTGCTATATGCATCCAGTTGACACCAGCATGACGGCTGATTTCATTACTACATCCACTTCCATGCCTTGCGATCTTGTGCTATAAGCATTCAATGGACACCAGCATGACAGCTAATATTTTTCCTCCATCTCCTTCAAAGCCTCTTTTTCTTGTGTTTAAAGCATTCATTTGACACCAGCATGACGGCTGATGTTATTCCTACATCTCCTTTCAATCCTTTCTATCATGTGCTTTATACATCCCGTTGACACCAGCATGACGGGTAATGTTATTACTTCATCTCCTTTCAAGCCTCTCTATCATGTGCTATATGCATCCAGTTGACACCAGCATGACGGGTTATGTTATTCCTACATCTTTCAAGCCTCTCTATCTTTTGCTATATGCACACAGTTGACACCAGCATGACGGCTGATTTCATTACAACATCCACTTCCATGCCTTTGGATCTTGTAATATAAGCATTCAATGGACACCAGCATGACGGCTGATGTTATTCCTCCATCTCCTTCAAAGCCTCTTTTTCTTGTGCTAAAAGCATTCATTTGACACCAGCATGACGGCTGATGTTATTCCTACATCTCCTTTCAAGCCTCTCTATCATGTGCTTTATGCATCCAGTTGACACCAGCATGACGGGTAATGTTATTCCTACATCTCCTTTCAAGCCTCTCTATCTTGTACTTTATGCATCCAGTTGACACCAGCATGACGGGTTATGTTATTCCTACATCTCCCCTCATGCCTCTCTATCTTGTGCTATATGCATCCAGTTGACACCAGCATGACGGCTGATTTCATTATTACATCCACTTCCATGCCTTTGGAGCTTGAGCTATAAGCATTCAATGGACACCAGCATGACGGCTGATGTTATTCCTCCATCTCCTTCAAAGTCTCTTTTTCTTGTGCTAAAACCATTCATTTGACACCAGCATGACGGCTGATGTTATTCCAACATCTCCTTTCAAGCCTCTCTATCATGAACTATATGCATCCAGTTGACACCAGCATGACGGGTCATGTTATTTCTACATCTCCTTTCAAGCCTCTCTATCTTGTGCTATATGCATCCAGTTGACACCAGCATGACGGCTGATCACATTACTACATCCACTTCCATGCCTTTCCATCTTAGGCTATAAGCATTCAATGGACACCAGCATGACAGCTGATGAAATTCCTCCATCTCCTTCAAAGCCTCTTTTTCTTGTGCTAAAAGCATTCATTTGACACCATCATGACGGGTAATGTTATTGCTACATCTCCTTTCAAGCCTCTCTATCTTGTGCTATATGCATCCAGTTGACACCAGCATGACGGCTGATTTCATTACTACATCCACTTCCATGCCTTTGGATCTTGAGCTATAAGCATTCAATGGACACCAGCATGACGGCTGATGTTATTCCTACATCTCCTTCAAAGCCTCTTTTTCTTGTGCTAAAAGTATTCATTTGACACCAGCATGACGGCTGATGTTATTCCTACATCTCCTTTCAAGCCTCTCTATCATGTGCTTTATGCATCCAGTTGACACCAACATGACGGGTCATGTTATTCCTACATCTCCTTTCAATCCTCTCTATCTCGTGCTAAATGCATCCAGTTGACAACAGCATGACGGCTGATTTCATTACTACATCCACTTCCATGCCTTTGGATCTTGTAATATAAGCATTCAATGGACACCAGCATGACAGCTGATGTTATTCCTACATCTCCATCAATGCCTCTTTTTCTTGTGCTAAAAGTATTCATTTGACACCAGCATGACGGCTGATGTTATTCCTACATCTCCTTTCAAGCCTCTCTATCATGTGCTTTATGCATCCATTTGACACCAGCATGACTGGTCATGTTATTCCTACATCTCCTTTCATGCCTCTCTATCATGAGCTATATGCATCCAGTTGACACTAGCATGACGGGTAATGTTATTCCTACATCTTTCAAGCCTCTCTATCTTTTGCTATATGCACACAGTTGACACCAGCATGACGGCTGATTTCATTACAACATCCACTTCCATGCCTTTGGATCTTGTAATATAAGCATTCAATGGACACCAGCATGACGGCTGATGTTATTCCTCCATCTCCTTCAAAGCCTCTTTTTCTTGTGCTAAAAGCATTCATTTGACACCAGCATGACGGCTGATGTTATTCCTACATCTCCTTTCAAGCCTCTCTATCATGTGCTTTATGCATCCAGTTGACACCAGCATGACGGGTAATGTTATTCCTACATCTCCTTTCAAGCCTCTCTATCTTGTACTTTATGCATCCAGTTGACACCAGCATGACGGGTTATGTTATTCCTACATCTCCCCTCATGCCTCTCTATCTTGTGCTATATGCATCCAGTTGACACCAGCATGACGGCTGATTTCATTATTACATCCACTTCCATGCCTTTGGAGCTTGAGCTATAAGCATTCAATGGACACCAGCATGACGGCTGATGTTATTCCTCCATCTCCTTCAAAGTCTCTTTTTCTTGTGCTAAAACCATTCATTTGACACCAGCATGACGGCTGATGTTATTCCAACATCTCCTTTCAAGCCTCTCTATCATGAACTATATGCATCCAGTTGACACCAGCATGACGGGTCATGTTATTTCTACATCTCCTTTCAAGCCTCTCTATCTTGTGCTATATGCATCCAGTTGACACCAGCATGACGGCTGATCACATTACTACATCCACTTCCATGCCTTTCCATCTTAGGCTATAAGCATTCAATGGACACCAGCATGACAGCTGATGAAATTCCTCCATCTCCTTCAAAGCCTCTTTTTCTTGTGCTAAAAGCATTCATTTGACACCATCATGACGGGTAATGTTATTGCTACATCTCCTTTCAAGCCTCTCTATCTTGTGCTATATGCATCCAGTTGACACCAGCATGACGGCTGATTTCATTACTACATCCACTTCCATGCCTTTGGATCTTGAGCTATAAGCATTCAATGGACACCAGCATGACGGCTGATGTTATTCCTACATCTCCTTCAAAGCCTCTTTTTCTTGTGCTAAAAGTATTCATTTGACACCAGCATGACGGCTGATGTTATTCCTACATCTCCTTTCAAGCCTCTCTATCATGTGCTTTATGCATCCAGTTGACACCAACATGACGGGTCATGTTATTCCTACATCTCCTTTCAATCCTCTCTATCTCGTGCTAAATGCATCCAGTTGACAACAGCATGACGGCTGATTTCATTACTACATCCACTTCCATGCCTTTGGATCTTGTAATATAAGCATTCAATGGACACCAGCATGACAGCTGATGTTATTCCTACATCTCCATCAATGCCTCTTTTTCTTG
Organism: Molanna angustata; assembly: GCA_963576475.1. Classification (NCBI taxonomy): domain Eukaryota; kingdom Metazoa; phylum Arthropoda; class Insecta; order Trichoptera; family Molannidae; genus Molanna; species Molanna angustata. Next base: position 24,962,973 of record OY754983.1, on the reverse strand, counting down.
TGCTAAAAGTATTCATTTGACACCAGCATGACGGCTGATGTTATTCCTACATCTCCTTTCAAGCCTCTCTATCATGTGCTTTATGCATCCATTTGACACCAGCATGACTGGTCATGTTATTCCTACATCTCCTTTCATGCCTCTCTATCATGAGCTATATGCATCCAGTTGACACTAGCATGACGGGTAATGTTATTCCTACATCTCCTTTCAAGCCTTTCTAGCTTGTGCTATATGCATCCAAATGACACCAGCATGACGGCTGATTTCATTACTACATCCACTTCCATGCCTTTGGATCTTGTCCTATAAGCATTCAATGGACTCCAGCATAATGGCTGATGTTATTCCTACATCTCCTTTCAAGCCTCTCTATCATGTACTATATCATTCCAGTCGACACCAGCATGACGGGTAATGTTATTCCTACATCTCCTTTCAATCCTCTCTATCTTGTGCTATATGTATCCAGTTGACACCAGCATGACGGCTGATCACATTACTACATCCACTTCCATGCCTTTCCATCTTAGGCTATAAGCATTCAATGGACACCAGCATGACAGCTGATGTTATTCCTACATCTCCTTCAAAGCCTCTTTTTCTTGTGCTAAAAGTATTCATTTGACACCAACATGACGGCTGATGTTATTCCTACATCTCCTTTCAAGCCTCTCTATCATGTGCTTTATGCATCCAGTTGACACCAGCATGACGGGTCATGTTATTCCTACATCTCCTTTCAATCCTCTCTATCTCGTGCGATATGCATCCAGTTGACAACAGCATGACGGCTGATTTCATTACTACATCCACTTCCATGCCTTTGGATCTTGTAATATAAGCATTCAATGGACACCAGCATGACAGCTGATGTTATTCCTACATCTCCATCAATGCCTCTTTTTCTTGTGCTAAAAGTATTCATTTGACACCAGCATGACGGCTGATGTTATTCCTACATCTCCTTTCAAGCCTCTCTATCATGTGCTTTATGCATCCATTTGACACCAGCATGACTGGTCATGTTATTCCTACATCTCCTTTCATGCCTCTCTATCATGAGCTATATGCATCCAGTTGACACTAGCATGACGGGTAATGTTATTCCTACTTCTCCTTTCAAGCCTTTCTAGCTTGTGCTATATGCATCCAAATGACACCAGCATGACGGCTGATTTCATTACTACATCCACTTCCATGCCTTTGGATCTTGTCCTATAAGCATTCAATGGACTCCAGCATGGCAGCTGATGTTATTCTTCCATCTCCTTTCAAGCCTTTCTATCTTGTGCTATATGCATCCAGTTGACACCAGCATGACGGCTGATTTCATTACTACATCCACTTCCATGCCTTTGGATCTTGTGCTTTAAGCATTCAATGGACACCAGCATGACGGCTGATGTAATTCCTCCATCTCCTTCAAAGCCTCTTTTTCTTGTGCTAAAAGCATTCATTTGACACCAGCATGACGGCTGATGTTATTCCTACATCTCCTTTCAAGCCTCTCTATCATGTACAATATGCATCCAGTTGACACCAGCATGACGGGTAATGTTATTCCTACATCTCCTTTCAAGCCTCTCTATCTTGTGCTATATGCATCCAGTTGACACCAGCATGACGGCTGATTTCATTACTACATCCACTTCCATCCCTTTGGATGTTGTAATATAAGCATTGAATGGACACCAGCATGACGGCTGATGTTATTCCTCCATCTCCTTCAAAGCCTCTTTTTCTTGTGCTAAAAGCATTCATTTGACACCAGCATGACGGCTGATGTTATTCCTACATCTGCTTTCAAGCATCTCTATCATGTGCTTTATGCATCCAGTTGACACCAGCATGACGGGTCATGTTATTCCTACATATCCTTTCAATCTTCTCTATCTCGTGCGATATGCATCCAGTTGACAACAGCATGACGGCTGATTTCATTACTACATCCACTTCCATGCCTTTGGATCTTGTAATATAAGCATTCAATGGACACCAGCATGACAGCTGATGTTATTCCTACATCTCCTTCAAAGCCTCTTTTTCTTGTGCTAAAAGTATTCATTTGACACCAGCATGACGGCTGATGTTATTCCTACATCTCCTTTCAAGCCTCTCTATCATGTGCTTTATGCATCCATTTGACACCAGCATGACGGGTCATGTTATTCCTACATCTCCTTTCATGCCTCTCTATCATGAGCTATATGCATCCAGTTGACACTAGCATGACGGGTAATGTTATTCCTACATCTCCTTTCAAGCCTATCTAGCTTGTGCTATATGCATCCAAATGACACCAGCATGACGGCTGATTTCATTACTACATCCACATCCATGACTTTGGATCTTGAGCTATAAGCATTCAATGGACACCAGCATGACGGCTGATGTTATTCCTCCATCTCCTTCAAAGCATCTTTTTGTTGTGCTAAAAGCATTCATTTGACACCAGCATGACGGCTGATGTTATTCATACATCTCCTTTCAAGCCTCTCTATCATGTGCTATATGCATCCAGTTGACACCAGCATGACGGGTAATGTAATTCCTACATCTCCTTTCAAGCCTCTCTATCTTGTGCTTTATGCATCCAGTTGACACCAGCATGACGGGTAATGTTATTCCTACATCTCCTTTCAAGCCTCTCTATCTGGCGCTATATGCATCCAGTTGACACCAGAATGACGGCTGATTTCATTACTATATCCACTTCCATGCCTTTGGATCTTGTGCTTTAAGCATTCAATGGACACCAGCATGACAGCTAATGTTTTTCCTCCATCTCCTTCAAAGCCTCTTTTTCTTACATTTGAAGCATTCATTTGACACCAGCATGACGGCTGATGTTATTCCTCCATCTCCTTTCAAGCCTCTCTATCATGTGCTTTATGCATCCAGTTGACACCAGCATGACGGGTAATGTTATTCCTACATCTCCTTTCAAGCCTCTCTATCTTGTGCTATATGCACCCAGTTGACACCAGCATGACGGCTGATTTCATTACTACATCCACTTTCATGCCTTTGGATCTTGTAATATAAGCATTCAATGGACATCAGCATGACGGCTTATGTCATTCCTCCATCTCCTTCAAAGCCTCTTTTTCTTGTGCTAAAAGCATTCATTTGACACCAGCATGACGACTGATGTTATTCCTCCATCTCCTTTCAAGCCTCTCTTTTTCATGTGCTATATGCATCCAGTTGACACAAGCATGACGGGTAATGTTTTTCCTACATCTCCCCTCATGCCTCTCTATCTTGTGCTATATGCATCCAGTTGACACCAGCATGACGGCTGATTTCATTACTACATCCACTTCCATGCCTTGCGATCTTGTGCTATAAGCATTCAATGGACACCAGCATGACAGCTAATATTTTTCCTCCATCTCCTTCAAAGTCTCTTTTTCTTGTGTTTAAAGCATTCATTTGACACCAGCATGACGGCTGATGTTATTCCTACATCTCCTTTCAATCCTTTGTATCATGTGCTTTATACATCCCGTTGACACCAGCATGACGGGTAATGTTATTACTACATCTCCTTTCAAGCCTCTCTATCATGTGCTATATGCATCCAGTTGACACCAGCATGACGGGTTATGTTATTCCTACATCTTTCAAGCCTCTCTATCTTTTGCTATATGCACACAGTTGACACGAGTATGACGGCTGATTTCATTACTACATCCACTTCCATGCCTTTGGATCTTGTAATATAAGAATTCAATGGACACCAGCATGACGGCTGATGTAATTCCTACATCTCCTTTCAAGCCTCTCTATCATGTGCTTTATGCATCTAGTTGACACCAGCATGACGGGTAATGTTATTCCTACATCTCCTTTCAAGCCTTTCTATCTTGTACTTTATGCATCCAGTTGACACCAGCATGACGGGTAATGTTATTCCTACATCTCCTTTCAAGAATCTCTATCTGGCGCTATATGCATCCAGTTGACACGAGTATGACGGCTGATTTCATTACTACATCCACTTCCATGCCTTTGGATCTTGTAATATAAGAATTCAATGGACACCAGCATGACGGCTGATGTAATTCCTCCATCTCCTTCAAAGCCTCTTTTTCTTGTGCTAAAAGCATTCATTAGACACCAGCAAGACGGCTGATGTTATTCCTACATCTCCTTTCAAGCCTATCTATCATGTGCTATATGCATCCAGTTGACACCAGCATGACAGGTTATGTTATTCCTACATCTCCTTTCAAGCCTCTCTATCTTGTGCTATATGCATCCAATTGACACCAGCATGACGGCTGATTTCATTACTACATCCACTTCCGTGCCTTTGGATCTTGTAATATAAGCATTCAATGGACACCAGCATGACGGCTGATGTAATTCCTCCATCTCCTTCAAAGCCTCTTTTTCTTGTGCTAAAAGCATTCATTTGACACCAGCATGACGGCTGATGTGATTCCTACATCTCCTTTCAAGCCTCTCTTTTTCATGTGCTATATGCATCCCGTTGACACCAGCATGACGGGTAATGTTATTCCTACATCTCCTTTCAAGCCACTCTATCTTGTGCTATATGCATCCAGTTGACACCAGCATGACAGCTGATTTCATTACTACATCCAATTCCATGCCTTCGCATCTTGTGCTATAAGCATTCATTTGACACCAGCATGAGGTCTGATGTTATTCCTACATCTCCTTTCAAGCCTCTCTATCATGTACTATATCATTCCAGTTGACACCAGCATGACGGGTAATGTTATTCCTACATCTCCTTTCAAGCCTCTCTATCTTGTGCTATATGCATCCAGTTGACACCAGCATGACGGCTGATTTCATTACTACATCCACTTCCATGCCTTTGGATCTTGAGCTATAAGCATTCAATGGAAACCAGCATGACGGCTGATGTTATTCCTCCATCTCCTTCAAAGCCTCTTTTTCTTGTGCTAAAACCATTCATTTGACACCAGCATGACGGCTGATGTTATTCCAACATCTCCTTTCAAGCCTCTCTATCATGTACTATATGCATCCAGTTGACAACAGCATGACGGCTGATTTCATTACTACATCCACTTCCATGCCTTTGGATCTTGTAAGATAAGCATTCAATGGACACCAGCATGACGTGTAATGTTATTCCTACATCTCTTTTCAAGCCTCTGTATCTTGTGCTATATGCATCCAGTTGACACCAGCATGACGGCTGATTTCATTACTACATCCACTTCCATGCCTTTGGATCTTGTAATATAAGCATTCAATGGACACCAGCATGACGGCTGATGTAATTCCTCCATCTCCTTCAAAGCCCATTTTTCTTGTGCTAAAAGCATTCATTTGACACCAGCATGACGGCTGATGTTATTCCTACATCTCCTTTCAAGCCCTCTCTCATGTGCTATATGCATCCAGTTGACACCAGCATGACGGGTTATGTTATTCCTACATCTCCTTTCAAGCCTCTCTATCTTGTGCTATATGCACCCAGTTGACACCAGCATGACGGCTGATTTCATTACTACATCCACTTCCATGCCTTGCGATCTTGTGCTATAAGCATTCAATGGACACCAGCATGACAGCTAATATTTTTCCTCCATCTCCTTCAAAGCCTCTTTTTCTTGTGTTTAAAGCATTCATTTGACACCAGCATGACGGCTGATGTTATTCCTACATCTCCTTTCAATCCTCTCTATCATGTGCTTTATGCATCCCGTTGACACCAGCATGACGGGTAATGTTATTCCTACATCTCCTTTCAAGCCACTCTATCTTGTGCTATATGCATCCAGTTGACACCAGCATGACAGCTGATTTCATTACTACATCCAATTCCATGCCTTCGCATTTTGTGCTATAAGCATTTATTTGACACCAGCATGAGGGCTGATGTTATTCCTACATCTCCTTTCAAGCCTCTCTATCATGTACTATATCATTCCAGTTGACACCAGCATGACGGGTAATGTTATTCCTACATCTCCTTTCAAGCCTCTCTATCTTGTGCTATATGCATCCAGTTGACACCAGCATGACAGGTTATGTTATTCCTACATCTCCTTTCAAGCCTCTCTATCTTGTGCTATATGCATCCAATTGACACCAGCATGACGGCTGATTTCATTACTACATCCACTTCCGTGCCTTTGGATCTTGTAATATAAGCATTCAATGGACACCAGCATGACGGCTGATGTAATTCCTCCATCTCCTTCAAAGCCTCTTTTTCTTGTGCTAAAAGCATTCATTTGACACCAGCATGACGGCTGATGTGATTCCTACATCTCCTTTCAAGCCTCTCTTTTTCATGTGCTATATGCATCCCGTTGACACCAGCATGACGGGTAATGTTATTCCTACATCTCCTTTCAAGCCTCTCTATCTTGTGCTATATGCATCCAGTTGACACCAGCATGACGGCTGATTTCATTACTACATCCACTTCCATGCCTTTGGATCTTGAGCTATAAGCATTAAATGGACACCAGCATGACGGCTGATGTTATTCCTCCATCTCCTTCAAAGCCTCTTTTTCTTGTGCTAAAAGCATTCATTTGACACCAGCATGACGGCTGATGTTATTCCAACATCTCCTTTCAAGCCTCTCTATCATGTACTATATGCATCCAGTTGACACCAGCATGACGGGTAATGTTATTCCTACATCTCCTTTCAAGCCTCTCTATCTTGTGCGATATGCATCCAGTTGACACCAGCATGACGGCTGATTTCATTACAACATCCACTTCCATGCCTTTGGATCTTGTAATATAAGCATTCAATGGACACCAGCATGACGGCTGATGTTATTCCTCCATCTCCTTCAAAGCCTTCTTGTTTTAATATAAAAAAAACACAAAAGTATTTGTTTAAAATTTGTCAATATCATAGAAGCATTTTCTGTAAAACTACAAATATACTGCAGTTGTCTTTACTAATGGCACCAGTTATTGACTTTCTTTATTAAAAATAAACAAGATAATATCCGCCAGTTCTAATACATCTTCCAGGAAGAACTGGCAAAGAAAACTGATGTCTGATATTGAATTTAAAAAATATGTATCCAGTTGAAACATTCATTCTTGTTTATCATACACTTCAATTTCATGTATCATTGTGTACGTATAGAAATATGAGTAAATAATTTCTTCAAATTCTATTGAGGAATTTAAAATACATGATACAGGAATAGGAAAAGGGATGGTGTATTGAGGCGAACTTGAAATTAGCGATAGGTACAATAAAAGAACAATATTCTTATTCCGAGCCACAGTGAACAAGGTGGAAATCATGTTATGAGATATAAAAAAAATGCGCTTAAATTTTGCGAAATCATGACTCTCCCCCAGTGGCGGCTGGTGACCTTAAATCTTAGAGGGGCTCAAAATTATAATTTTACGTAGAAGATAAATAAACTTTCAACAGGAATCAGAAAGCATATAACTATGTGGCTCAATATTATTTTCGTACATCAAAATTATCAGAATTATCCATAATTATTTTGTATGTCAGAAATTAAAACGCAAACCTGTTCATTTATGCTGTGTTTGGTTGGGTTTTTAATAACGTTTATAATATAATGCATCGATAAATTATAAATTATTTTGTATCATCAAAATTTACAGGAAAAAGAAATTTTGTCCACGCAAAATTGAAAAATGACTTTTGGCAGCAGCCGCAAGACAGCTTCCTGATTTTACAAATTTTTTGTCTAATATCAATTTTGTTTGTTTTTTTTTATAATATTATGATTTCAATTAATTAAATAAAAATTCTGATATATTTCGGATGATTTATAGTTTAAACTATGTAATATTATGAAATCAATAATGTTAGCCAGAAAGAAATTGCAACTGCTGATCGACCATAGCGATGAACAACAAAATATGAATGAATGAAAATATACTGTAATCCTTCGCGGGCACTGCCCCGTTTCGCTCGAAATCGACATACATTCAGCGTGTACGGCGAGCTGCGGCGGCAAAGAGCGGTCGCGTGAATTGTATGGGTTCTCCGGGCACAAGTCGACTGTGTCCGAGGAATGAAATATTTCATAGAATCTTGCTTTACAAAGCAGCTAAGTTTAAATTATTTCACTAGATATAACTATAGGCGTAAGACAGCAAACATTAATTAGAAAATAATGTTTTCCCAAGATACAATTTCATACATTTTTTGGAATCTTTTGAACGAAGTGTTTGGGAGGGCTGAGCCCGAGAGCCCTTTAGGAAGAGCCGCAACTGCTCTCCCCTATTCCATAGTGTGGAGAGTAAAATGTTCAAGAGATATATAGAATTCTTTATACGGGTTAATGACCCCGTTTTCCTGGGGAAGGTAGAGAGAAGCGAGCACCATACATTCATTGCCTCACACACATTCATTCGTCTGTTATTTAAACATATTAAGATTTATCCTTTCCTTTGAGAATTTTGTTTACATAGTCATTATACAGCTCTATGAAATATTCATTATTTTTGTTTAGACAGATGTTATACGCCGACTTGCACAAAAATATGAAAAGTCTTTGGCACAGATATCGGGTGGGTTCTCTGGTCTGAACCCAAGCCCTTCAGGGAATTAAAATAATTTGTTAATTGATTAGTAGGCCGTGATGTCCTTGGATCCCTCCGTCATGCCGTGCCCATATTAATTATTCTTTATTCAAATATCAGAAGGTATCATTGCACAATCAAACAATTGCAAATAGTAATTTCAATTTAATTCTGTCTTTAAACAAATGTACAAAATTACACAATTTTATCACAAAAAGTATCTTATAACAATTTCCATACATATAGTATGTGTCTTTGACATTTCGACTCACCAAGTCTCGTCAGGCTGGCTAGGATTACCAGCAACAACTTCGGTCACTCGGCGATTTCTACAAATACATACGAGTGCCATTGGCCAATAAGGCAAAACCAGGAACGAAGAAAAAAGAAAAGACCTACATCAGTCTTCAATCGTCCAGACACTTATAAAGTTGCGCTATTTTTAAACGCCTACTTTTATATAACAATTTCTATAAAACAGGAAAAATACATATTTTTCACTTCGAATCTGACAGCTCCCACCACCAGAAGAAAAAACCACCATGATCTGTCAGAATTTTCTTCATTGGAAAAACTTTTGTTTATTTATGATTTATTAAATTTACTTCTTTATTCAAATTATTTGAATAAAGGTATCTATATTAAAATTATTTTATACTACTTGGGTTCCTACTGCGAAGTTTAATATTCTAATTTTGATTCATAACATTTACCTCCCTCGTCACAGAAAAATTAAAATTTTATCAACAGAAATATTTTAATTTTTATTAGGGTCACCCCATTCCTAAAAACTTATGGTCACCCCATTAATTGAAGCTTACACAAAATATAACCTTACATAACAAGACAAATATTTTACATAGAACTCTTATCAATAAACATTTTAATTCAGCAATAAAAGAAACAACTTACACATTTAACATAATTCAATTAAATGAAGCTTAAACAAAATATAACCTAACATAACAAGACAAATATTTTACATAAAACTCTTAACAATTAACATTTGAGATTCAGCAATTAAAATCAAAAACTTACACATTTAACATAATAAATTTATCAATTAAACACAATACAAATATAATTTCCAATAAACGTTCTTAATTACAACTCAAAAATTATTCACAACACAAAAATTATTTACACCTCAAATATGAGCAATACGATTTTACACAGAATAGGTACTTTTACAAGCTTCTCACTGTTGAGATGTGAACATTCAGAACACTCCAAGGATTCATTATAATTTCTCCTAAATCTAACTTTATGACGTCATAATACAATACCCAAAAAGAAATTAATGTCCTCATTTTATTTAACCAAATCATTAATTCGCCAAAATCATAGCAAGTATTAGGCACCTACTTTTCTAGTCTTGTGATTCTATTTTGATCAAATCTTTTACATGATAACTGCCCGATATCTTTCCGTCCATATCACTAAGTACATAAACTACATCAGATTTCTTTTCCACAATTACATTTTGGACGAACCGTGGTGCTAATTTATGAGAGAAATACTTTAAGGCGTCAGATTGACAATGATTTCGTCTCCATACTTTGTCTCCTACCTGGTATACTACATGTTTTCTTCTTAAGTTGTATTGCTTTGACGAGTTCTGAAAAGATAAAAGAAGCTGGTCCTGCACCTCATCATAAATTTGTGCTAGTTCTTTAAGTTTTCCTGCATATGGTTTTCTAGAAGTTTCTTTAATATTGCTCTCGGGTTCACTATTTTCATTAACAGTGTCTCTATGCAACGATCCGTTCATTACGTGTTCTCTACCGTGCATCAAGAAATAAGGTGAGTAATTAGTGGTAACATTTACCATATTATTCATCGCGCTTGTGACCGCTCTCAAATTCTTGGTCCAGTTTCGTTGATCCTCATTAATTTTAATGGCCAACATAGTCTCTATAGTCTTATTAAAACTCTCTACTACATTATTCTGTGGATGATAGTAAGGATTTAAAAATGTTACAGGCACATCATACTTTTTCAATAAAGACCGGTATTCTTTGGAAACGAATTGCTTTCCATTATCAGATACTATCACTTTTGGCACACCCCATGGCAAAAATATTTCTTGCTCCAAACATTTTACTACAGCGGCTGCAGTGGCCTTGCGTAACGAAAATGCCCATACATATTTAGAAAACACGTCTACGCAACTTAGGATGAAAACATGTCCAGAATAACTTTGCGGTAATGGTCCTATTAGATCTATGCTTAACATCTTCATTGGCCTATCTACCAATTTTGGATTGGACATTAGTCCCAATGGCGCAGAAGTAGAATGTTTATATGCCTTGCAAACTTTGCATCTACCAACCACTCGTTTAACATCTCTTTACATACCTGGCCAGAAATAAGTTTTCTGTAACTTTTTGACTGTTTTAAATACGCCAGGATGGCAGGATGTTTCAGATTCATGTATTCGGAAAATAAGTTCGTTGCGAAGTGGTTGTGGTATAACTTGTTTCTATTGATAGGGTTCTAGCAAAGCGCAATCGCTTTTGCAAAATCGGTACAACTGGTCTTCCATAATTTGATAATTTTTAAATCTTTGCGGATTTTCTTTGCATCCTCGACGTATCATGTGGTACCACTCATCATTTACAAAGGGATCTATTTCAAGAACATCTATATCAACAGGCCGTATCCGGGAGAGCGCGTCTGGAGCCACGTGCTCAGAGCCTTTCCTGTGTATTATATTAAAATTAAATTGCGACAATCTGGTCGCCCACCTAGCCAATCGTCCACTAGGGTTTTCCAAGGTAGTTAGCCAACGGAGGCTAGAATGATCCGTGACTATCGTGAAAGCCGATCCTTCTACGTAGCCTCTAAAATGCTCTACAGATTCAATTACGGCTAACATTTCTTTCTCAGTTGTGCCATAATTCTTTTCGTGTTTCTTCAAGGAACGGGAGAAATATGCTATTGGATGTTCAGATCCTTCCAATATCTGTGTGAGTATGCCACCAATTCCATAACTCGATGCATCACAATGAATAATGAATGGTTCTGTAAAGTTGGGTGAAGCTAAGACCGGAGCGGTTACCATAGCCTTTTTGAGTCCATTAAAAGCATCCTCTGCTATGGAAGACCAAACGAAATTTGAAATGTTACCCCTTTTTCCAGTTAATTTTGTGAGAGGTGCCGCTAAATCAGCAAAATTCTCGATAAATCTCCTGTAATATGAGCATAGCCCCAAAAAACCTTTTAGTTCTTTTGAATTCTTTGGTGTTGGGAAGTTTTGTATACTTTCTATTTTAGCGGGATCCGTCCTCAAACCTTTTTCATCCACTATGTAACCTAAATATCTAAGTTCTTTTCTTACAAATTCAGATTTTTTCAAATTCACTGTAAACCCAGCTTCTCTTAATTTATTAGCAACACTTTTTAATAGATCCATGTGTTCTTCAAAACTTTCTGACACAATGATCAGGTCATCCAAGTATACGAATACTTGCCCATTGAATTCAGGTCCAAACAACATATCCATCGTTCTTTGAAGCTCCTGGGGTGCGCAAGTTAATCCAAACGCAAGACGAACAAATTCAAACAGTCCCCTTGATTGTATGCTGAAAGCTGTCTTTTCGCAGGACTTGGGAGTCAAAGGAATCTGCCAAAATGCCTTTGATAAATCTACTGAAGAAATGTATTTCCCGCGCCCTAAATTGGCTAAAATCGTGTTTATATAAGGTAATGGATACGAATCCTTCTTCGTAACTGCATTTAGTTTTCGACTGTCAATACATAATCGTAGTGTTCCATCGCGTTTGGGAACCATAATGACAGGATTTGACCATGCAGATCGTGAGGGTCTAACAACACCCAATTCCAACATTTCGTCTAGTTCTTTTTCCACTAAAGCTTGCCGGACGGGCGAAAGAGGATAGTATCTCTGTTTGATAGGAGGGCCCTCGGTAACGATGTTATGTTGCACTAAATTTGTACATCCCAATCCTCTCTTTTCATATGAAATATCTTCAAACATTGAGTATACTTTTGATAATTCATCTCGCTGTTCTACACTTAGAGTCTCCAAATTAGATAAAACGTGAATTTGCGAAAACTCCTCTCTTGGGTTGATCAAAACAGCTTCCGTTTCTTTTTCTTGACTATCAACGCTCTTCTTTTCGGGTGAAGGTAGATTTTCTTCATTTGACTTTCCCATAGATTCAACGAAGTTTGTTACATTAGTTTTATCAGTAATTTCCGTCGTTTTCTCTTTTGGTTCTACAACAACTTCTGTCGTTTTGCTCTCCAACTTAGAAGCAATTTCCTCCAACCATTTCACAGCGGATCTTCGATAATTTCTAACATCTTCATTTCCTTCAAGGTCAATTTGATCTAATTCAAGAATAGCCCTCGTGATCATTTCATCTAGATATAAATACGTTTTGTCCGTTTTCTTCAACGAAATAAAAGGCTCACGGTTCTTTATTAAACGGTACATATCCATACATATAGTATGCATGATGGTAAGCTTTTTATTAACTGATTGTTCTTCCAAAACATCCGGAATCGTGGGGACTTTAGTATCCTCGCTTATTTTTGGCTCAAAAAAACCCATATCGATGACCGTTTCCTCATCAACCTGAGCCAAGTTAAAAACTTCCAAGGCTATTTCAAAATAGCGCCAAAACGGAATGCCCAACAAAAAATCAGCAAATAATCCATCAACTATATGGAACTCCAATTCTACGGTCCGACCTTTAAATGTAACTGGCATGACTGCCAAGCCTTTTGAGGTCGTAACCAACTGATTAAACGAATACATTTCTACTGAATTATCTGTGCGAGGAAAATATTTATTTAAAAATTTACAAAAAACTGCCTCACTAATACAATTGGCCGATGCGCCACTGTCAAGAAGACCAGTAAAATATTGGTTCTGAATCTGAAAGTTTACATAAGGACGCGCGAGTAATTTCCGTCGTTTTCTCTTTTGGTTCTACAACAACTTCTGTCGTTTTGCTCTCCAACTTAGAAGCAATTTCCTCCAACCATTTCACAGCGGATCTTCGATAATTTCTAACATCTTCATTTCCTTCAAGGTCAATTTGATCTAATTCAAGAATAGCCCTCGTGATCATTTCATCTAGATATAAATACGTTTTGTCCGTTTTCTTCAACGAAATAAAAGGCTCACGGTTCTTTATTAAACGGTACATATCCATACATATAGTATGCATGATGGTAAGCTTTTTATTAACTGATTGTTCTTCCAAAACATCCGGAATCGTGGGGACTTTAGTATCCTCGCTTATTTTTGGCTCAAAAAAACCCATATCGATGACCGTTTCCTCATCAACCTGAGCCAAGTTAAAAACTTCCAAGGCTATTTCAAAATAGCGCCAAAACGGAATGCCCAACAAAAAATCAGCAAATAATCCATCAACTATATGGAACTCCAATTCTACGGTCCGACCTTTAAATGTAACTGGCATGACTGCCAAGCCTTTTGAGGTCGTAACCAACTGATTAAACGAATACATTTCTACTGAATTATCTGTGCGAGGAAAATATTTATTTAAAAATTTACAAAAAACTGCCTCACTAATACAATTGGCCGATGCGCCACTGTCAAGAAGACCAGTAAAATATTGGTTCTGAATCTGAAAGTTTACATAAGGACGCGCGTCACCCTTTGGTATGTTGCAAATATTATTTTTTTTTTTTTTTTTTTTTTTTTTTTTTTTTTTTTTTTTTTTTTTTTTTTTTTTTTTTTTTTTTTTTTTTTTTTTTTTTTTTTTTTAGGCACTACTAATAGTTTACATTTCAAATTTCCAGTTATGATTTAAACAGTCTGTTTATGTTATGCCCATTTTAAGATTGTATACATTCTTATCGACAATAAGTTTGAACAATTGATGTGTTTTTAGTTTTTGAAATAAATACATAGGTAGTTACTATTGTTGCAAATATTAAACATGTTCATAGCATCATGTGTTCTCCAAGCTAATTCAGAAATTAAATTCTACATTTGGTAACCCAAAAATTCATTATTGTAAATATTATGTTCATCAATCAAAACATTTTACATAACTAAAATACAGATTATTCCACACACATAAATTTTACATACATGGCCTTATTTATTTAGATTCAGATCCTTCATACATATTATTTTGGAAAACACAAAAGTTATTGTTATCTATACAAACATTTCTCTTTCCAAATATATTCATTCACATTATTCTTCAATAGATTAGCATTTAAAAACAGCTTTATATTTCTTACTTTACTCAAGTTTTCAATTGAACAAATATATCAGAAGATCAAGATATCCTGTGCTGAACGAAAAGTCAGATACACCTTTACAAAGATGCTGAATATTCTAGATGGTGTATTGAAGAAATCAATACACCTTGAGGTCCAGGCTCCTAAGTTAAATTGTAAACGTTATCTCCAAGTGCTTGGCGATAACGAACAGCGTTTACAATTTGACTTAGGAGCCTTAATTAGATGTCTAGATTTACTGCATAACTCACTTCTTTGCTGAGGTGTATCAAACTAAACACAACTTTATACATGGATATCTTTCATTATATATAATTACCTTTCATTGAAAAAATATTCAATTAATCATGCATACATTCACACATATAAATACCTTCTTTTATAAATTTTATCGAAACTGTAAGGAACCATTCAGTAGGTAGTCAATTATCAACGTACAAAAATACAGCAATTATTAAAATTTATACTTCTGTCTAGGAAAAAAGAATGACTGATGAAAATACTCGTACATAATATAATCATTTTACTTATTTATAATATACATGACATTTTACATAAAGAGGTTTGACAACAATAATAAAAGGTATATAAAAAAATTAAATATTATATATATTTAAGACAGAGACAATGGAAGGGCACACATACACATCCAGACCATTGACACTACAAATTCTCTCATTAACAAATTACATAAAAGATAATATCAAAAATTCCACGTTTAGGGGAAGCGTATATTTTTATAATAATACATTTACTCTTTCTTTCACCCTGTAATGACATGTGGTGATATTATTGCCAAATTACTATTTATTTAAAAAATATACTTTTTAATATACTTCTTCTCCCACACAAGTCTACCCGCAAACCTCTGACTCTATGGATACTAGGAAAACCGAGCAGACGTTGTCTTGCCTGTGTATAGATAAAAATGGTTGATCCGTATGTTTTATTTTTTAAGATTATAATCTAGAATCTCTCATTATTATTCTGTCCCTTCCATAACTTCAGACACTTCCGTCCCTCCTCAGTCACTTCATTCCTTCCTCAGTCCCTCTTCCATCACTCCTCATTCACTTCAGTCCCTCCTTAGTCACTTTAGTCCCTATTCCATACTTCATCAGTCTCTCTTCAGTCATTTAAGTCCTTCCTCAGTCATTTAAGTCTATCCTCAGTCACTTCTGTCTCCTCAATCACTTCAGTCCCTCCTCAGTCACTTCCGTCTAGTAAATATTTTCCTGTAATAATGCGTTATGTGTAATATTAAAAAAAAAATACATTTAAATTAAAAAACATTCTTGGGTATGGACTGAACGAATCCCCAATGTTTCATTGCAATATCAAATAGATCATTTTAAAAAAAAAATTTGGACCGACTTATGTTACCCTGGTAGCATAATTTTCAAATCCTCATAGTTTCATTTTTCAAAACTTTTTAGTGACAAGTCGAACAAATACTTAAATAAATTTTAATGCAAAATCCTTCTCCGGTGCGCGCTGAACAAATCCCCAAAGTTTCATCGCAGTCGGATGTGCGGTTTAGGAGTCCATCGATCACATACAAAGAAACAAATATACCAACATCCACTTTTATATATCCCCTTTTTGCAAGAACAACGTAACATATAGAAATGTGTTTTTTTTTCTTCAATCCTCAAAAACCGTGACGTGATTAACTTTATTTTCTATGAAAACATATTTATTAAAAAAATTCAAACCTTTTTAAATTTTTTTATACTTAGTTCGGTATCTTTAAAATATATCTTAATTTCAAATGATTCACATAATAATTAAAAATGTTACAAGAGCAAAAGGACAAAATTTAACACCGTATAAAATTATTTTTGATTTTAAATTCCAGTTACTAATATTAAAATTCAAAGGTTGGTTTGAAATGTTGAAAATCTTGGTGATTTTATCGGATTGATCCCAAGCTTCATTTTGTTTGTTGGTTCGGACTACGAAATCTGTTTTTCTTTTTGATGGTTCCTTACGACGAGGTGGCAATTTCTTTGATAAATATTCTGGTAGATTGGAGAACACTGATGGTACAGCATCTTTTTTCAACCTCATTCTTTTTCGATGTACATTAATGATTTGACCTGAAACATTGAAACATAATTATTAGTCAATTTATTTATGGTGATAAATGATAAATAATAGTTTGATGGAACATAATAAATGTCTAAACTTGAACGCACTTATTGTAGAGTTCTTTATATATAATTTTTTGTATATTTTTTTGTTTGTATGATTCTTATTTGTCGGTAAGATATCTGACTCTGAGATAGGTCTTGGGTTCACAGTTTTAAATTGCGTTTTCTGTGTAAATTTGTGAGACTATAAATATCATAAATCAAAGATATTTTGTTAAGATCAAAGTTTAGTATGAAAATGTCATTCATCAAGTCTGAATCTGATCTTAAAATCAACTTCATGGGTAGCCATGCTGGTTTCTTTTTTGAAGTATGTGATTTGACTTTTCATAGCCGTATGAAAAGATTTGTTAACGTTAATTTTCATTCCAAACTTATTTTGTACGTTTTGGTATATTCTTGTGTATTGCTTTTCGGGCAACTACTATGTTAAATATTATCTAACATGCATCCAATAACAAGTAAGTTGCTACATTCTGGAGACTAATTATATTTATCTTCGTGTCTCAGGAGTCAGATATCTATACATACATACCATCACGCCATGTCCCTCACGGGGTAGGCAGAGAGAACCGAACGCCACGTTTTTCTATCTTGACACACATTCATCGCCTCATCAACATTCATATATTGTCTTATACACGTTCATCTGTTGTTCACGCTTCTTACATTTCCATCTTTCAGAATGTTGTTTACATGGTCGTGCCATACTTTTCTTGGGCGCCCCCGACCTCTTATTCCATTCCTGTCAGCTTTATATATTTTCATCAGGCGTTCTTCATTCATTCTCCCCAAGTAGCCAAACCATCTCAATGTGTTAACTTTAATTCTGTTAATTACATCTTTCTTCATCTTACATTCTTTCCTTGTATCTTCATTTCGAACTCTGTCATATATCATTCTGTTACAAATTCTTCTAAGCGATCTCATTTCAACTGCATTTATTCTGCTTTCGTACGACTTCTGCCATGTCCAGGTCTCACTAGCATACGTCAGTCACTTACAGAAAAATCACTTACCATCTGTGCAATTAAATGTATCTTCCTTAACTATGTCTTCTTCGCGAAAATGCTTTATACACACACTTGTATATGGAGAAGCAGTTAGGTTGGCTCTTGGTATGCTTTGAATCCATTGCCTTCTTAATGCATCAGTTTTAGGAAAAGAAAAGCAATTTGTATACTTCTTATTGTAATTGGACTGGCATCCAAGAGCACGACAGCCCTTCATTTTTCTGTAAAACATTTAATTGATTTAATTGACAAAATCAACAGAAATTTATATTGTAACTATAAGGAGCGGGTAAATAAGAAATTTATCAATTTTAGAATACCTATATTATACCGGTTGTCATGACAGTAACATAAAATATCTGAAGAAAGGATCTCGATACAAAAAAATATAAATCACAATCCAAACCTAGCCACGGTTTTAAATATATTTTCTAAAATAAAGATATTTATTTGAAATCAGAAATGCCCTCAAAATTGTCTACATTATAATCGATGGACTCAAATTTGTTTTCCATAAAACATGTAAGGTGGTTTGGGAGAAATTTTGAAAAATAAACGCATCGAAATACTATTCATGTATATTAGTTCGTTATACAATCAAAAACTAAATTTAAACATAAACATACAAAAACACATTATAATTCTATGACAAAAACAAATAATTCAATAATGAAAATATTAATCAACCCAATAATATGATTGTGAACAAATACGATCGCCGTGTCACATTTTAGTCGCATTAGTGTGATCATATTTCGAAATATACCTATATATATTTTTCTTAAATAATATGCACTATATCATAATAAATTTGTGTTTAATCACTCCTAAACATTAGATTACAATTTTAACGACAATATTGTATCAATAAAATATTTCATAACCATGAAAATGTTTCTGACATTACATTTCAATGTATTTACGTTATATATCAAATATTATGGTAAATAACCAAACAAAATAATATGAAAACGCTTAACTAATGTTTAATATTAATAAATAAATGATAAAAACAATTATATTTGTACTTACGGAGATTTAAAAAACAGCACGACAAACCAACACTAACCGAAAACGAATCAAAATGTACTGATTAAACTGATTTCTATGCAAAAACAGACGCCAAGACGCGTAAACCCCCGACTGATACGTCGGCCATATTGGAAAATATTTTCTCATACATTACGGCATGATATAACTGCAAATCCAGAGGGCGCTGGCCAAGGCGAGCGTGGAAACGGCCTATTAGGGTCCTTTCTATTGTCTATGAACCATAGATGAAGATAAATAGAAGAATATAAAGAAGGCAAACGTCAAACGATTGTCAGTCATAAAATCTGGAGGATTGTAGCTGAATGTCATCTACGGGAAATTGCGAGACACGGAGGGCCGACGACCATGACGAAACCCTTGCGCACTGTCGTCTGTGTGCCGGGGGCCGCGGGAGCGTCTCCCTATTCGGACATAACGATCAGAAAGTCCCTTACAACGAACAAGCTATGATGTGTGCTCATGTCAAGGTTTGTTTATATTTACTAATCATCTTTGTTTATTTTGTGAACATCTTGACGTCGATATTTTTCTTTTGGGGCCACAATCATCCTTTTGTGCAATTAGTTCAGGATTTATCCAAAACAATGATTAAATTTCACCTCGAGATTGATTGGTTGGTTGCAATAACTTATGCGAGCTTGCAAATATATATTCTCTCTCTGACACTTTGCCCCCAAGTCAAATTGAAAACGCTGTTCGTTTTCGCCAAGCGCTAATTTTTTTTGTATGGGATTTGACGTTTGTTGTTTGTTATTGTAGAAAAAATTTCTACAACAAACGTCAAATCCCATACAAAAAAAATTAGCGCTTGGCGAAAACGAACAGCGTTTTCAATTTGACTTGGGGGCTTTATCTACACACATACCTATACCACAACTTCATACACACATGCATACACTATGGCCCAGTATTTCAGTCGGCCCTTAGGAGTTTAACTCAAGTTTAACAAAAATATTGCGTATTTCAGTACCTAATCTTCCCTTAAATACATCACTAAACGACAAATATTTAACTCAACGTTTCTGGCGGATCGCGTGTCTTAATCTTGAGTTAAGTATTGTTTCTAGTCTTTTTCGCCAGGTGGCATACTAATCGCCGCACGCTTTAATGTTTTATTTCATTTTATACTACAAATAACTATGCATAATAATTATAATCATGATTTATTTTTGTTGTTAAAATAAAAGACTTGATATAGAAGTGGTTCATGTATTTAATATTTATTTTCTTTTTTACATAATTATAATGTATTGCCTGACACTGACAACAAACGAAATAAACTGTCAGCCATAATGAAACGCCAGGCACGCATTTTAAAACTTTATTTTTGCGATGTTTTTTCATCCCACTTCTCCATCCATCCTGTTTCTATAAATATAATATGTATTCTTAATTTTTCTACATAAGACACTATTTTACCATTATCACTTAGTTCCATATCCATCTGTAAAATGTACATACATTTTGCATTGAAGTACTATGTACATAGTACATATTCAATGACATTTTTTCACTACAATGTTTGATTTTAATTAAAAAAAACATCAATCGGTATAAAAAATTGAAAAAGTAACATGCTGTGCAATAATGTATTGTTATAATAATAAAATAATATTTAGTCACAGCTTCGCGTCACGTATCATTTAAGGTTATTACTATTTGACAGATGCGTTATAGACAATAACCATAGAAAAACATAAAATATATCTATAGTTGAAGATTATGTAACTGACGTTTCATTTTGCACTGAAATACGCGAATGAAATTTAATCTTCCCTAAACATTTAACTTGGATTACCAAATCCAACGATTTAAGGGCCAACTGATATCTCGGGCCTATGTACTCTTATAAGTATATTATTTTAAAAACATTATAAAACGGTGATCATATAGTTGAATTATATTTAAGATTACTACGAACAAGTGATGTATATAGGGTCTTAATTTTTTTTTTTTTTCAAATGTATGAACAGATCTGAAATTTTTGACTGTTCTCAAAATATATCCCTATATGACAGTAATTTCTGTGCTGCAGATTTTTTTTTTTTCTTTGATATGATGATTTTGAACTTTCCTAGAGTCTTCCCTGTTTCACTAGAAAAAAATTCAGGATGGTTCTGTATGTGAGCATAATTTATTTATTTATTTATTTAGTAGCACAATATTAAAAACAAAATACATTAAAGATAACTGCTTCACAAGACAGAGTCTGTTCCGAAGCAACAATCAGTAAAGTTTGTAAAGTTTGTAAAGTTAGTACATTTTACAATACATAAAAATATAACACATACCTACATATTAGGTATACAAAAAAAATATAAAAAATATACACAAATCAACCTTAACAATAATAATATGTAGTTGCAATCGTGTCTATTATCAGTTTTAGTGTTGGTACCGAGAAGTCTACATAGATCTGTTCCATCGGGTGATCCTAGTGTAAGGTTTGCCTAGTGTAATCTTTATAATCAGTCTTTGTGTAACTTCAACTGACAAAAGATTCATCCTATAAGTACTACCCCATCCCGAAACACCATACATAAGGACTATATTTACATAATATATTGTATTGCCGTTATACAACAATAAAGATTATAAAGGGTTAGTAACCAGAGGGGTTACCAATAAAGCGTGTTTGCTATATCCCAATTAAGTGGGTTAGGTAACCAGGTGGTTAACAGATACAGTTTGAAATAAATACACAAGGACAGTGGTTTAGAGAGAAGAAAGAAAAGAATGGTCCAACCTTACAATGAGTATATTGATCACAATTAACAGTTTTCTTAACAGGTAAATTTACAATCGTTAAAACACTTTCTCACGATGAGTAGGTATAATGAGCGAGTGAGTCGAAGTGACCGAGTATTCGCATGGTAAAGTACCATCGTGCTCGCGGGGTTGAGAGATGACCGGTGGTCGAGTGACGAAGTGACGGCGGCGTGGTCGAGAAGCGACCAGTGGTCGCGTAGTGAAGATACGGTGTAGTCGTGGGGTCGTAACGGCGTGAAGTGACCGGTGGTCATATAGCGGGGTGAAGTGACATCGTGTACAGGCATATACTCTCTTATATAGCTCTGGTGGAGAGTTCAATGTCCTCGAACTTTCTAGATCATTTCATGGAACTGTCATACTCTGTTGAAGCTTATCGTCACTCGATTGACATCGCGGGCGATGAACTTGGCCTAGTGAAGAACAAATACACTTGGCGTCGCTAGGCGCGTGCTCAAAAGTAATTTCTGCCCTTTTCAGATAATCAGAGGAGATGGCCTACCAGAGATGGTGTGTTGTTCCTGCCTCCGACAGCTGTCGGCCAGTTTTCTCTTCCGTCTTCAGTGCGAGAGGGCCCAGCACAAGCTACAGATGCTCTACAAAGTTCAACAAGCCGCCTTCAAGGTACATTTATCCTTCTGGTCAAAAAATTTGGTGAATACTTTTGAAATGTGCAGAAAAACTTTGGATATAGTCCAAGTTTGGATATTGCGTCATCTAATTAGATGGGTCGATGGCAGAGCGGTTAGTGCGCTGGGCTAGTAATCCAGTGGTCGCGAGTTCGAATCCTGCCTCGACCGATTTCGTTCACCTGTAGCACAAGCATTTATGCATATTTTAGGAAACGTAGGGAGATGTATATGTACTTGTTTAACAAGGACATATTCATTTTTTATTAAAAAAAAAAAAAATTCACTTTGTATTTTCAAGAACAAAACTAAATAAGGAATATTTATCTCTTAACACCTGATCCCCATTTCCTTTCTTTGTCCTTTCCCTATCTGGTTTTTTGCTATGAAGTTTTTGTTTTTTAAATTTGATCTTATTTTTTCTGTTTTTAACTATCATACTTTTGTTGATGTACATTAGGGCGGAGCAATTTTTTTTATTTTCGATTTGGGATAGTTGAGAAAAGTTGCCAAACACCATCAGTATTCTAAATAAAATAAAATAAAAAATGTCAAATTATCGTGAGCGAGGACGTTAAA
The DNA here is from genome assembly GCA_963576475.1 of Molanna angustata. Classification (NCBI taxonomy): domain Eukaryota; kingdom Metazoa; phylum Arthropoda; class Insecta; order Trichoptera; family Molannidae; genus Molanna; species Molanna angustata. Next base: position 24,939,976 of record OY754983.1, on the reverse strand, counting down.
TATTGTACATCCACTAGAGAAAGGTCTTTTTTTTAAATCCTTCTAGCGGCTTCTTCACGTCAGCTTGATATGTAGCTCATTGTGAATGATTGGCTTCTAGAGGTCTTCCCATAGTCCAATCTCTCCAATGAATCTTAAGATCTTCAGTGGGCTGGCTTCTCTGATTTGTGTTTCATCAGTGATGTGAGTGCCAAATATTCTGGCTCTTGTTTGCATCAGTGGTCCACAGTCCTCAGGAGTTTCATGTTGGTCTAGGCAGAATCTGCATATATTTAATCTACAATGTCCAGTCAGTGTCCTGACTAGAATTCTTATATTTTCTCTGTTAAGAGTAAGAACTTGTTTAGATCTTTTGGCTGAGAAGTGTCTAGACCAGTGATGGGCAAACTTTTTAAAGGGAGGGCCAGATGAAATAGAAAATTATCTTGGCGGGCCAAAAAAATATGTACAAAACAGATTTTTATAAGTGGTAAACTTAATTTTTGATTTTTGCATCACACACAACATATATTATATACGCACTTTTCAATCTTTCAATTGTGACGGCTTCTAATTTGTAGAATTCCATCATGACAATGATTAATATGAACACAATTTATTTTATTTTTCTCCCGACAACCGTTTCGGCTGAACCAGTTGATTATGGCCTTATAAGCCGAAACGGTCGTCGGGAGAAAAATAAAATAAATTGTGGAATTATATATGTGTTCATATTAATCATTGTCATATATTATATAGATTATTTTATTTTATTATTTTAACATATAATGTTATAATTTACATAAAGATATAATTCACTAGTATAGTAATTTTTACAAATGGTTTTTTTGCAATGCCTCATTAAAAAGATTGCAATCTTGTGCTTGATGAGGGAATCACACTGACAAATAAAAAGATTGCAATCTTGTGCTTGATGAGGGAATCACACTGACAAATAAAAAGATTGCAATCTTGTGCTTGATGAGGGAATCACACTGACAAATAAAAAGATTGCAATCTTGTGCTTGATGAGGGAATCACACTGACAAATAAAAAGATTGCAATCTTGTGCTTGATGAGGGAATCACACTGACAAATAAAAAGATTGCAATCTTGTGCTTGATGAGGGAATCACACTGACAAATAAAAAGATTGCAATCTTGTGCTTGATGAGGGAATCACACTGACAAATAAAAAGATTGCAATCTTGTGCTTGATGAGGGAATCACACTGACAAATAAAAAGATTGCAATCTTGTGCTTGATGAGGGAATCACACTGACAAATAAAAAGATTGCAATCTTGTGCTTGATGAGGGAATCACACTGACAAATAAAAAGATTGCAATCTTGTGCTTGATGAGGGAATCACACTGACAAATAAAAAGATTGCAATCTTGTGCTTGATGAGGGAATCACACTGACAAATAAAAAGATTGCAATCTTGTGCTTGATGAGGGAATCACACTGACAAATAAAAAGATTGCAATCTTGTGCTTGATGAGGGAATCACACTGACAAATAAAAAGATTGCAATCTTGTGCTTGATGAGGGAATCACACTGACAAATGAAAAGATTGCAATCTTGTGCTTGATGAGGGAATCACACTGACAAATAAAAAGATTGCAATCTTGTGCTTGATGAGGGAATCACACTGACAAATGAAAAGATTGCAATCTTGTGCTTGATGAGGGAATCACACTGACAAATAAAAAGATTGCAATCTTGTGCTTGATGAGGGAATCACACTGACAAATAAAAAGATTGCAATCTTGTGCTTGATGAGGGAATCACACTGACAAATAAAAAGATTGCAATCTTGTGCTTGATGAGGGAATCACACTGACAAATAAAAAGATTGCAATCTTGTGCTTGATGAGGGAATCACACTGACAAATAAAAATATTGCAATCTTGTGCTTGATGAGGGAATCACACTGACAAATAAAAAGATTGCAATCTTGTGCTTGATGAGGGAATCACACTGACAAATAAAAATATCAAATACAAAGTAATTAAATCAAAATCATACATTAAGTGGGGGGGGGACTGCTGCCAACGTACCTATTTTGCAATTTGATATACCATCATTATTTATTATCAAATCATTTTGAAAAAAATAATTTAGATAGTTTGGATATTAATAAACAAAAATATACCTTAACTTTTTGATAATTTTCTGTATAAATTCTTGTAGAAAATAATGGCATACCCCGATTTTCAACGTTTATCATATATTTTTAATAAACTATAAGGCGTAGAGCAATATATATTTTTTTAAATTAAAGAAGACAAAAATATCTAGAAAAATATGATGTGACGTTGCATTAATGCTTCAGGTTTAGTAAATAAACCTAAAAAACATTTATTTTCCATTCAGCGCCATTGCGTAATAAAAGTTTTTTTGGTTTATTTACTTAACCAGATGCGTTAATGCAACGTCATATCATATTTTTCCAGGTATTTTGTTGTTCTTTTATTTATAAAAAAAAATATTGCTGTATACCTTATATTTTTTTAGAAATTTAAGATAAATGTCTAAAATCGGGGTATGCTTATTATTTTCCTACAGGAATATACACAGAACATAATCAAAAAGTTAAGGTATATTTCTCTTTATTAATATCCAAACTAACTAGGTTATTTTTTTCAAAATGATTCGTTTAGTAATAATGATGGTATATCAAATTGAAAAAATAGGTAAGTTGGCAGCAGTCACCCTCTTAAGTAATTAAAACAAAATAATACATGAACAAAAAATCTAACAAACATTAAAAAAAGTTTAAAATAAATGAGGAATACAGACAATTGAAACATATCAAACAAATCGAAAACAATCAATTTAGAATCTTAGATGGAATTTTGATTTTAGTTTAAACTTTTTATATTCCTTATATATATTATTAGAAAAAAAAGTTACTAAAATTGATTATTCTTTAGAAGAGTGTGAACAGACGAGACTGTGCTTCTAAAAATTGTTCATAATCTGGTAGAAACTGGGATGAGCTGATTCGCACTAGTGAAGCTAAATGGTGGCTAAATTTTGTCCTATTATAGGTGTCATTGTTGGGGTTATTCGAAACCAATCGCGGGCCGGATTGACTACCCCGAAGGACCGTACTTTGCCCATGACCTGTCTATACTCTAGAGTGAGTTGACTGTTAAGTTGAACCGTGTTTAATTCTTTCAATAACCCGTCATCACAATACATTCAAGAGCCGTGTCAGAGAAAATAGCTCTCTGGGAGACATCTCACACTCGGCAGGCCAAGTCAGTAAAAAAGTCGAGATCCGATAACGTATCGCCGCTTATCTCGCCTATGTTTACGCCCGTGACGACACTTCCTAGTCACTAAACACTGTCATGTTTGTAAATGCACTTATCCATATTTCTCGCCATTGGGCTAGCTTACGGTACATTTTAAAATTATTTTTTATGGCAATACTCAATATTTTCACAATGATTTGAATAAATGTCATATTTGTTTACATAAATTTGTTTAATAAATATAATATGGTCATATTTTTAAGCACAAAATCACGTTATAATACCATTAAATTATATTTCTTTTGTGTTTATTGAATGTTTTGAAAGTAATTTTGTAAAGTTGTATTTAATTATATTTGGATCAATTTATCAACGTGTGACGACAGCAGCGTGTTACTTTTTTACTAAAAACTATGCCAAAATTTTCTTTTGTTAAGTTTTAAAATACATATGTGATAAAATAGCTTACATGAATACTTTCTCAAAATCAAAAATTATTTCAAATCTATACGGAAAATATATACGAACCCTTAGATTATGTCTTATAAAACTTTGTACGAACCCATATTTCCAATAAATTTATGTGCATATAAAACTTTTGTTACGTGGTAATTAGAAATAAAAGAATTACCTGGATCACAGATAGTAACAACTCTGTGATGATATAGTAAGCCAACATAGTAAGCCAACAAAGCGGCTTACTATGTATGATGGATGCTTTAGTATTAGTGGTCCTATAAATTGACATGAATAGATTGCCTCCAGATGAATTAATAATGTTGACATTTTCAATGTTTATTGATAATATTGTCACTTTCAATTTGAATTGATCATATTGACATTTTCAATGTTTATTGATAATATTGTCATTTTCAATTTGAATTGATAATATTGTCACTTTCAATTTGAATTGATAATATTGTCATTTTCAATTTGAATTGATAATATTGTCATTTTCAATTTGAATTGATATCATTGTCATTTTCAATTTCAATTGATAATATTGTCATTTTCAATTTTAATTTATAATATTGTCATTTTCAATTTGAATTGATAATATTGTCATTTTCAATTTTAATTTATAATATTGTCATTTTCAATTTGAATTGATATCATTGTCATTTTCAATTTGAATTGATATCATTGTCATTTTCAATTTGAATTGATATCATTGTCATTTTCAATTTGAATTGATATCATTGTCATTTTCAATTTGAATTGATATCATTGTCATTTTCAATTTGAATTGATAATATTGTCATTTTCAATTTGAATTGATAATATTGTCATTTTCAATTTTAATTGATAATATTGTCATTTTCAATTTTAATTGATAATATTGTCATTTTCAATTTTAATTGATAATATTGTCATTTTCAATTTGAATTGATATCATTGTCATTTTCAATTTGATTTGATATCATTGTCATTTTCAATTTGAATTGATAATATTGTCATTTTCAATTTGAATTGATAATATTGTCATTTTCAATTTGAATTGATATCATTGTCATTTTCAATTTGAATTGATATCATTGTCATTTTCAATTTGAATTGATATCATTGTCATTTTCAATTTGAATTGATAATATTGTCATTTTCAATTTGAATTGATAATATTGTCATTTTCAATTTGAATTGATATCAATGTCTTTTAATTGATAATATTGTCATTTTCAATTTTAATTGATAATATTGTCATTTTCAATTTGAATTGATAATATTGTCATTTTCAATTTTAATTGATAATATTGTCATTTTCAATTTGAATTGATATCATTGTCATTTTCAATTTGAATTGATATCATTGTCATTTTCAATTTGAATTGATATCATTGTCATTTTCAATTTGAATTGATAATATTGTCATTTTCAATTTGAATTGATAATATTGTCATTTTCAATTTTAATTGATAATATTGTCATTTTCAATTTTAATTGATAATATTGTCATTTTCAATTTTAATTGATAATATTGTCATTTTCAATTTGAATTGATATCATTGTCATTTTCAATTTGATTTGATATCATTGTCATTTTCAATTTGAATTGATAATATTGTCATTTTCAATTTTAATTGATAATATTGTCATTTTCAATTTGAATTGATATCATTGTCATTTTCAATTTGAATTGATATCATTGTCATTTTCAATTTGAATTGATAATATTGTCATTTTCAATTTGAATTGATATCATTGTCATTTTCAATTTGAATTGATATCATTGTCATTTTCAATTTGAATTGATAATATTGTCATTTTCAATTTGAATTGATAATATTGTCATTTTCAATTTGAATTGATATCATTGTCATTTTCAATTTTAATTGATAATTTTGTCATTTTCAATTTTAATTGATAATATTGTCATTTTCAATTTGAATTGATAATATTGTCATTTTCAATTTTAATTGATAATATTGTCATTTTCAATTTGAATTGATATCATTGTCATTTTCAATTTGAATTGATATCATTGTCATTTTCAATTTGAATTGATAATATTGTCATTTTCAATTTTAATTGATAATATTGTCATTTTCAATTTGAATTGATATCATTGTCATTTTCAATTTGATTTGATATCATTGTCATTTTCAATTTGAATTGATAATATTGTCATTTTCAATTTGAATTGATAATATTGTCATTTTCAATTTGAATTGATATCATTGTCATTTTCAATTTGAATTGATATCATTGTCATTTTCAATTTGAATTGATAATATTGTCATTTTCAATTTGAATTGATATCATTGTCATTTTCAATTTGAATTGATATCATTGTCATTTTCAATTTGAATTGATAATATTGTCATTTTCAATTTGAATTGATAATATTGTCATTTTCAATTTGAATTGATATCATTGTCATTTTCAATTTTAATTGATAATATTGTCATTTTCAATTTTAATTGATAATATTGTCATTTTCAATTTGAATTGATAATATTGTCATTTTCAATTTTAATTGATAATATTGTCATTTTCAATTTGAATTGATATCATTGTCATTTTCAATTTGAATTGATATCATTGTCATTTTCAATTTGAATTGATATCATTGTCATTTTCAATTTGAATTGATAATATTGTCATTTTCAATTTGAATTGATAATATTGTCATTTTCAATTTTAATTGATAATATTGTCATTTTCAATTTTAATTGATAATATTGTCATTTTCAATTTTAATTGATAATATTGTCATTTTCAATTTGAATTGATATCATTGTCATTTTCAATTTGATTTGATATCATTGTCATTTTCAATTTGAATTGATAATATTGTCATTTTCAATTTTAATTGATAATATTGTCATTTTCAATTTGAATTGATATCATTGTCATTTTCAATTTGAATTGATATCATTGTCATTTTCAATTTGAATTGATAATATTGTCATTTTCAATTTGAATTGATATCATTGTCATTTTCAATTTGAATTGATATCATTGTCATTTTCAATTTGAATTGATAATATTGTCATTTTCAATTTGAATTGATAATATTGTCATTTTCAATTTGAATTGATATCATTGTCATTTTCAATTTTAATTGATAATATTGTCATTTTCAATTTTAATTGATAATATTGTCATTTTCAATTTGAATTGATAATATTGTCATTTTCAATTTTAATTGATAATATTGTCATTTTCAATTTGAATTGATATCATTGTCATTTTCAATTTGAATTGATATCATTGTCATTTTCAATTTGAATTGATAATATTGTCATTTTCAATTTGAATTGATAATATTGTCATTTTCAATTTGAATTTATAATATTATCACTTTTAATTTGATGATTTTGTCATTTTAATTTAAATTACCATCGCCGCCCAGAGAAGAAAGTACCCACCCACAATTCGGAATTTTTTTTTTTTTTTTACTAAAAAAATGTATATGTCCTTGTTAAACAAGTACATATACATCTTCCTACGTTCCCTAAAATAAGCTAATAAATGCTTGTGCTATAGGTGAACGAAATCGGTCGAGGCAGGATTCAAACTCGCGACCACTGGATTGCTAGTACAGCGCGCTAACGTCTCTGCCATCGACCCATCTTGATAATTCTATTATTTTTATTATTTAATTTGAATCAACGACTCTGTCATTGATAAATTTAATTGACGATTATTTCATCTTCAATTGAATTAATCATTTTCCAATTTTTAATTTAAATTGATGACTTTGTCATTTTGGATTGATTACCTTGTTTTAAGTTTTGTTGTATTATGTTGAGGTGGAAGTGGCATCAGATGAGGATGGTGATGCGGAGGGGGCGTGCACGGGTGATGAGGCAGACAGCAGGGAGGGACTCCGTCTCAGCATCACGAGGCTCAACCAAGATTGGCAAATCAAGAAAGAAAAGGAGGCTCATGTGTGAGTCTTTTAGAATAATCTTATTTTTTATAATTATTACTTAGTTAAAAATCCACTACAGTCTTCTCTTCCTTGGTTTAAATCTTTGGGATTGGTTGGCAGCAAAGCTGTGCATCTCTTACTCTACTTCGCTCTGTCTTTAGCGACTCTCTTTAACTCTTATACTTCATGTCCTCCAAATTTAATTCATTCTTATACTTCATGTCCTCTACATTTAATTCATTCTTATACTTCATGTCCTCCAAATTTAATTCATTCTTATACTTCATGACCTCTACATTTAATTCATTCTTATACTTCATGTCCTCTACATTTAATTCATTCTTATACTTCATGTCCTCTACATTTAATTCATTCTTATACTTCATGTCTTCCACATTTAATTCATTCTTATACTTCATGTCCTCTACATTTAATTCATTCTTATACTTCATGTCCTCTACATTTAATTCATTCTTATACTTCATGTCTTCCACATTTAATTCATTCTTATACTTCATGGCACAGACTCCACAGGCACATTTTTTGTATGTTTTTGTATGTGTGTTATAGTTGTGGATTTGTACTCTCTACGTATGTCTTAGTTCCGGATCTTGTATTTTTATTTTGTGTATTAGTTTTAACCCAGATAATCCTGAAACTTTTTTTTGTTCGAAAATTCTTGATTTTCGAATATATGGTAATTTGTGATAAAAAAATAAGGTCCTAGAAGAAGAAAAACAAAAATGTTTTTTTTTTTTTATTTTATTGCAAAAAGAAAAGTGTACGATTATTCGAACATTAGGAACATAAACCACCTATTACAGTATTCATCATGAAAAAGTTGAGCGTCTCGTTAAGTTTTTTTTTTTTAGATATAAAATAAACAAATATATTGGACACTGGCGAACTTATTGCCATTAGGCAATTTCTTCTTCTCCAACCAACCAGATTACAAAGTATTACAAAATTATTCTTATATGTAGGTACAAAAGAATTATAGCGAAAAACAGAAAAAAGTAAAATAAAAATTATTCTTCTTTTTCATAAAACAATCAACGTGTAATGCCACATCACATTTTCTACACTTATAGAACGATGTTTTTTTGACATACTCTACATCGTGTTGCTTTATTCTGCTTCCAATTTTCCACCTTTGTATCGATGGAGTTGCCAAGCATTTTGTATCGAAACATCAAGCAGGAAAGTTATTAGACAATAATACCACTTCTTTCCACGTATACCAATCCTGTATAAACCTATATTTTGGTCACGTCTGTCTACTCCCCCCATTCCTTTATATAAACATAAACTGCATTTGGTTGTTTCACGGTTATTTTCTTTTTATGCGCTTGGGAATATCTTGAAACCATGTGGAATGGGTCACTTGCTACAGCATTTGATGCGACTGTGACAACATTATTGTCGTGCCAACGAGTTACTGATATGGATCTACCGAGAGTAACCTTTTGATCAGATGCACCACGTGATTCATTCTTCATATCTTTAATTGATTTTAATGGACATTTCGACGGCCTATTGTCCCGGTTACTCTGATGCCTCTTGCTGTCAGCTCCTCAACGAGTGGAATTGTGGTAAAATAATTATCACAAAATATATGATACGGGTATTTCGCTATATTTTGTATTATATCTGTGTAGGTTAGTACTACACAGGGGCCAAGACCTAATGGTCGGTAAATCTCTTCAGTTGGAGCTGCTGCTACGAGATCATTTTTTGTATCAGGTGTATTTTCCCAATAAAGGCGTCTTCTAGGTAATGTCACATAGCCACTCAGAAGAAGAATTCTAAAAAACGATTTGAGTTCCTCTTTGGTGATATTGGCTTCTTTATTTTTTTGAAATGCATATTTATTAGTAAAATTTAGTAACATTTCCATCAAATTGTTGTCAAAGAAATGTTCAAATAGTTCTGCTGGACTTTGTTCGTTGTGAACTAATGTAAGTGGTGGCCAAGATTCCATTGTCTCAGGTTGAAATTCTATATTTCTCCATATATATGACTCATTCTTTCTTACATGTAATGAACGTGGCTCTTGAACATCGTCACTAGTTGTTCCAATAACATCTTCTATTTCATCAGAATTTTGACGAATCACCATTTCTGGTGGAGCTCTTAACTGAGATCCCGGTAACTGATATGGAGACATTTGTTCTTCATCCCCATATCTTCATCAATATTATAATCACACACATTTTCTGGAGGAAGCATTAATATATCGACACATCTTTCTTTCTCAATTTCTTCGTCATCCTCTTCTAAGAGTGTCAATATTTCATCAACAGTTAATGATGATGTAAAAATAAAAAAAATATAGGTTGAAAAAATATTATTTATGAAAAAAATATTAATTATAAATGAAATTATAATAGCAAAAAAAATATATATCCAACATTTGACACATTTCACGTTTGTACTGTATACACCACTGTTTGTACTGTGTATTATCCTATTGTACGTTTAAACATACACTATTGTTTCAGAAGTTATAACTACCCTAATCTGTAAGCGAAGTTAATTTTAATCATACAGTAATATTAATTAATCATTTTCATATATACATTACAAAAATGAAGTTTATAATTGTAACATTTTAAAAATTATTTACCTTTTATGAACAGAAGGTGGTATCGACATCTTTGCAAAAAAAGTATCAATAAAATAAACTCCAAAAACACGGAAATTAACAGCGACAACCTGTTGCAAACTGTTGTAAGTGAGAGAGTATTGTCTTAGCATTAGAAATATACTAGAAACATCACCGATAAAAAAATAAACTAAGAGTATTGTCAATTTAACGTGTGACACTGCAAGTGTTCGAAAAATCGTACAATAGGATTATCTGGGTTAATGTTTCATACTGTGCTATCTTCTGTATGTTTAGTTTCTATTGTGTATAGATATTTGGATGGTGTGTATGCATTTAGACCGTAAGTCATTTTTATTATTCTGTTTTGCTTTCTTTATAGCTTTTGGATAAGTATATCTGTCTTAGATATATAATTTTGTTATACATTCTAATCTGGTTGGTTGGAAGAAATTGCCAGATGGTTATAAGCCCGCCAGTTAAATAAAGAAGCTTTTTGCCTCAATAAACGTTTCATTTTACTATTATTGATATTACATTTTGTAAGTTAAATATCAACATGTTTCATAATCAACACGAGACTGACATGATACTGTGATAATAAATTGTATGTTTGGTGAATAAAAGTCAATATAATTTGTCATATTTTTTCATTTCAGCGAAAAGGAGAATTTGGACACAAAAGACGTAGAATTGACAATGGACCGATGTAGCAAATGTTGCGCAGGCGTGAAGATAGAAAGTGATATTTTGGACGAAACGTGAGTCAATCTTTATCTATGTATCTCAATATTAATAACTGCATTGTTATCTATATATTAATAACTGTATTGTCATCTATATATTGATAACTGTATTGTCATCTATATATTAATAACTGTATTTTCATCTTTATATTAATAACTGTATTGTCATCTATATATTAATAACTGTATTGTCATCTATATATTAAAATAAAATGTGAAGGGAAAACGTGGGACCCCTTTTTATGCAAACTGCGCCCACGTAGGATTTTGAGATTTGGCATAATTAAAGTTCATATGGAGAAGCAGTGCAGAAAGATAAATTTATGCATTCTCTTTATTGATTAACTTTTTAACATATCAATAGAGACGAAGTTGAGATATTATAGAAGAACCAGGAACTCAAGGCACCTACAGGGTTTACATTCGGCTGGTTTACGTGACTGCAAGCACTCGTATGTAATTGTCCTTTACCAGAGTGCAAGCACTCGTGTGTAAATGCCCTTTACCAGAGTGCAATCACTCGTGTGTAATTGTCCTTTACCAGAGTGCAAGCACTCGTGTGTAAATGCCCTTTACCAGAGTGCAATCACTCGTGTGTAATTGTCCTTTACCAGAGTGCAAGCACTCGTGTGTAAATGTCCTTTACCAGAGTGCAAGCACTCTAATGAAAATGAGGTATTTAATACAAAAATTCAAATAGTTGATACGTACAGAATTGTTGTAGTACAAAATGAAGTGAATTTGATTAGAATCCATTAATATTTTTAACATTTATTTGTTTTTAAAATTATTGAAGACAGTTACCAATTTGTCTGAAGTTGATTGAACCACACCACTAATTACTGTTGTTTTCTTTTTGCTCAGTAAAAACGGTACCGACGCGTGTCTATGCAAAGGCAGTCCGGCCAGAAAACACGGCAGGAAGCGCATGCGTCGGAGCAGTGCCATTGATAACAAAGAAAAAGATGCCATACTTGTGATTGACAAGACAGAGGACTTGAAAACAGACATATTGTTAGTATTTTATTTGTTATTTAATAGTTTTGTGGCGTCCCTGCATTCAATGTGTTGTCAGCACCCATGCCCCAGCTTTTTCCGCGAGTGTCAGAAGACACTCAATGGCCGATGGGATGGGATTAAAGAGACGGACGATGTCATTGTATCATCAAGCAGCCTAAAGGCAAGCTAGGCAGTCACTTCTGTGCGGGCATCATGTCCTCTCCTGTCACATCACAGACTTACATATTTTAGAGATCACGTGACATTTCATCAAATAGTTTTTCATGTACTGTTTTCCATAAATTCATTCGTTGTTCAAACTCACGAGTTATCGTTGAATCACCACACTCTGTATGGACGGGCAAATCTATAGAATATAATATTTAGTGTCTTTTGATATGTTAAGTATCTGGATGGGTGAATAATAACCCAATCGAAAGCTTGATCGGTGTGTTTGTTGCATTTTATTTTAATCTATTTAATAAATTTCAATTTAAACATTGGTCTGTAATGTTCCGGGTTATTTGATTTAAACACCGTACATGTATTAATTGTTTATTTTCCGAATTAAGACAGAAAAGATGAATATTATGACTACGTGCTTACTCTAAATGATTGACATTGAATAGATATCAATTTAGCTTTTATTGTAAATTGATATCAGAGAACTTTTATATTGGAATATTTTTATTATTGCATATGCGCAAACATTGGATTTTTGTATAAAAATATCTTTGACTCCCGACAGAGAAAAAAATCCAATGTTTGCGCATATGCAATAATAAAAATATTCGATTACTTACACATTGGTACAAGTAGGTAAATAAGACAAAAATGACCTTATAAGTCTGGCGCAAATCAGGGGTGACTTCTATGCGAAAAATGCATTGTCACCTCAGATATAAGAATTGTAGCTTTCATTATATACAAAAAAAAAACAATTCTCTCAATAGATGGCGTTACAACAAAATAAATAAGAAATAATAAGATTGTTGTTCATAATTTCACCCATAGATGGCTGTAGTATAAATTCCTTATTTTCAAGCGAAAAGAATTTCAGTATTACAATATATAGAACTTTCAAAATTGAATTGATAGGGATCTCATTAAAAAGGCATAATTGGTGAACGTTGCGCAAGCGCATAAAGTGATCACGTAAACCAGCCGATGACAGGTCGTAAGCCCTGTAGGTGCCTTGATTTCCCAGTTCTCCTACAATAAATATTCCAACTTCGTCTCTATTGAGATAATTAAAAATCTGTTAAAAAACTTTTATCTTGTTTCTTTAAGTTCAAGGGGTCGATAGCTTTAAACATGTTATGAAATTAATATTACTATCACTATCGACACTCTGGTATTTCTTAATCTATCATCATAAATACTTCATTTTTAATAAGTAAATAAGATACCATTTCTCTCAGTATATCCTGTTGATAATATATAATATGAACTTGATAACATTAATAAATAAATAAACACTTCCTTGCACCCTGCGCAAGTGGCGATTTTATTACCGTATGGCATTTTCTTCCAACTAACCAGTGTTTCCAGCCCAGAGAAGCAATATTTGCGTGAGAAATAAATTTAAATAAATTTCTCCTCTGCTGGGAATCGAACCCAGAACGCCCGCACAGAAACCAAACGGCTTACCAACTGTGCCACGGCGGTCGACATTGAATAGACACAAGTGTTATATATTTATCTATTAGTGGATGCATTATTATGTAAGTATTTCTAAAGCAGCCCATTCACGATCGTGGCGTCGTTCCATATGGACCGGCTCCATTTGGAGCATTGTAAAATTTTCATCACACTCACGGGCGCGCCATCGAGCCATCAAAATTAGTATACACAAGCGGTCGGCGCTTTCGCATTAAGAAGTTCTATTTTTTTTTTAATTTTCCTGTGAAAATGAGTTATAATTCTGATGATGAGTTTTATACAACTGCTATTTAGCGGTTTGTTTATATATAAATAGAAAAAAACAAAAAGAAAATGTTGTAATTTCGCATTCACGAGAGTGTAAAACAGCTCGGCGCAATGAGATGGCGCAATGTACCGCTGGTTTTCACACTCACGAGCATGCCGTGCCGACAAGATGCGTCGCGCCGTTTTCGCGTTACTACAGAGTTTCGATCGTTTGTAATTCCATTTTGGTTGTGTCAGGCCAATTGGGCTGCGCTTGTTTTGACATTCACGAGCGCATTTTGGCGTGATGGCAAGCCATTTGGAAGGATGGCACGATCGTGAATGGGGGCATTTAAAAATATTCCTTCAAGTCAGATTATATTATCATCCCTAAATGTGTGACAAACAAAACTATTAAAATGTCAGTATTAAATTATATGAAATGACTAAAGATTAAAACTAACATTTTTTCTTATCTATTGATACACAATTTCTAGAATATGTTTTGGAATAATATTTATCTAAATGACTATTTAGATCTAAATGACTATTTAGATAATATTCCCAACTATAAGACAAGTCCATAACAGGTCCGCAGATTCTTTTGAGAAAGTGCATAATGGTTATCTATATATTAATATGAGAAGCAATAATTTCACACCCTTTTATAAGCAAAATAACACGTACAGTTATGGCCCTGTATTACAGTCCTCCCTCAACTCATTGAGTTTGTTAAACTCAAGATTAATGTTAAGGTGAGATTGAATCCATTTCCGTATTACAGTGCAATATGACATGTCAGTTACTAAATCTTCAATTATAGACATATTTTACTTTTTCTGTGGTTATTATCTGTCAAATTTTAAATAACCTCAAATAATACCAACTACAAAACGGGACGCTACCACTTGAAATACTATTGTTTTATTATCCAACATGATAAATTTAATTTTTTTTTCACCAAAATAATGCTTTTAAATGCCCATGTTGGTTTCAATATGGCTGTCAGTTTGTTTTGTTGTGTGGCGCCACCGTCGATACAACTAACGCCTCTAGTGATAGAACACTGAAACTACACGCGTTGCCTAGCAAATGACAGTTGACTCACGGTTAAGTAAGTACTTTTTTTTTTTTTATAAAAAAATGAATATGTCCTTGTTAAACAAGTACATATACATCTTCCTACATTCCCTAAACTAAGCATAAATGCTTGTCCTATAGGTGAACGAGATCGGTCGAGGCAGGATTCAAACTCGCAACCACTGGATTACTAACCCAGCGCGCTAACCGCTCTGCCATCCACCCATCCAAAATTAACTTAATCCGCCAGAAACGTTGAGTTAAATATTTGTCGTTTTAGTGACG
The DNA here is from genome assembly GCA_963576475.1 of Molanna angustata. Lineage (NCBI taxonomy): Eukaryota > Metazoa > Arthropoda > Insecta > Trichoptera > Molannidae > Molanna > Molanna angustata. Next base: position 24,924,734 of record OY754983.1, on the reverse strand, counting down.
TATTTGAGGGAAGATTAGGCCTAAATGGACACTGCTACATTTTTGTAAAACTTGTGTTAAGCTCTTAAACTGGGACTGTAATACCGGCCCAATGTTTCTTAACCTCATAAGTTTTTTACTATGGACGATTAAACAGAGAAAACGGGTATTGTTAAAAAATATATTACAAAAAATAAAATGAGTGCGTTGTGGCTAACTCTAAACTCCTCACTATCAAGTTACTCCACAGAGTATTCAAATTTTGTATGTTGAATTTTCGGCATATTCATGAAATGTGTTTTGTTAAATTATTTTTAATTTAAATATTTAATTTTGATAATTCGTGACGTGCCTTTTCAGCAATTTGAAAATAAAAATAACAAATTTCGATTTTCTTGAACCTGGGGTCACTTTGAAATATTTGACAGTTGAAAAAATTAAGAAGCACTATTCGGATATCCTTCAAAATCTAATGGGGTCTAAGCGAGTACTAGATATACAAATTTGTTCAACAGAATGATCTGAAAATAGTTAGATTTGCTTTTGACCATAGACAATACAATAGCATGTTCAGAATAACCAAAATGTGTACTATTGGATGACAATTGATTTGGGAAACAATTACAGTTATTGTTATTGGATTCATTTCAATACAATCATAGAAATTTCAGAATAATCACCATTATATTATGTTATGTTGAATGGGACGGAACCAAACGCGGTTAAAAGCCGTTGACGAAAGTTATTTTATGAATGTATTTTTTTCTAGAGATTTACATAACTCGGATAATGGGGAGAGTGCGCAGAAAATAGGATTAAGAACCAGAGAGAGACAAAAGAAAGATGTCATCTGTAAGGTGAGTGTTATACATCATAGAATGTTATATTTCGTATAGCTTCTCATTTAAATAACAGATACAATGTCTAGTATAAACTCGACATGCACCCAATAACAAGTTGCCAAATTACAGGGACTTGTAATATTTATCGTCTCACAGATCCAGACTGAAAAAACAATTTCAAAACTGTGTCTCTCCGCCGGGAATCGAACCCGGGACCTTTAGCTCAACAGTCGGATATTTAACCAACTGAGACATGAAGGCAGACAAAATATATCAACATTTTTTTTAATAGATTTTTATACAAGGAAACCTATCTACCGTTGTTTTTTTTTTTACTTGGTGTTTATGTAAAGTATATAATATTAGGTAATGCCAGCTGGTTAAAAATTATTTGACCAACATCAATTTAGTTTTTTTTTTTTTTTATTATTTTTGTTTTATTTAATATTTTAGTTACTTATATTTAATATTTTAGTTACTTATATTTAATATTTTAGTTACTTATATTTAATATTTTAGTTACTTATATTTAATATTTTAGTTACTTATATTTAATATTTTAGTTACTTATATTTAATATTTTAGTTACTTATATTTAATATTTTAGTTACTTATATTTAATATTTTAGTTACTTATATTTAATATTTTAGTTACTTTTTTAATGTATAAGATGCTCTTTATTTAGGTAAAATCTCAATTCAAACACGAAAAAATATTCAATAAGTTATTTTTTAGCCACAGATAATAATCTTGTCTGGGAAAATTATTATTTTGACAGCTCATCATATTTTGCCGCCGTCGCAATATCTGATGGTTACATTAACCACTACGTGGCATAATATCAATTTAAGAAAATATCAACGAATGTTAGTGATGTTTTCTTTGCATATGTACCTATATACAAGACTTTAGTACAAATATATATGTTGTAGAGGTGGGGGCGATAAGCCTATCGCAAAGTTTAGGCCTGGTTGGGCAAAAATTAATATTATTTTTATTTTATTTATACAATTATTAGCAAGTTGACTATTTCATCTGTGGAATGGACAGTCATTTATTTATTTATTTATTTTTTTACACAGAGGGCAGATATATCGTCCCTCTCCTGACATACAGTCGTATCTGCAAAATGCAAATTGTTCAGGAGAGCCTTTTTAGTGTTTTGCCCGTGCATATTTTCATCTCTTCCAGCACACGGTGACACGGTGTAAATATATTTTATTTGTATTCAGTGGCGGCTCTTCCTAAAGGGGTCTCGGGTTCAGCCTTCCCAAACACTTCATTCAAAAGATTCCAAAAAATGTATGTAATTAAATATTGAGAACACATTATTTTTCTAATTAATATTTGCCGTCTTACATCTGTAGTATATTTAGCGAAAGTATTTAAACCTACCTGCTTTGTAAAGCAAGCAAGATTCTATGAAATATTTCATTCCCTGGGCACAGTCAACTTGTGCCTGGAGAACCCATACAATTCACGTGACGGCCCGCTGCCGTCGCAGCTCGTCGTACACGCTGAATGTATGCCGATTTCAAGCAAAACGGGGCAGTGCCCGCCAAGGGTTATAGTATATTTTCATTCATTCATATTTTGTTGTACATTGCGATGATCGAATGTTTGGTAAGCAGTTGTGATTCCTTGAGGCTATCATTAATTGATATTACATTAAACTATAAATTATCTGAAATATATAAGTATTATTATTTAATTAATTGATACCATAATAATGCAAACAAAAATGATTTTAGAAATAAAACGTGTAAAATCAGGAAGCAGTCTTACTGCTGTTGCCAGAAGTTTATTTTTTTCAATTTTGTATGATCAATATTCATTAGGGGTCACAAATTATTTTATAATATATCGATGCATTTTATTACAAACGTTATTTAAAACCCAATCAAATACAGCATAAATGATTCACGTTTTAATTTCCGATAAAAAAAAAGAACTATGGAAAACACTGATCATTTTAATATACGAAAATAATATTGTGTTACATATCTGCTTAATGATTCCTGTAGTACCTAAGTTAATTTCTCTTCCAGGTAAAAATATAATTTTGAGCCCTATATATATGAATCATTCTTATATATATTAGAATCGTATTTGCACATAGGTCTATTAGTGATATTTTATTTTCAGTAATTGTTAGACAACAAATCACTAAGCTATTCCAAGTTAACGGGAGGTGATACAGTCGAGACCTTTAGTGAGAACATGCACAGTACAACATATAAATACACATTGGTGGTCCTAACTCACTAAGCTATTCCAAGTTAACTGGAGGTGATACAGTCGAGACCTTTAGTGAGAACATGCACAGTACAACATATAAATACACGTTGGTGATCCTAGCTCCATTTTTCAAAATATATCAGATACGATAGTTAGTCAGCAGAGGGCAGATATATGTGTTCGACTTGTGCTGTAAACTTCAGTTTGTCAGCCGACTTCAGCGGGTTGAATTGGTCTCCTGCGATTCGCATATTTATCACGTATTTTTGGTGCTGTATGCTGGTACTTTATGACCAGATCCTGTTCTGTAATACGACTGTAGTTCCTTTCCTTCTGTGACCAAGTAACTATAATAAACAACATCGGAGCTGTTCCTGTGAAGATAGAAAGATACGTCTCAAGTAAGTGACTGTCTTTATATCAACGGGTGGAATAACAGATCTCGATTTGTAGTTGACTTGCTGACAACAATTTTTGTTTTGGGGTAATTAAGCCCCAAACCCCCGGACAGCGAGATATTTACACGCCTGCTCGTCCACGCCCTTTTACATTTGTGAGATATGCTGTGATAGTGTGAATATAAATTTGATATATCAATACATTTTGCAGAGATGTGGAGGTGATTTTAAGAGTAAAGGATCCCTCCGCAGCCACACCAGACAATGTGAAAAGAATTTGATTCTCAGAAACAAAGCAAGGACAAGAAAAGACACAGAAAGGTATTATATTTGTATTATTTTTATTTGTAACTTCTTATACATATGAGTACATAGTAGGTACAATCAGCAAGAATAAAACCCAAATGCACAGTCCTAGGTAACTAAATACTAACTCCTAACCTCACTGGAGTATTTAGTATTCTTATGTTAGCAATAGGCATGATGACTTATTTTGAGAAACTATCTCACGATGTTTTTACGCATCCACTGTTTTCAAATATATATACATTTCTACATAAAATAAAGGTTTAGTAGCAAAAATTGCCATTTCAAAATACAATTTGACATTTACGTCAAAAAATGCTTGCAGTGTAATGGCGTCCGTCGGAGCTGACGGTGACGTCACGGTTTCGTAAACCGCATATCACTACTATATGTACTATATGTATTCTAAGACGATTTGTGTATTTAAAATAAATTCAAAAGTGCATAAGTGTTGTGCGGTCCCAAAATGTACAAACACGTCGAAAAAAACACTTACTGAGGCAGTTGTTTTCATCCCACGCGAATATAAACGAGAAATAAGTGGTTAAATTTGGCACGGCGAGACCCAGAAAGTGTATTTTATTAAGTATGCGTTTACAATGAAATACAGTATTTGTTCCCTCACGTTTAGCTCTCAATACTATAATTCATTTACAAAATATTTACCATTAATAAGGCAATAAGCATAAAAAGAACTTCATGAATGTCCAAACGTCAAAATACGCCATCTTAAGTTTCCCGCGTATTAGACATTAGGCCTGTGTAACACCACTGCGTTACGCCGCTCAATTGCATCGACCCAGTTCACTGCGCCGGGTGTGTTAAGTCACTCCTTCGAAATGTATTGACTCACGGCGCAGTGAGTCGTGAGTGCTAGACCGGGAGAATGCGAACAGTGTTAGAGTATTGAGTTGCTTGCTTTTTAACCGACATACATACATACTTACTAAATAAACAACGTAATAGACAATAACATAAAACTAGCTTACCTTAGCACAGGCCATGCCTAGTGAAGGGGCTAGTAACAAAGATACAAACAAAAAGAAATCGCTTAAACTATGTAAGCACCAGTGAAATAATAAAATGATATTTATTGAAATAACTTATATTTACTTTGTATGTTTACTACTAATAATAATAATAGTTACTTTTATTTAGACGTAAAAAATACAAAATTAATACATCTAGTATAAACAAAAATATATAATTTTTTTGATACATTCTAATCCCGAAAAGTGCCGAATTAAAGCGTTTCCCGATTAAGTGCCGACGCAAGTCTGAATTTCCCGAAATCGGCAATCGGTAAATTTGTAAAAAGAATGTTTTTATTTGATTGTTAAAATGTTTTTATTCTATTACTATTATTTTAAATTTGTAAAATAAGATGTTTTATATGGTTGGAATTTTGTCTTATTTTGATTTAATTGTAAATTAGTATTCATTCTGTTATTTAAATGTCGTTTAATTCAATTATTTATTGCTATTAATTTCGTTTATAAATTAGTGTATATTATATTTTGTTTTTTTACTTTTTATTTTGATATAAATTGCTAATTGAATTGTTTAGTGTTTACTATTTGTTGTGATTGTGAATTTATATAATGATTATTTTATTATTTTAAATTTGTAAAAGGAAAAAATGTTTTATTTTAATATCGACCTGGCAACTTAAAAGAATTGTTACGGCGGTATTGTGGAAGTTGGTGTCTCTTTCTCGCACTGTGTCTGTAGTGCTGTGTGAGCGGGACATCAACTCTGTAGGTACCTGTAGTAGTGTCAGGCATAGATTACACTAACTAGTGTCAGGTATTGTGGAAGTTGGTGTCTCTTTCTCGCACTGTGTCTGTAGTGCTGTGTGAGCGGGACATCAACTCTGTAGGTACCTGTAGTAGTGTCAGGCATAGATTACACTAACTAGTGTCAGGTATTGTGGAAGTTGGTGTCTCTTTCTCGCACTGTGTCTGTAGTGCTGTGTGAGCGGGACATCAACTCTGTAGGTACCTGTAGTAGTGTCAGGCATAGATTACACTAACTAGTGTCAGGTATTGTGGAAGTTGGTGTCTCTTTCTCGCACTGTGTCTGTAGTGCTGTGTGAGCGGGACATCAACTCTGTAGGTACCTGTAGTAGTGTCAGGCATAGATTACACTAACTAGTGTCAGGTATTGTGGAAGTTGGTGTCTCTTTCTCGCACTGTGTCTGTAGTGCTGTGTGAGCGGGACATCAACTCTGTAGGTACCTGTAGTAGTGTCAGGCATAGATTACACTAACTAGTGTCAGGTATTGTGGAAGTTGGTGTCTCTTTCTCGCACTGTGTCTGTAGTGCTGTGTGAGCGGGACATCAACTCTGTAGGTACCTGTAGTAGTGTCAGGCATAGATTACACTAACTAGTGTCAGGTATTGTGGAAGTTGGTGTCTCTTTCTCGCACTGTGTCTGTAGTGCTGTGTGAGCGGGACATCAACTCTGTAGGTACCTGTAGTAGTGTCAGGCATAGATTACACTAACTAGTGTCAGGTATTGTGGAAGTTGGTGTCTCTTTCTCGCACTGTGTCTGTAGTGCTGTGTGAGCGGGACATCAACTCTGTAGGTACCTGTAGTAGTGTCAGGCATAGATTACACTAACTAGTGTCAGGTATTGTGGAAGTTGGTGTCTCTTTCTCGCACTGTGTCTGTAGTGCTGTGTGAGCGGGACATCAACTCTGTAGGTACCTGTAGTAGTGTCAGGCATAGATTACACTAACTAGTGTCAGGTATTGTGGAAGTTGGTGTCTCTTTCTTGCACTGTGTCTGTAGTGCTGTGTGAGCGGGACATCAACTCTGTAGGTACCTGTAGTAGTGTCAGGCATAGATTACACTAACTAGTGTCAGGTATTGTGGAAGTTGGTGTCTCTTTCTCGCACTGTGTCTGTAGTGCTGTGTGAGCGGGACATCAACTCTGTAGGTACCTGTAGTAGTGTCAGGCATAGATTACACTAACTAGTGTCAGGTATTGTGGAAGTTGGTGTCTCTTTCTCGCACTGTGTCTGTAGTGCTGTGTGAGCGGGACATCAACTCTGTAGGTACCTGTAGTAGTGTCAGGCATAGATTACACTAACTAGTGTCAGGTATTGTGGAAGTTGGTGTCTCTTTCTCGCACTGTGTCTGTAGTGCTGTGTGAGCGGGACATCAACTCTGTAGGTACCTGTAGTAGTGTCAGGCATAGATTACACTAACTAGTGTCAGGTATTGTGGAAGTTGGTGTCTCTTTCTCGCACTGTGTCTGTAGTGCTGTGTGAGCGGGACATCAACTCTGTAGGTACCTGTAGTAGTGTCAGGCATAGATTACACTAACTAGTGTCAGGTATTGTGGAAGTTGGTGTCTCTTTCTCGCACTGTGTCTGTAGTGCTGTGTGAGCGGGACATCAACTCTGTAGGTACCTGTAGTAGTGTCAGGCATAGATTACACTAACTAGTGTCAGGTATTGTGGAAGTTGGTGTCTCTTTCTCGCACTGTGTCTGTAGTGCTGTGTGAGCGGGACATCAACTCTGTAGGTACCTGTAGTAGTGTCAGGCATAGATTACACTAACTAGTGTCAGGTCGATGCGGAATAATGTTATGAATATTGTGTATTAATTAATTATTCTGTTGTTTTTCTTTTTAATTGTTGTTTAATACGAGTTTTATGTTTTATTTTTAACTTTTATTTTATAATGGCCTAGAGGCCGTATATGTACTTAAATAAATAAACACTGGACGTGGACCTAGAATATCGTGATGTCATGCGCTCTGATTCGTTCTGATTGGCGTTTCTCATAAAATGGCAGTCTATAATATTTTGTATTTTTATTTTAATAATATTAATATTAATCACTCTTTTAAAATGAAAATAAATACATTTTTTTAAATCTTTATAACCTATTTTATTTTTTAAAATCATAATGTCAATGATTTTTTCTTACTCTCATCACGCCTATTCACTGCGCCGGGTCATTAAGCTAGTTAAAAAATAATAATAAAAGTATAATATGCAGGTATTGTATTTTATATAAGGAAAGATTATTATTGTATTCATTATATTTCATGTACCTACATGTTTAAAAATATCACAACCTTCCCGATTCTACCTTTAAAAGTAATAGTACGTCGGTTAAAAAGCAGGCAACTCAATAACTCAATACCCTAACACTGTTCGCATCAAGGTTCGCATTCTCCCTGTCTAGCACTCACGACTCACTGCGCCGTGAGCCAGTACTTTTCAAAGGAGTGAGTTAACACACCCGTCGCAGTGAACAGAATCGACGCAATTGAGCGGTGCAACGCAGCTTTACACATGTCATGTCTACAACAGTACCGCGTAGGTATGCTTTTAGTTTATGAACACATAATGTAGAGAGAAGAAGGAGCATATTTTATCGATTTTCGAGATGTAAGTTGTATTTAAATTATAAATAAATAAAGTACTTATATGCATAGAATAATAAAAATACGCTTATATGTAAGTTTTTACCTTTCTAAATTCTGATGAGCAAAAGTCTTTTTTCGATGCAAAGTAATTTAATATATATTGTATTGAAACTGTGACGTCATAATATTTTGATTCACTCTGATTGGTGTTTCTCATAAAATGGCGGACTTACATATTTTGTATTTTTATTTTAATAATATTAATATTATTCGCTCTTTTAAAATGAAAAGAAATGCTTTTTTTCAAATCTTTATAACCTATTTTATTTTATAAAATTAAAATTTCAATGATTTTTTCATACTGTCATCACGCCCATTGCATTACAGAGACATCACTAACTAAATACTACGACAAACTTAAGGTCGATGTCGTAGCGTTTCACATTTATTGCATACATAGAAAAGAGTTAGATAGTTTTCTGTGGGCTTAGAGTAACGTTTAAAATGTATTTTTGTCATAACAACACAAACTCATGTAACCAAGCTCACACTGACAGCTCCATGTCACAATTTTTCTGATATTCCAGCGAATTTTCGGCATCTCGTATGGATCACTGAATACTCTGTTTGGTATTTGATTTGACAAAATTACCAAATACATATTTGACGAAGTTGCTAAAATCATCATCCATCGAAAACATCTCGTATTTTCACTCGTAAGGTTTCTCGCTATCAACCTTACTTTTTGACAGTTTGCAAATGTTAGTTTACGACACCACGTATGAGCTAAGTATTTAGATATGTCTCTGCAATGCAATGTGTCTCATACGTGAACTTGGTAGCATCCTCCAGTTAGGAAGCCACGTGATCTCCTAACTTAAGTGAGCGACTGTGCAATGAAAACATGGTTAGTATTTAGATATGTCTCTGCAATGCAATGTGTCTCATACGTGAACTTGGTAGCATCCTCCAGTTAGGAAGCCACGTGATCTCCTAACTTAAGTGAGCAACTGTGGTTAGTATTTGTACTAACCACAGTTCTCCGCCATTTGTACTATGTAATTTTATGTATGTACAAATAAGTGTTATATAAATAAATATATCTATATTATAAATTTGAATGTTTGTATGTATCTATGTATGTATGTGTTGAATGCGCTCCTAAACCGCTCATCCGATTGCGATGAAACTTTGGTGAACTGTCGAGAGTATACCAGGGATGGTTTCTGGATCAAAAAATTTTAACTTCTTCTTCTTCTTCATTGAGTTTTAGGTCATTTTACCTATGAAGGTGGACTATCCTGGGAACCGTTCATCCGATTGCAATTAAACTTTGGTGAATTGTCGAGCGTATGCCCGGGATGGTTTCTGAATTTAAAAAAATTTTCTTCTTCTTCATCGGGTATCAGGTCATTTTACCTATGAAGGTGGACTATCCTGAGAACCTTTCATTAGATCGCAATGAAACTTTGGTGAATTGTCGAGCGTATGGCCGGGACCTACTGAAGGGACGGGAGTAACTGAATGGGCGGGAGTAACTGAAGGGACGGGAGTAACTGAAGGGACGGGAGTAACTGAAGAGACGGGAGTAACTGAAGGGACGGGAGTAACTGAAGGGACGGGAGTAACTGAAGGGACGGGAGTAACTGAAGGTACGGGAGTAACTGAAGGGACGGGAGTAACTGAAGGGACGGGAGTAACTGAAGGGACGGGAGTAACTGAAGGGACGGGAGTAACTGAAGGGACGGGAGTAACTGAAGGGACGGGAGTAACTGAAGGGACGGGAGTAACTGAAGGGACGGGAGTAACTGAAGGGACGGGAGTAACTGAAGGGACGGGAGTAACTGAAGGGACGGGAATAACTGAAGGGACGGGAGTAACTGAAGGGAAGGGAGTAACCGAAGGAACGGGAGGTACTGAAGGGACGGGAAGTACTGAAGGGATGGGAGGTATTGAAGAGTCTGAAGCGATGGGTGGTTATGGAGGACGATTTTTAATTATACAGGCAATACGAAGTTTGCCGGGTATTCACTAGTATATTATAAATTTGAATGTTTGTATGTATCTATGTATGTATGTGCTGAATGCGCTCCTAAACCGTTGTCGAGAGTATACCAGGGATGGTTTCTGGATCAAAAATTTTTTTCTTCTTCTTCTTCAACCACCTTTATTTTACCTATGAAGGTGGACTATCCTGGGAACCGTTCATCCGATTGCAATGAAACTTTGGTGAATTGTTGAGCGTATGCCCGGGATGGTTTCTGAATTAAAAAAAAAATCTTCATCTTCTTCTTCGGGTATTAGGTCATTTTACCTATGAAGTGGACTATCCTGGGAACCGAATGCAATGAAACTTTGGTGAATTGTCGAGCGTATGCCCGGGATGGTTTCTGGATTAAAAAAAAAATCTTCATCTTCTTCTTCTTCGGGTATTAGGTCATTTTACCTATGAAGGTAAAACGACCTAATGCTCTAGGAGAAGAAGCTCCAACTGTCCTTCCATCTCTTCGCAGGTCTTCCAGGACAGTTTCTGGATTTAAACTTTTTTCTTCTTCTTCTTCTTCATTGTGTATTTGGTCATTTTACCTATGAAGGTGGAGTATTCTGGGAGAATAAGATGCAACTGTCCTTCCATCTCTTCGCAGGTCTTCCAGGACGGTTTCTGGATTCAAACTTTTTTCTTCTTCTTCTTTATCGTGTATTTGTTCATTTTACCTATGAAGTTGAAGAATCCTGGAAAAAGAAGGTCCAACTCTCCTTTCATCTCTTCGTAGATCTTCCCAGTATTGTGTCGGGAATTAAACTTTTTCTTAACCTTCTGAAGGGACGGGAGATAATGAAGGGAAGGGAGGTACTGGTGGGTCTGACGGGACGGGTGGTACTGAAGGGTCTGAAGGGACGGGAGTTCCTGAAGGGACGGTAGTTACTGAAGGGACGGGATTTACTGAAGGGACGGGAGTTACTGGAAGGACGGGAGTTACTGAAGGGACGGGAGTTACTGAAGGGACGGGAGGTACTGAAGGGACGGGAGGTACTGAAGGGACTAGAGTAACTGAAGGGACGGGAGTTACTGAAGGGACGGGAGGTACTGAAGGGACAGGAGGTACTGAAGGGACGGGAGTTACTGAAGGGACGGGAGTTACTGAAGGGACGGGAGTTACTGAAGGGACGGGAGTTACTGAAGGGACGGGAGTTACTGAAGGGACGGGAGTTACTGAAGGGACGGGAGCTACTGATGGGTCTGACGGGACGGGTGGTACTGAAGGGACGGGAGGCACTGAAGGGACGGGAGGCACTGAAGGGACGGGAGGCACTGAAGGGACGGGAGGTACTGAAGGGACGAGAGCCACTGAAGGGACGGGAGGTACTGAAGGGACGGGAGGTACTGAAGGGACGGGAGGTACTAAAGGGTCTAAAGCGACGGGTGGTTATGGACCATTTTTAATTATACAGGCAATACGAAGTTTGCTGGGGGTTCACTAGTAAATATATATAAAAGATGGCCAATTGAAACAAATTAGATTCATATATCAAGCCCAAGTATCAGCTGGATAGACTTCAGATGGTTTTCAACGCGGCTGCGAGGTTGATATATGGAGCTGACAAAAGATGTCACATAACACCTCTTCTAAATTAACTGCACTGGTTGAAGTGTCGACGAGTAGACTATAAGGTGTGCTTGATGGTGTTTAAGGCTCTGAACGACTTGGCTCCACACTACATACAAGAACTATGTCAAAAGAATGTCCTATCAGGAAGACAACTCTCATTGAGATCATCGGGATCACAGAGTACCAACTCTTTGAAAGAGTTGGACAGAGTCAATAAAGCGGCTTACTATGATCGCAGTTTCAGTGTGAACGGGCCCTTAAAATGGAATAAATTGCCCCCTGATATACGTGGAGCTCAGAGCGTTGACACCTTCAGTAAATTACTTAAGACTGCTTTGTTTAGTAGAGCCAACAAATAAGCCACAGCGCCCTTGGAGTGATCTTGTATCACTAAACGGCACTTTATAAATTGTAATTATTATTATTATTATCACACAAACCATATATTTAGATAGATAGGTGTATTGTCAGTTTTTCTTTGATTTTATTGATTGAAATGTTGATGTTTAGATGTGTCAGTGTGTCGGTGTTGGAGGATGTCACAGCCGTGAAGGACGAACTGTTGCTACCCGTTATATCGGAGAAAATCAAACAAGAGTATAAGACACTGGACGGGTCACATCCATGCAAGGTAAAACTACTCTATTTGATACTATCGTTAGTAGAACAAATCCCTGGTGGCACTAAACCCCCCAGCGCTCAATATATTTGTGTATTTACAGACTTTATGTGGGTAGCTTCACCACGGCGACAGCACCTCATTGAGAGTACTCCTATCAACATCAACAGAGAAACACTTGTGCCAGCTACAAGTGTCAAATTCTTGGGTATTCACTTGGACAATAAGTTGTCACTTGACCTTCAAATCTCAAAAACGGTCAGTTCATGTTTTTTTTCAACTCAGACAACTGAAAAACATTCGTCGAAATTTACCCAAGAATGAGACTAAAACACTTGTAAATTCATTCGTTGTGTCTCGGCTTGATTACTACAACGGCATTTATGCTTGATTGCCGAAGTATCAGCTCGATAGACTACAGATGGTATTTAACACAGCGGCAAGACTTATTTTCGGTGCAGAAAAACGATGTCACATAACTCCACTACTAAACGAATTTCACTGGTTCAAGTGTCCAGAGCGAATTGATTACAAATTCTGTTTGACAGTATATAATGCTTTGAACAACCTGGCACCAAAATATATACAAGAGCTGTGTCAGAGAAGAGATCTCTCTGGGAGGCATCTCACACTCAGGTCATCTGGATCACAGAGTAACAATTCCTTAAAGGAGTTAGACAGAGTCAACAAAGCGGCTTACTATGACCGATGCTTTAGTATGAGTGGTCCTATTAAGTGGAATTCACTGCCTCTAGATGTCCGCAGTGCTCAAAGCAAGAGCACTTTCACTAAAGGACTAAAAACAGCTTTGTTTCAGAGAGCAACACAACATTTGACTATCAGCGCCCTTGGTATGATCTCCAATCATTAAACGGCGCTATACAAATAACTTATTATTATTTATTTATGTTAATCTAACTGTCCATTATTTGTCCAAGAGAATTTGTCTCTCTTAACATATCGACAATGTATTGATTTGAGGTCACCACTGTGGATATATGGTGGGTACCTATAGTGGAAAGATATGAAAACTGCTGTAAATAAAAATATATTAAGTATGACAGTGGACTTTAGTCATGCCCTATACACAGCTATACATTGTTTTGAACCTTCATATCTCAGTAAATAGTAAATTCGTACTTAATTGAGATGAAAATTGTATGAATATTACTCCCATATATTTTACTTCAAGACATCTGTTTGTGTATCAGCAAAACAATTGAAAAATTATTTAAAAAATTAAGAACTCTAACCATTGTAATTCAACAAAAATCACCGACCAAATTAAAACTCTCCCGCCCTTTGTAAGGATCTAATACGCATGTACGTAGGAAAGAGTGATACTGCTTTGAATACAGGGATACTAACATACTTACCAATACACAATGGACGCATATTCCTTATCTACATCAAATGACGGAAGTATCACGTGACATATTGATGTACTATTATTGTATGGATCCAATACACATGTGTGTAGGAAAGAGTGATACTGCTTTGAATACAGGGATACTAACATACTTACCAATACACAATGGACGCATATTCCTTATCTACATCAAATGACGGAAGTATCACGTGACATATTGATGTACTATTATTGTATGGATCCAATACACATGTGTGTAGGAAAGAGTGATACTGCTTTGAATACAGGGATACTAACATACTTACCAATACACAATGGACGCATATTCCTTATCTACATCAAATGACGGAAGTATCACGTGACATATTGATGTACTATTATTGTATGGATCCAATACACATGTGTGTAGGAAAGAGTGATACTGCTTTGAATACAGGGATACTAACATACTTACCAATACACAATGGACGCATATTCCTTATCTACATCAAATGACGGAAGTATCACGTGACATATTGATGTACTATTATTGTATGGATCCAATACACATGTGTGTAGGAAAGAGTGATACTGCTTTGAATACAGGGATACTAACATACTTACCAATACACAATGGACGCATATTCCTTATCTACATCAAATGACGGAAGTATCACGTGACATATTGATGTACTATTATTGTATGGATCCAATACACATGTGTGTAGGAAAGAGTGATACTGCTTTGAATACAGGGATACTAACATACTTACCAATACACAATGGACGCATATTCCTTATCTACATCAAATGACGGAAGTATCACGTGACATATTGATGTACTATTATTGTATGGATCCAATACACATGTGTGTAGGAAAGAGTGATACTGCTTTGAATACAGGGATACTAACATACTTACCAATACACAATGGACGCATATTCCTTATCTACATCAAATGACGGAAGTATCACGTGACATATTGATGTACTATTATTGTATGGATCCAATACACATGTGTGTAGGAAAGAGTGATACTGCTTTGAATACAGGGATACTAACATACTTACCAATACACAATGGACGCATATTCCTTATCTACATCAAATGACGGAAGTATCACGTGACATATTGATGTACTATTATTGTATGGATCCAATACACATGTGTGTAGGAAAGAGTGATACTGCTTTGAATACAGGGATACTAACATACTTACCAATACACAATGGACGCATATTCCTTATCTACATCAAATGACGGAAGTATCACGTGACATATTGATGTACTATTATTGTATGGATCCAATACACATGTGTGTAGGAAAGAGTGATACTGCTTTGAATACAGGGATACTAACATACTTACCAATACACAATGGACGCATATTCCTTATCTACATCAAATGACGGAAGTATCACGTGACATATTGATGTACTATTATTGTATGGATCCAATACACATGTGTGTAGGAAAGAGTGATACTGCTTTGAATACAGGGATACTAACATACTTACCAATACACAATGGACGCATATTCCTTATCTACATCAAATGACGGAAGTATCACGTGACATATTGATGTACTATTATTGTATGGATCCAATACACATGTGTGTAGGAAAGAGTGATACTGCTTTGAATACAGGGATACTAACATACTTACCAATACACAATGGACGCATATTCCTTATCTACATCAAATGACGGAAGTATCACGTGACATATTGATGTACTATTATTGTATGGATCCAATACACATGTGTGTAGGAAAGAGTGATACTGCTTTGAATACAGGGATACTAACATACTTACCAATACACAATGGACGCATATTCCTTATCTACATCAAATGACGGAAGTATCACGTGACATATTGATGTACTATTATTGTATGGATCCAATACACATGTGTGTAGGAAAGAGTGATACTGCTTTGAATACAGGGATACTAACATACTTACCAATACACAATGGACGCATATTCCTTATCTACATCAAATGACGGAAGTATCACGTGACATATTGATGTACTATTATTGTATGGATCCAATACACATGTGTGTAGGAAAGAGTGATACTGCTTTGAATACAGGGATACTAACATACTTACCAATACACAATGGACGCATATTCCTTATCTACATCAAATGACGGAAGTATCACGTGACATATTGATGTACTATTATTGTATGGATCCAATACACATGTGTGTAGGAAAGAGTGATACTGCTTTGAATACAGGGATACTAACATACTTACCAATACACAATGGACGCATATTCCTTATCTACATCAAATGACGGAAGTATCACGTGACATATTGATGTACTATTATTGTATGGATCCAATACACATGTGTGTAGGAAAGAGTGATACTGCTTTGAATACAGGGATACTAACATACTTACCAATACACAATGGACGCATATTCCTTATCTACATCAAATGACGGAAGTATCACGTGACATATTGATGTACTATTATTGTATGGATCCAATACACATGTGTGTAGGAAAGAGTGATACTGCTTTGAATACAGGGATACTAACATACTTACCAATACACAATGGACGCATATTCCTTATCTACATCAAATGACGGAAGTATCACGTGACATATTGATGTACTATTATTGTATGGATCCAATACACATGTGTGTAGGAAAGAGTGATACTGCTTTGAATACAGGGATACTAACATACTTACCAATACACAATGGACGCATATTCCTTATCTACATCAAATGACGGAAGTATCACGTGACATATTGATGTACTATTATTGTATGGATCCAATACACATGTGTGTAGGAAAGAGTGATACTGCTTTGAATACAGGGATACTAACATACTTACCAATACACAATGGACGCATATTCCTTATCTACATCAAATGACGGAAGTATCACGTGACATATTGATGTACTATTATTGTATGGATCCAATACACATGTGTGTAGGAAAGAGTGATACTGCTTTGAATACAGGGATACTAACATACTTACCAATACACAATGGACGCATATTCCTTATCTACATCAAATGACGGAAGTATCACGTGACATATTGATGTACTATTATTGTATGGATCCAATACACATGTGTGTAGGAAAGAGTGATACTGCTTTGAATACAGGGATACTAACATACTTACCAATACACAATGGACGCATATTCCTTATCTACATCAAATGACGGAAGTATCACGTGACATATTGATGTACTATTATTGTATGGATCCAATACACATGTGTGTAGGAAAGAGTGATACTGCTTTGAATACAGGGATACTAACATACTTACCAATACACAATGGACGCATATTCCTTATCTACATCAAATGACGGAAGTATCACGTGACATATTGATGTACTATTATTGTATGGATCCAATACACATGTGTGTAGGAAAGAGTGATACTGCTTTGAATACAGGGATACTAACATACTTACCAATACACAATGGGCGCATATTCCATATCTACATCAAATGACGGAAGGATCATGTGACATATTGATGTATTATTATTGTATGGAGACTAGTTGCATGTAACACATGAGATCCAACTGTCGATAGCGATAGTATGTATAGTTGAAGAATAAGAATCAAACTATAAACCCATAAATCCAAATTATTGAAAAATTTTAACACATGTTGGTATGTATGTCAAGATAGGACAGTATGGAGGTCAGTCCTGTTTTCCTACCCGGAATATGAAAACAGCATGATGGTTCTGTATGTATGTTTGGAGATTAAGTACCTATCAAACTATTAAGTCTTCTTACATATTGCGTATAGGTGACTGCCCTACAAATTGTATGAAGCAATGTCGTCACTACATTCAATTTTTATAAAAATTGTTAAAAAAAGTTTGAGATGTGCTAATACCATGTTAATATTTTTTATAGAAAATTAAATTATCTAGTTGGGGTGTTTCGGCTTTTTTCGATATTTTTAAAAAAAATGAAAATATAGGCAGTTTAACTCATAAATTTATCATAAAAAAAATATTTTTCTTAATAAAAAATGTTTGAGAAATCCTGGAATTTTTTTTGAATAAACTTATTTGAGATTTTGTATTTTTCTATGCTTATACCAATTTTCAGCGTTTTAGCTTTTATGGTTTCTGAGATATATAGAAAAATAAATTCAAAAGTTGATAACCCCTGACTGAAACAAAAATTCAAAATTCTGAGTATAAAAGTTTTGTAGGCCTATAACTGTTTATATATTTTAAAATTTTGGGCTTTGTAAATTGAGCGGATCAAAAGTTATAAGGGACACACACACAGACACACACACACACACAGACACACACACAGACATACGCACACACACACACACAGACACACGAAATGTTCTACTCCGAATTCTGAGTAAATCCGTGTATGGAATATATATGCTGCGAAGCCTCTAAGTTGGTGTTTTTTGACTTCAAAGTTGGATAAGCCGTGAAAAAAGTAGACCTCTCCATACAATTCTCACATATCCTGGCTTGAAACATTGTCGATATGTTAAGAGAACAAAGTTCTCCTGAACAAATCGACAGTTGAATAACCACAATAACATTATTCTTCATTTATCTTATGTTTATATTATGAAGTGTTCAATTTAGTAGAGTTTATGTGATCTTTTTTTATCTTTGGTCTTTTTATGATTTATCTACATCGTTAGATTTTTTTAACGTTATTATATTCAATTCAAATGATATTAAAAAATAATGTGTAGTACATGGCGAAAAAAAATGTCTGTCTGTAAATAATGCAAATACTTTTTCCTGCTCGTCACAATTGGGTTAAATGCAATATATGTTTTTGTCACATTCCAGTATTGTGGCCAAAGATACAAAAGTAGATTACTATTGAGACAACACAAGAGGGAACGGTGCAAGGCCAAGAGGACAGCTTTACTCTTCCCCCAGAGGTAATTAACTCTCTCTCTCTCTCTCTCTCTCTCTCTCTTCCTTTCGTCATTTCTGAACTATGTAAAGGCCCCCATTCGGCGTTGCTCCATATGGACTGGCTCTAAAATTAAAAAAAAATGGATTTAAAAAAATATTTTTATAAAATTTGGTAATTGGTACCGTACTCAGACCTTCCTATAGACCTAGTTAAAATCAGTATTGACCTGCTGCATAGATCTTTACAGTAATTAGAATTCTCTTTTCTATTGAAAACTTTCCAAATTCCAGTATGGGGTGACAATCACTTGTTGATTTTGCGGCGAATAAGTACATTTGTCACAAGTAAATCTTGTCACACAATTTGCACTAGGACTAGGTCAGTAACCTACCAGGATATACCAGGATATCAACAACAATACAAATACAAGAGGTAATTTTCTAGAAAATACCCAAAAGGATCGGACTAGGTTGGGCAGCCTTTGGGAAACTTAAACATGTCCTTAAAAACAGAGATATTCCCACATGTCTGAAAAGAAAAGTGTTTGAAACATGTATCCTGCCTGTGCTTACGTATGGTCTGGAAACTATCACGCTAACTGCGAGGACCATAGATAAGCTAAAATGCACTCAGAGATCCATGGAAAGGCAAATGATCTAAGAGACAAAATTAGAAATGAAGAAATCAGACGCCAGACAAAAGTTGTTGATGTCATGGATCGAGTTGCAAAACTTAAATGGCAATGGGCAGGTCATGTTGCCAGACAGGATACGAAGAGATGGGCACCCAGAATTATAAATTGGAGACCATGGGATATGAAAAGGGGAATAGGCCGGCCCCAGAAAAGGTGGGCCGATGATATTGTCCCTGTCACTGGAAGCAGATGGGTTCAAAAAGCCCAAAAAAAAAGACGAGTGGAAGCTCTTAGAAGAGGCCTACATCCAGCAGTGGAAAGATGGCTGAGAAAGAAGAAGAAGAAGAATTTTCTAGGGAAGAACATTTGAGAAACACCATGGACATTGACCCGGCATGTACTCATCTAACTACGTCCCTGATGGTATAAAAGGCTAGGCAGCACTCGTCATTGCATCGTAGTTACTAACATCTACCGTGAATGCCTACATTTCGAAATTACTCAATTTTTAATTGTTCTTTAATTAATGTGAAAGTTGATATTGTGATATACATATTTATTTAATTGTGAATTGTAAATATACATATGGTAATGAGAGAGCTGATGCATTGGCCAAACAGGCCGCCCTCCAGGGTAATCTTCCGAACAATTTCGTTGTTCCTGAGTGCGATCTGCTGAGTGTTTTAGAACGTGACAGGGTGAAAGACTGGTGTTCGCGTTGGCAAAATAGCCCCAAGGGTTACCATTATAAAAAAGTGCAGAGTTCCATCCCCTCGTGTCCTTGGTTCCACCGAAAGAGGTTATCTAGGCATCACATTGTTTATATTTCTAGACTGCGCTTTGGTCATATTCGATTGGATAGCCATCTGTTCCGTCTCGCATTGGTGGAGTCCCCGTTCTGCGAATGTGGATGGGATGAGGAAACGCCGGATCACGTTCTATTTGGTTGTCCAATCAGGGATGCGCTAAACATTTATTTTAGGTTCGAGAATGTCCAATACCCTGTTTCCACAGTTTACCTTCTTGGGCTGAACTCTTCTCAAGTTCATAGTTTAATATTTAAAACTATTATCAAAAATATGACTATTATTTAATTATTTTTTTTTTTTGACTTAATCTTTGTTAACTAATGTTTCCGATTAATAACGGCTGCAACATCCTTTTTTGGGTGAAAAGCCTTAAGAAAAAAAAAATATACATATATGTATGTTAGTAACGGAGCCTTTCTCTATCTCTCTCTTTCTGTGAGATCCTACACTGCTTCACCTCGATTGAACTTTAAAATTAACTATATCAAAAAGCTTTTAATTACTAGCTTCAATATACCCGTGACCCGTGTTCATCCATCTGAGTCTACATCATCATACAGCTGGTGCAGCTCATGATTGTATCTAATTCTCCACACACCACCCTCACATAAACAATGACATTCTTTAATTTTTACTTTCAGAAATTATATGTGCGATCAGTGCGGCAAGACATTCAAGCAACGCTCTGTTCTGATACAGCACATGCACACTCATTCACTCAGCAAGATGTACTCATGTTCCATCTGCGGTAAGAGATTCACAAGGAGCGCTCATGTAATGGTACATATGAGAATTCACAATAACATCAGGGTGAGCTTAACAACTCATACACTTTATTTTACTACTCATTTCGCCATTTCCCTATTTGGGGTAGGCAGAGAGAACCAAACACCAGACCCCTCTGTTTTGACATACATTTCTCAATTCATTCACGCCCATGCTTCGTCTCATACAAGCTCTTCTGTAATTCTTACTTCTAACGTCTCTATCTTTCTAAATTCCATTTATGTGTTTGTGCCAACTTTCCCTTGGCCGACCTCTACTTTTCGTTCCTCTTTTATCAGCCTAAATATTCAATTTAATAACATATTTTATGAATTTTGATTATTTAGATGATATTAATTATTTTGATAAATAAATAGAATAGATCCTAAGAGGTTTGTGGCTTCCTCAAGTCACAAATCTCTTATGAAGATCAGAACCCATATAGGTTTCAATGAGGGTGTAGAGTTAAAAATATCTTAATGTGCCATGCCCAATTGCTGAACTATGTTTGATGATTCTGCCTGTTATGTTTTCAATTACACGGTTCTTAAAGTAAATCCAAAAACGATGATAATAGAAAATATTGGATGCATTATTCTTACCCAGTGTCTCACAGCTAACAAAATTTAGTTGTTTTATGTCGGAAGATTTCTACAAAATGAAAATTGCCCCGCGTTGGGCGCCACTAATGTAACGTCTGCCAACACTTATTTAAAGTTTGCTGCCACTGATGTAACATTTGACACCACTAATGTAATGTTTGTTGCTACTAATGTAATGTTTGGCGCCACTAATGTAACGTTTGCTGGAAAATTTCAGCCGTACGTGTGCGAAACATGCGGGCGTCCCTTCACCAAGTCTTCGGACCTCTTGCGTCACAAGCGAATACACTCGGAGGCGCGCGACTTTCCGTGTCCGCTGTGTCCGAGAGCCTTCAAGAGATCGGGGGACGTCACCAGCCACATGAGGTCTCACACAGGAGATAGACCCTATAAGGTATTATTCGAGTCATTTAACAATACCAATTTAACTCCATAATCATAAAATCAATAGATATAAACCCAGGTGTCGGCAAAATGAGAGCGGAGAGACGACTTTGAATACGACAGAGCGAGATAGGAATACTTGGATTCTCTCCATAAAATATATCTATATTATAAATTTGAATGTTTGTATGTATGTGTTGAATGCGCTCCTAAACCGCTCATCCGATTGCGATGAAACTTTGGTGAACTGTCGAGAGTATACCAGGGATGGTTTCTGGATCAAAAAATTTTAACTTCTTCTTCTTCATTGAGTTTTAGGTCATTTTACCTATGAAGGTGGACTATCCTGGGAACCGTTCATCCGATTGCAATTAAACTTTGGTGAATTGTCGAGCGTATGCCCGGGATGGTTTCTGAATTTAAAAAAATTTTCTTCTTCTTCTTCTTCATCGGGTATCAGGTCATTTTACCTATGAAGGTGGACTATCCTGAAAACCGTTCATCCGATTGCAATGAAACTTTGGTGAATTGTCGAGCGTATGACCATCGATGGTTTCTGGATTAAAACAATTTCTTCTTCTTCTTCTTAATCGGGTATCAGGTCATTTTACCTATGAAGGTGGACTATCCTGAGAACCGTTCATCCGATTACAATGAAACTTTGGTGAATTGTCGAGCATATGACCGGGATGGTTTCTGGATTAAAATTTTTTTCTTCTTCTTCTTCTTCATCGGGTATAAGGTCATTTTAACTATGAAGGTAAAATGACCTTATACTCTGGGAGAAGAAGCTCTAACTGTCCTTTCATCTCTTCGCAGGTCTTCCAGGACAGTTTCTGGATTTAAACTTTTTTCTTCTTCTTCTTCTTTATCGTGTATTTGGTCATTTCACCTATGAAGGTGGAGTTTCCTGGGAGAATAAGATGCAACTGTCCTACCATCCCTTCACAGGTCTTCCAGAACGGTTTCTGGATTCAACCTTTTTTCTTCTTCTTCTTCTTCTTTATCGTGTATTTGTTCATTTTACCTATGAAGTTGGAGAATCCTGGAAAAAGAAGGTCCAACTGTCCTTTCATCTCTTCGTAGGTCTTCCCAGTATTGTGTCGGGAATTAAACTTTTTCTTCACCTATTTAAGGGACGAGAGGTAATGAAGGGAAGGGAGGTACCGGCAGGCCTGACGGGACGGCAGTAACTGAAGGGACTGGTGTAACTGAAGGGACGGGAGTAACTGAAGGGACGGGAGTAACTGAAGGGACGGGAGTAACTGAAGGTACGGGAGTAACTAAAGGGACGGGAGTAACTGAAGGGACGGGAGTAACTGAAGGGACGGGAGTAACTGAAGGGACGGGAGTAACTGAAGGGACGGGAGTAACTGAAGGGACGGGAGTAACTGAAGGGTCGGGAGTAACTGAAGGGACGGGAGTAACACAAGGGACGGGAGTAACTGAAGGGACGGGAGTAACATAAGGGAGGGGAATAACTGAAGGGACAGGAGTAACAGAAGGGACGGGAGTAACTGAAGGGACGGGAGTAACACAAGGGACGGGAGTAACTGAAGGGACGGGAATAACTGAAGGGACGGGATTAACTGAAGGGACGGGAGTAACTGAAGGGACGGGAGTAACTGAAGGGACGGGAGTAACTGAAGGGACGGGAGTAACTGAAGGGACGGGAGTAACTGAAGGGACGGGAGTAACTGAAGGGACGGGAGTAACTGAAGGGACGGGAGTAACTGAAGGGACGGGAGTAACACAAGGGACGGGAGTAACTGAAGGGACGGGAGTAACATAAGGGAGGGGAATAACTGAAGGGACAGGAGTAACAGAAGGGACGGGAGTAACTGAAGGGACGGGAGTAACTGAAGGGACGGGAGTAACTGAAGGGACGGGAGTAACTGAAGGGACGGGAGTAACTGAAGGGACGGGAGTAACTGAAGGGACGGGAGTAACTGAAGGGACGGGAGTAACTGAAGGGACGGGAGTAACTGAAGGGACGGGAGTAACTGAAGGGACGGGAGTAACTGAGGGAGGTACTGAAGGGACGGGAGGTACTGAAGGGACGGAAGGTATTGAAGGGACGGGAAGTACTGAAGGGATGGGAGGTATTGAAGAGTCTGAAGCGACGGGTGGTTATGGAGGACAATTTTTAATTATACAGGCAATACGAAGTTTGCCGGGTGTTCACTAGTTTTTAATAAATATATCACATAGTTTTCCACTAATTACTAAGTACCTAACCAATATCAATAACTTTATATCTCAAAGAAACGATGTTGGAATAATATATATTTATAAGATGGTTTACATGATCACTTTAAGCACTTGTGTAACGTTCACCGATTATGCCTGTTTATTGCATCTGCCCTAGTGGGGAGTTTATTGCTATATGAGAATTACTTCCAACTAACCAGTGTTACCAGCCCAGAGAAGCAATAATTGTGTTAGAAATGAATTTAAATAAATTTCTCATCTGCTGGGAATCGAACCCAGAACGCTCACACACAGACCAAACGGCTTACCAACTGTGCCACTAGGCATCGAAATTTTTTTAAATATGTTTATTTTGAATGGTGAATTATAAACACTTGAAAATATGCTGAAAACACCGACTCCATCTGTGGAATGATGACGTAACTTTTTTTCTAACGCTGTCCATAAGAAGTTGGTTGGTTAACAATGATTACCACAATCCTTATATATGAGACGAAAATGGTGTCGCATAGATGTTCCCCTGAACTACACCATAATTATTTTAAGTTCATTTATAGCTTGTTTACATTTTTTTTTTTATTATTAAAATGAATATGTCCTTGTTAAACAAGTACATATACATCTTCCTACGTTACCTAAAATAAGCATATAAATGTAGCATTATCATTGGCCTTACAGCCCATTGTGAGCCTTGGCGTCCTTCAGAATCCGTCGCCATTCCTCCGTGCACTCTGTGGCTCTCTTCCAGTTGGTAAGACCCAGTGCTAGTATATCAGCCTCTACATCGTCCAGCCATCTCATTCTTAGTCTGTCTCTGCTTCTTCTTCTTTCATAATTGTAGCAATGTGTATGTAAATTGACAGAATATAATGTTCCTTTGTTGTGTTTCAGTGTGAGCCGTGCTCCAAGTCTTACACCAACCACAGCAGCCTCAGGAAACACAAGAGAACCAATTGCAGTATGAAGAAAAACACATCTGGGAAGTCTCCTCATTCTCCCCTGCCAGATCCTATGTTGATTACTGGATTATAATTTATAACATACTGTGGAATGGTTTCAAATCATGATATTGAGTGCTATTGTGAAATTGTATTGAAATAAATACAATTGCAATAGCAGTAATTGTTTGTCAAATCAATTATCACGCAATAGTACACATTTTGGTTATTCTGAACATGCCATTGTATTGTCTATGATCAAAAGCAAATCTAACAATTTTCAGATTATTCTGTTGTACAAATTTTGCGAATGTGTGGTTCTAGTACTCGCTTAGACCCCATTAGATTTTGAAGGATATCTGAATAGTGCTTCTCAATTTTTTTAACTGTCAAATATTTCAAAGTGACCCCAAGCTCAAGAAACTCGAAATTTGTTATTTTTATTTTCAAATTGCTAAAAAGGCACGTCACTAATTATCAATTTATTATAACTAGTTGCATGTAACGCATGAGATCTAACTGTCGATGGCGATAGTATGTATAATTGAAGAATATGTATCTAACTATTAACACAAATTAATAAATATTTTAAGATATTTTGACCAAGTAGATAAATTTGTGTAGTTACAACAAGCGTACAACAAAAAATAATCTGACAATGTTGTAATTTCTCACTCGTGCATGCGCAGAGCCGCCATCATAAAGTTGACATTTGTCGTAGTTAATATTTTCATATGTTTTTCACATTTCAAAATAGGAATATGGAAAATAAAACGAATAATTTCATCATACGAATATCAAAGTAAGCACCATTGTAGATATTATAATGCAGCTGATTTTTTGTCAACTTTTCGCTCCTAAAATGCACAACTATCGAGAATATAATGATTTATAAAGAGGTTTCATCATAAAGTTGACATTTGTCATAGTTAATATTTTCATATGTTTTGCACGTTTCAAAATAGGAATATCGAAATATAACGAATAATTTCATCATACGAATATCAAAGTAAGCACCATTGTAGATATTATAATACAGCTGATTTTTTGTCAACTTTTCGCTCCTAAAATGCACAACTATCGAGAATATAATGATTTATAAAGAGGTTTCATCATATTATTCCAAGATATAACAATATAAACACGCATATCAAAATCAAGTTTGATTTGTAATAGATGAGATTTGTCTTAAAACACCGCTAAACATATACACAATGTACATACACAATGTTGTCATACTTTGTAATCTGGTTGGTTGGAAGAAATTGCCTAATGGCAATAAGCCCGCCAGTGTACAATTATATTTGTTTATATTATGTACAAGAAGATGTATAAATGTATACGAGTGGAGAATGTACAATTATAACAAGTCGATGAATATTTATACTTAGGAAGCATGTTTCAGCGTGATGGAAGATTGGAAAAAGATATTGAAAGGAGAGTAACGGCAGGTAATAGAGTGAATGGTGCATTAAGACTGGTAATGGCTGACCCAATTATTTCGAGGCAAGCAAAGCTCGCGGTACACAATGGTATCGTCGCACCGACTCTAATGTATGCTAGTGAGACATGGACATGGCAGAAGACGCATGAAAGTAGAATTAACGCGGTTGAAATGAGGTCACTAAGACGAATGTGTGGTAAAACGATGTATGATAGAATAAGAAATGAGGATATTAGACGAGAATGTATGATTGAAAGAAATATCGTAAGTAAGATGAAAATAAATGCCCTAAGGTGGTTCGGCCACATAGAAAGAATGAGTGATGACCGTCTGACAAAAAAAGTATACAAGGCTGATAAAAGAGGAATGAAAAGTAGAGGTCGGCCAAGAAAGAGTTGGCACGATCACATAAATGGTATTTTGAAAGATGGTGATGTTAGAAGTAAGAATAATAGAAGAACGTGTATGAGACGATGTATGGACGTGAATGAAGCGAGGAATGTATGTCAAGAGAGAGGAGTCTGGCGTTCGGTTCTCTCTGCCTACCCCAAATAGGGAAATGGCGTGATGGTATGGTATGGTATGGTAAGATGTATAAATAAATAAATAAACTACCTAGAACAGGCGTGCATTCGTTGTGTAAAATTTGTATGAGAGATACACAGTCGTTGACCAACTGATCTGTTACAATTATTTTTCTGAACTTAACTGCTTATTTTTCAAAAAAATACATAAAATAACTGCGTTTCAAAAAAAAATTAAAAAATCCCAAATAGATTATTTAATTTCCTAAACACATATAGGTACACAATATATCTTAATAAATTTTTGAAAAAATATAATTTAATAACTACCTACATTGTTTTATACGATTTGTATAGTATAATACACAAATAATATCTACTGGGGCACTTATAGTTCAATACATACTTAATCTTCATACATACATACATACATACATACATACCATCAAGATATTTATATATGTGTCGCTGAGTTTTGAAAGCCGCTATAACGCATATTCCTGATTTAGAGCAAATTAAAAAAAAACATTATTTAACTAATAAACTTGTTTTACTTAAAGCAAACAAGGTTTTTATTCGTAAACCAGTTTTAAAATTGAACTTAAAACGAAACTTCGTCATTGAATAAGAATAAAGTACTTATTTTGTTTAAATAAAAATGAACATGTTGGTGTTTGAAACTCACATTGTGTTATGGACACACACACTGACATAGCGGCCATTTTGATAGAACCAATTTTCTATATACGCCACTGGAATTCATTCCAGTGGCGTATAGAAAATAAAATACTGATATTTTTGAAAAAAACAATATTTATTTTATATAATGCGCAAAAATACATACTTTTTAATAAAACAATATAATTGTTAAAAATATCTCAACAATGCGTTTTTACGAAAAAATATTAGAAAAATATTTTGTAAGAGCATGTATTATTTTACAGGTTCAATACATTAAAAAAATACTGAAATTATAAATGGTAATAATTGTCTAAATATATAAACATAATATATACAATTTTTATTACAAAAAAAAAAAAAAAAATAGTACAAATATATGAGAAACATGAGTGAATGAATGAATGAATGAATGAATAATAGTATATTTCCAACAGTATAAATATTATTACAAAGGAACAAAAATACATTTTTTTTAGTTTATACCTAATTACAAATTTTACAATTAATATTATATGAAAAAAATAAATTTTATAAAACTAAAATAAAAATTTATAATTCTATGAAAAAAATAATCAATTTTTTCAAATAAAAACCAGGTAGGTAATTTCGACTGAAGTTGTACAAATATGTGTCGAAGAAACATTGTGTAAATATTATGCGTGCAGATTAATAAAATTGCATTTCACGAAGCGATGTTTATCAGTCACTCTATCCAAATTATGTTGTACACCACTGGAAAAAAACTGCTTCAATAGTGAATTTCGCTTAAAAAATGACAAAGTTTACATACCGTTATTGGCGTTGTTTATTAACTTTCCAGTTTTCTGGTTGTCTTATCTTTTTCCTTCCTTTGTTTTCTCCACATTTTTTCACATTTACTAGTTCGTCACTCATATTAAAATAATTAAACTGCAAAACTTTAAGAGAACTATAAACACGGCTTCTGTAAGTAAACAACAAATTTGTACTGGCGGCCATTTTAAAATTTGTGAAATACTCGCCTCTTATTGGTCGACTGAGTTATAGCGGATTTCGAACGACATATTCAGTGATATAGCGGGAATCGTTTCTTATCTTCATTTTATATCAATTTCAGTGTACAAACAAAGCGTATTTCGAAAGAAAACAATATTTAGAGTCATAGAATTTTTGATTCCGAATCCAACGACATACATAACTCGATTTTGGTTAAAATGTGTTATAGCGGATTTCGAAACTCAGCGACTCATATTTAGGGCTGATCTCCACATTATCCTATCCTGATATATATGTTTTGTATAGAAAACAAAATATCTAAAAAAATTCAACAATTTAGATCTAAGAGTTTATAGTTTGGTACTGATCTTTTAACATTATCACCATCGATGGTTGGATCTCATGTGTTACATGCAACAAATTATAAAGACATGTTTTATTCTGTTATAATAAATAATACTAGGGTTTTTTTTTCCAATATCTTATTTCTTTTTAAATATGAGATTAGTACTTGGCGAAATGGCAACATTATTTAATTTATTTAACAAACAACCTGGCAACATTACCACAAAGTGCACCTTTAAATGACACATACTCTGATTATTTCTAAATTCGTATAACCCTACTTTTTACAATCATCTCTATGTATATATTTTTTTTTCAATTTTTTTTTTTTTTAACACTTCCTTACGCCCTGTGCAAGTGGCGATTATTACCATAAATAACCACCAGTGATTCCAGTCAGGAGGAGCAAGATTTGCATAAGAAATAATTTGTGATAAATTTCTACACTGCTGGGAATTGCACCCAATATAGGACGCCATCACAGAAGCTAAATTGCTAATCAATTCTCCACTGCTGGGAATTGCACCCAATATAGGACGCCATCACAGAAGCTAAATTGCTAATCAATTCTCCACTGCTGGGAATTGCACCCAATATAGGACGCCATCACAGAAGCTAAATTGCTAATCAATTCTCCACTGCTGGGAATTGCACCCAATATAGGACGCCATCACAGAAGCTAAATTGCTAATCAATTCTCCACTGCTGGGAATTGCACCCAATATAGGACGCCATCACAGAAGCTAAATTGCTAATCAATTCTCCACTGCTGGGAATTGCACCCAATATAGGACGCCATCACAGAAGCTAAATTGCTAATCAATTCTCCACTGCTGGGAATTGCACCCAATATAGGACGCCATCACAGAAGCTAAATTGCTAATCAATTCTCCACTGCTGGGAATTGCACCCAATATAGGACGCCATCACAGAAGCTAAATTGCTAATCAATTCTCCACTGCTGGGAATTGCACCCAATATAGGACGCCATCACAGAAGCTAAATTGCTAATCAATTCTCCACTGCTGGGAATTGCACCCAATATAGGACGCCATCACAGAAGCTAAATTGCTAATCAATTCTCCACTGCTGGGAATTGCACCCAATATAGGACGCCATCACAGAAGCTAAATTGCTAATCAATTCTCCACTGCTGGGAATTGCACCCAATATAGGACGCCATCACAGAAGCTAAATTGCTAATCAATTCTCCACTGCTGGGAATTGCACCCAATATAGGACGCCATCACAGAAGCTAAATTGCTAATCAATTCTCCACTGCTGGGAATTGCACCCAATATAGGACGCCATCACAGAAGCTAAATTGCTAATCAATTCTCCACTGCTGGGAATTGCACCCAATATAGGACGCCATCACAGAAGCTAAATTGCTAATCAATTCTCCACTGCTGGGAATTGCACCCAATATAGGACGCCATCACAGAAGCTAAATTACTAATCAATTCTCCACTGCGTTTTTTTATATTTATTTATTTTAAGATATGTTCATTGTAATTATGTACCTATATAAATATTATTAAATTCAAATAATATGTATCAAAATGCATTTTTACTTTCATAATATAAATATGGTTACCTTGGGTCAATTTTGACTTGCAAGAGGTCTTGTTAGTTAATAAAAGTATAAGGGACCCAACTTAATTCCACAATTATAAATACCTAACTGTTATGTGTATGTAAAGCAGCCCATTCACGATCGTGTCATTCGGTGTCGCTTCATATGGAGCATTGTAAAATTTTCATCACACTCACGGGCGCGACATCGAGCCATCAAAATTAGTATACACAAGCGGTCGGCGCTTTCGTATTAATAATTTCTATTTTTTGAAATTTTCAAGTAAAAAAGAGTTATAATTCTGATGATGAGTTTCTGATGATGAGATACAACTGCTATAGAGGTTTTTTACTCTCCACAATATGGAATAGGGGAGAGTCATGATTTCGCAAAATTTAAGCATATTTTTTTTACATCAATTTCTCAATGGGTATCATGTAGAGAATGCACACTATGAGTTTCGTCGTGATGTGTTTGTGTGTGGCGTATACGCTGTACGCCGTAGCATTTATCTTTTTTGTGTCCTCTCTACAGCCCAAACTATAAGTCTGATCGACTTCATATTAACATCATATGTGTAAAGTGCAAAGACCTAGAGCTGATTAGTTTTCCATAGACAACTTTTGATTTCTTCTCTATGAATTCATCATTTACGTTGTTTTTTTTTGTGTCCTCTCTGCAGCCCAAACTATAAGTCCGATTGACTTCATATTGATATCACATGTGTTAAGTCCATAAACTTAGAGCTGATTAGTTTTCCATAGACAACGGTTCATTTTTTCCCAATGTTTCTTTATGATTTCATCTATTAAAACTGAAAAAATGCTCTCACGACCTGGAAATTAGAGATATTTTAATTTGGTTTCAACTATTTATACAACACCAAGAATCTTCATAAAATTGTATTCAAAGTTGGTCAATGTTAAAAGAAAAATATTCAACGGTTTCAAAAATTATATTTTATTTAATGGATATTTGTATGAAACTTATATGTAACAAGAGAATTTTTTTATATTTGGCAATGTTCAGTTCATTGATTTCATATTGATATAAGAATATTAATAGCTTGAACTTAGAACTGATTAGCTTTTCATAGATATCATAAAATTTCTTCATATGATATCACGTGTCAACATTGTCAAAATGCTCTAACGCTCTTTGAAACAAAATTTATCTGCTTTTTTTAAAATATTTCATACAACATAAGCAGTCTTCACTATACTGCATTAATAGTTTGTCTATCTTAACATAAAAATATACTATCGGAAGAAAATTTATATTCCTGATAGTAACATTTAGTATGAATAAAAATGTAATTAGATAAATTTCTATGTATGGAAAAGTTCAGTAATTTGATTTCATGTTATAATGTAAAGAGCTTGAACATAGAACTGATTAGCTTTCCATAAATAACAAAAAAAATCTTCATATGATATCACCTGTCAAAATTTGGAAAATGCTCTCGCGTTCTTTAGAACAAAATTTATCTGCTTTTTTTAAAATATTTCATACAACATAAGCATTCTTCACTATACTGCATTAATAGTTTGTTTATCTTAACATAAAAATATACTATCGGAAGAAAATTTATATTCCTGATAGTAACATTTAGTATGAATAAAAATGTAATTAGATAAATTTCTATGTATAGAAAAGTTCAGTAATTTGATTTCATGTTATAATGTAAAGAGCTTGAACATAGAACTGATTAGCTTTCCATAAATAACAAAAAAAATCTTCATATGATATCACCTGTCAAAATTTGGAAAATGCTCTCGCGTTCTTTAGAACAAAATTTATCTGCTTTTTTTAAAATATTTCATACAACATAAGCATTCTTCACTATACTGCATTAATAGTTTGTTTATCTTAATATAAAAATATACTATCGGAAGAAAATTTATATTCCTGGTAGTAACATTTAGTATGAATAAAAATGTAATTAGATAAATTTCTATGTATGGAATAGTTCAGTTATTTGATTTCATGTTATAATATAAAGAGTTTGAACATAGAACTGATTAGCTTTCCATAAATAACAAAAAATTTCTTCATATGATATCACGTGTCAAAATTTTGAAAATGCTTTCGCGTCCTTTAAAACAAAATTTATCTGCTTTTATTAAAATATTTCATACAACATAAGCATTCTACACCATACTGCAATAATAGTTTGTCTATCTTAACATAAAAATATACTATCGATAGAAAATTTATTTTCCTGGTAGTAAAATTTAGTATGAATAAAAATGTATATAATAAGATAAATTTCTTATGTATGGAAAAGTTCAGTAATTTGATTTCATGTTTTAATGTAAAGAGCTTGAACATCGAACTGATTAGCTTTCCATAAATAACAAAAATTTCTTCATATGATATCACGTGTCAAAATTGTCAAAATGCTCTAACGTCCTTTAAAACAAAATTTATCTGCTTTTATTAAAATATTTCATACAACATTAGAATTCTTCACCATACTGCATTAATAGTTTGTCTATCTTAACATGAAAATATACTATCGTTAGAAAATTTATATTCCTGGTAGTAAAATTTAGAATGAATAAAATATTTCATTGTCAATATTTGTGGTGTGGAGAGTTTAGTGTTGGCCACAACCCACTCGTTTATAAATAAAAAGAAAAAACTAAAGAGAAAATGCCGTATTTTCGCATTCACAAGAGTGTCAAACAGCTCGGCGCAATGTACCGCTGGTTTCCACACTCACGAGCATGCGTACCGACAAGATGCGCCGCGCTGTTTGTCGCGGTACTACAGAGTTTCGATCGTTTGGAATTCCATTTTGGTGTGTCAGGCAAATTGGGCTGCGCGGGTTTTGACATTCACGAGCGCATTTTGGAGTGACGGCAAGCCATTTGGAAGGATGGCACGATCTTGAATGGGGGCCTTAAGCCTTACAAGCAATGGCTGTGTAGGGGACACCAGCTATTAATTTATTTATTTATTTAATATTGCTTCTCGGACAACTAACAGGTACTATGTCAAATATTAATTTAACACGCACCCAATAACATGTTGCCACATTCTGGAGATTTACGATATTAATCGTCCGTCTCACAGATCCAGACTGAAAACAGAATTAAAAACTGTGTCTCCACCGGGAATCGAACCCGGGACCTTTGGATCAGCAATCAGATACCTAACCAACTGAGCCACGAAGGGCGACAATAATTACCACGACGGTATTACGATTTAGGTCCATTATACTCTTCCGAAGAAGCACACAACGTAGCGTTGGGGAGGGTCTGCAATCTGCTAAGAAAAAAATATTAATCAGATTTAAAAAGAACCCGTTAAAAGATGATGCAAATACAGAATTTGGAAGATCATTCCACAGCCGGGAGTAAAAGAGTTGGAGAAGCGACTGATTCATGTATATTGAAGGTTTACTGTGAACGGGTATCGAGATTGAGTAAAACGAGTGACTCTATTGTGACCAGAGATGCAAGTTCTTCTGAGCATCTCCCGTGGTAGTATCTATAGAACACTGACCTTGCGTCTGTTGTCTAGTGATTGGGGGTGCAAATGATACATCGATGTTTTCAAAACATTGATGTATTGTCCATAAAGATAGATATTTTGATGAACCATATATCGCCGATACATTGACGACAAAAGTCAAAAACATCGACATCGATCATAACTCATAACTTATTCATTTCGTTCGTAGATTCCGTCGCGTTACGACTTATTGACACGACGTGTACTACTAACAGGATTAAATTATTGTTTGCAATATTTCTTTTATATTATATTTTTATTTTCACTGTTTATATATCTTATTCTTTATTGTTATAGTATATCGTCCGTAGATCCATCTGGACACTTGGACTCGTCAGTTACAGTTTACAAATTTTCAAAATGCTCTCACACTCTGGAAAATCGAGGTATTTTTATACAATTAAAATTTTGATACAATAAAAACACTCATCAAAAATGCATTCAAGGATTGTCAAAATTTAAAGAAAAAAATCTATGGTCTGCCATATCAATGTGAAATAAATTTCATATTTGTATGAAAAATGTATATAACAGAAGTAAAATAGCTTCTGTATGGGTCTGTAAAATTGAGTGATCAACTTCATATTGATATTGTATGTGTCTCTATAGACAAGTGTATCTCCACTTCTATCTTCCTCAAGGGGTAGGCAGTGAGAACCTAACACCGCATTCTCCTATCTTGACACATACATCGCCTCATCAACATTGATACACTGTCTCATACATCTTGCTAGTAATGCAATTTTACTTAAAATTTCTCAACAGGTATTATGTAGAAAGTGTACCTATACTATGAGTTTCGTGACAATGTTTTTAAATGAGTTGAAAGGACTGGTTCGTGTATGTTGAAGGTTTACTATGAATGGGTGTTAAGATTGAGTAAAACGAGTGACTTTTGGGAATGGTTGAAAGAGGGACACTGTAAGTAGGTGAAAATCAAGGAAATGTATGTTTAATTTATTTATTATTAAACTTACAACTTAATTATACATGTCACAAAACCTTAAGGTAACAAATTATACATGTCACAAAACCTTAAGGTAACAAATGATGCATGTCACAAAACCTCAACGTAACAATATTATATATGTTACAAAACCTTAAGGTAACAATATTATACATGTCCCAAAATCTATAATTAATAAATTATGCATGTCACAAAACCAGTAATAAACAAATTATAAGTAAAACAAAGCCTTAAAGTAACAAATTATACATGTCACTAAACCTTCAAGTAACAAATTATACGTGTCACTAAACCTTCAAGTAACAAATTATACGTGTCACTAAACCTTCAAGTAACAAATTATACGTGTCACTAAACCTTCAAGTAACAAAATTATACGTGTCACTAAACCTTCAAGTAACAAATTTACATGTCACATAATCATCGAAACTAGACTGGAATCAGTCTAGTTTCGCTGTTATTATATGTTATTATAAATTGTTATTCATACAGATTAATTCTCAAATATATCGCAGTATCTACTCGATTTTGATAACCGTGTTTTACTGTAATAAGATTTATTTAGCACCCGATAATCCACATAATTATTTTACTGTAAACTGAGATTAATCGGGCGACATTAAAAGACCCTGTCCTGCAGGGGCTTGGGCTGTGCCACCACCAAGATTTGGATAATCGAGTTTTACTACAATAAGATTTACTTGACACCCGATAATCCACTTATTTATTTTACTGTAAATTGAGATATTGGGCGACACTATAAGGCTGGGGCTTGGGCGACGCTATGGGCTGCCCCGCCGCCAGGACAATAATCTTCTTGTGTTTCATTTATTTTACTTTTAATTGAGATGTCGGGCAACATTAAAAAACCGTCTTGGCTGGGCCGCCGTTAGGATTTTGATGACCGAGTTTTAATGTAATGAGATTTATTTAACACCCGATAATCCACTCATTTATTTAACTGTAAATTGAGATCTTGGGCGACTTTATTTAAAAGACCCTGTCCTGATAGCCACTGTCCTGAACGGGCTGGGGCTTGGGCGGCGCTATGGGCTGCGCCGCCGCCAGGTGATGGTTGTGCCTGAGATGCTGGCCGGGGCGCCGCGACGGCGCCAGGTACTCGAACATGCTCTGCGTGTGCTGCGCCAGCATGGCACCCAGCTCGCACGGCATGGGGTCCGTCCAGAAGAAGTCGTGGTTGAGGGCCGTGTCGCTGTCGTACCTCTTGGCCGGGTCCAACTGGAGGAGCTTGTCGAGAAGGTCACACCCGTACGGGTCCTTCACATAAGGCTTCAGACGCTCCTTCACCTGGAAATTGTTAACTGATTAATGTTTTGAATGCACTTGTGATTAGTTTCTTTTGTCTTTGTCCTCATAATGTTTTGAATGTTTTTGTGATTAGTTTCTTTTGTCGTCTGAATGTTTTGAATGTACTTGTGATTAGTTTCTTTTGTCATCATAATGTTTTGAATGTACTACTTGTAATTAGTTTCTTTTGTCATCATAATGTTTTGAATGTACTTGTGATTAGTTTCTTTTGACGTCATAATGTTTTGAATGTACTACTTGTAATTAGTTTCTTTTGTCGTCATAATGTTTTGAATGTACTTGTGATTAGTTTCTTTTGTCGTCATAATGTTTTGAATGTACTACATGTAATTAGTTTCTTTTGTCGTCATAATGTTTTGAATGTACTTGAGATTAGTTTCTTTTGTCGTCATAATGTTTTGAATGTACTACATGTAATTAGTTTCTTTTGACGTCATAATGTTTTGAATGTACTTGAGATTAGTTTCTTTTGTCGTCATAATGTTTTGAATGTACTACTTGTAATTAGTTTCTTTTGTCGTCATAATGTTTTGAATGTACTTGAGATTAGTTTCTTTTGTCGTCATAATGTTTTGAATGTACTACTTGTAATTAGTTTCTTTTGTCGTCATAATGTTTTGAATGTACTTGTGATTAGTTTCTTTTGTCGTCATAATGTTTTGAATGTACTACATGTAATTAGTTTCTTTTGTCGTCATAATGTTTTGAATGTACTACTTGTAATTAGTTTCTTTTGTCGTCATAATGTTTTGAATGTACTTGTGATTAGTTTCTTTTGTCGTCATAATGTTTTGAATGTACTTGTGATTAGTTTCTTTTGTCGTCATAATGTTTTGAATGTACTACTTGTAATTAGTTTCTTTTGTCATCATAATGTTTTGAATGTACTTGTGATTAGTTTCTTTTGACGTCATAATGTTTTGAATGTACTACTTGTAATTAGTTTCTTTTGTCGTCATAATGTTTTGAATGTACTTGTGATTAGTTTCTTTTGTCGTCATAATGTTTTGAATGTACTACATGTAATTAGTTTCTTTTGTCGTCATAATGTTTTGAATGTACTACTTGTGATTAGTTTCTTTTGTCGTCATAATGTTTTGAATGTACTACATGTAATTAGTTTCTTTTGTCGTCATAATGTTTTGAATGTACTACATGTAATTAGTTTCTTTTGACGTCATAATGTTTTGAATGTACTTGAGATTAGTTTCTTTTGTCGTCATAATGTTTTGAATGTACTACTTGTAATTAGTTTCTTTTGTCGTCATAATGTTTTGAATGTACTTGAGATTAGTTTCTTTTGTTGTCATAATGTTTTGAATGTACTACTTGTAATTAGTTTCTTTTGTCGTCTTAATGTTTTGAATGTACTTGAGATTAGTTTCTTTTGTCGTCATAATGTTTTGAATGTACTACTTGTAATTAGTTTCTTTTGTCGTCATAATGTTTTGAATGTACTTGAGATTAGTTTCTTTTGTCGTCATAATGTTTTGAATGTACTTATGATTGGATGCTTTTTAAAAATAAAAATCGAATAATTAAAATAGTGACCTTTCTCTTTTGCCCCTTGGGCAGTTCCATTTTGGTGTAGAGATCGAGGTGTTCCACGCCCGGCCACACGTCGGGTGTGCACGAACCGCACAGCTGCGATATCAGGATCAGCTGCTGCTGCTCCGTGTTGCCCTGCATGATGGGGGATCTGGTCCACATCTCGGCCATGATGCACCCGGCGCCCCACATGTCCACGGGGGGGCCGTAGTTACGGTCCCCCAGCAGCAGCTCGGGGGGTCTAAACAACGGACAAACATACTGTTTACAAATAAACCAACTTCTCAACAGATGACATTACAAAAAAGGTTTCTTTTTTTCTTCATAGATGGCAATAGTATAATAATGTCCTATTTTCAGATGATCTGTTACTCATTATTCAAATATATAGAAATTTCCAAATTACATTGATAAGGGAACTCAATATGAAGGCATAATTGATGAACGTTGCGCAAGCGCATAAAGTGATCACGAAAACTAGCCGATGACATATCATAAGCCCTGTAGGTGCCTTGAGTTCCTGGTTCTTCTATAATAATCCAACTTCGTCTCTATTGAAATGTTAAAAAGTTTGTAAAAAAATATTTTTTTTTAATTGCCTCTCTTACACCTGAGAGGTACTATGTCAAATACTTTATTTATTTATTTAATCAACTATGGCATATATTGTCCTTTACGAACGTACATAAAAAACACATATCGCTTTAAAAATTGCGAATTCGGTTAGTGAGGAATAAAAATATTACAAATTATTATTAAAATGAACTGTGTTGACGATAAAACTATACAAATAAAATTATAAAAATAAATACTAACCTGTACCACAGAGTTACAACTCTGTTGGTGTATCTGTTGGCGAGGCCTGGTTTAGCGAGACTGAAGGCCCTCGCCAAGCCAAAGTCAGCCAACTTCAGGACGCCGTTCTTTGTGATGAGAACGTTGGCCGCCTTCATGTCTCGGTGCAATATCTTGTTGCTGTGGATGTAGTATAGACCTGCCACACAAAAGTATACAGTTCATTTGCTACATTATTATATTACTGTTCTACCCAAGGTCAGACGAGATCTACGTAAACGGAGAAAGAATGACCGACCATAGATTCGCTGATGACACTGTCCATTTGTCAATACAGAGCAAGAAATTTAATTAACCTTTTTAAGACGAGCGTCATGTATAGATGCCCACCGGCCACGTGCCTAAACGCCGAACGTCATCTATACATGCCCTAATGCTATACACAATTGTGAACCTTCATATCTCAGTAAATTCATACTTGATTGAGAAGAAAATTGGATGAATATTACTCCCATATATTTTACTTCAAGACCTCTGTCGGTGAATCAACAAAACAATTGTTAAATTATTTAAAAAAATAAGAACTCTAAACACTGAAATTCATCGATCATCACCGGCAAAATTTACACTCTCCCACGCTTTGTAAGGATCTAATACACATGCGTGTAGGAGAGAGGGATACTGCGCCAGTTCATTTTGTTGTTTCGCGCTCAACATTCTGCTTTGAATTAGATCCTTACCAATACACAATGGGCGCATATTCCTTATCTACATCAAATACCGGAAGGATCATGTAGCACATCGATGCCGCAGTGTGCTTTTTTATATGGAGATAACTACAATAACATTATTCTTCATTTATCTTATGTTTATATTATGAAGTGTTCAATATTATATTCAATTAAAACGAGATTGAAAAAAATCTGTGTGCGCCATGCGAAATACTGTCCGTCCATAGGGAATGCAAGTACTTGTACCTACTCGTCTTGATTGGGTTAATGTTGACTGACCTCAAGAATTAAGGCATTAGATTTGGACTAAAAATGAACATTAATAAGACTGACATATCATGTCTTCTATACATAGGTTCAGAACTCATAAAAATTTATTGCAGAGTGGAATCATATGTCTACCCTCGATCACACGGTGAAACTGGGGAGAGATAATTCAGAAGCTTAACTAGAAAGAAAAAGAGTTCTAGGATGGACCACATTCAGCAAATTATCGAATGTCCTGGGGGGCAAGTCTGGTCAACCGGCGAAATCAAAACCCTCGTGATTACCCATATCATGGATATAATTATCATATAGATTTCTATAACATCTTCTTACATAGACGACAATAAACGGTCGTCGACCTCCTCTAATGAGTTTTTAATTGCTTATTATTGTGAAGGCGAATTCTCGCCACAATATTATAGAACTCCATATAATAATTATATCCATGATATGGGTAATCGTGAGGGTTTTGATTCCGCCGGTTGTTCAGACTTGCCCCCCCTGAAATCTAAAAATATCCCAATCCACTTAAAGAAAAAAGTTTTTGACAAATCAAAACATTCTACTTTGTTTCGTGATTTTAGTCAATAGAGACGAAGTTGGGATATTATAGAAGAACCAGGAACTCTATGCACCTACAGGGCTTACGACCTGTCATCAGCTGGTTTATGTGATCAATTTATGCGCTTGCACAACATTCACCAATTTTTTTTTTTTTTTTAACATGTCTACGTAGGGTACGCCAACTATTAGGATTTGGGTCCATTTTACTCTTCAGAAGAAGCGCACTACGTAGCGTTGGGAGGGGTTTGCAATCTAGAAAAGAGTTTATTAATTCGGATTTTAAAAAGACGGCCGGGTTGTACGAAGGTTGAAACACAGAATTCGGAAGATCGTTCCACAGTCGGGCTGCTGTATTAATAAAGGAGTTAAGTAACCAATAATGCCTTCTTTTTTTTTTTGTTTAATGGCAATTCACCCTACACAGAGAGTGCTTTTTTCCTTGGTGAAAATATCATAATTTGGTTGAATTTGTTAAAATTAAATTAATTAAAGTTGGATGTTGTTTGACTTTAAGAAGTTAAGTAATATGTTTGTTAATTTAAAATTTTGAATCGACATTATATACCTATGACATATTGATTGGGGATGTGCAAGTTATTTTAACCAGATTAAAATTAAATAAATTGTTGGAAGATATACGGTTGAAGCAATTTGCCTTCTCTTTGAATTCCATGCTAAATCCTACTAAATAATTACAAAAAAGTCCAGAGACAGAGCCAATGGTCAGTAAACAGAAGAAAGAATGGTCCAGAAAACAGCCAAAGGTCAAATATTAACAGCAAGAAAAGTCCAAAAGTATAGCCAAAGTCGATAAAATTAAAAAAAAAAACACGCAACAGATACTAATTAGAAAACCAAACTGAAAAACTCTAATAACAAAATCAAATTGACAATCGTAATCATATTGATATAGAAAAAATGTATATAATCTATGGAGTCAGACATTAGATACCATATAAAAATATTTTTTTAATACATTTTAATGTTTGTACTTATATTGGGTGTATTCAATTATCTATGACGCTCGAAAATACGCTTTTTCCAAAGTAGTAGATAATTTAATGTACGCAAATCTCGCAAGCGATAAATTATCTATTGAAATGAGAATAGGGTCCCTGGAAGCAGAAGCGTGGGAAGGCCCTAGACCAGATGGTCAGATGACATCAAAAAGGTGTCGGGTCCAGAATGGATATATTCACGGTCAAACCTAACTCTTTTCCAGTTCTAAATTAATCTCCAAAAGCTTTTGAAGGTTATTGAAACTATCCTATCTATAATTATGCCGCGTTGACACAGTCAGAGTATGCTCTGATCGAGTGGACTCGTATGAGTAAGCTTCAACCGAGTGTACACGGATAGCAGTTTATTAAACTTTTTTACTTGGATTCAAAATCATAACTGCGACAGCTCTGTTGCTGTAAGGTGTTAGTTTTCATTTAACACACAAACTTTTTTACTTGTTTTTAAGGTCATAAATATGGCACAGACAGATCTGTTGCTGCAAGGTGTTGGATTTGTTGCAGACACATTAATTAAAGAGATAGAAAACCACTACCAGGAAAAAAAATAAACAACGCAAAAGGAAAATTTGGACCCGTCAATGGATTTTAAGGTGTACAAAGCAGGGTGCATCTGAAAATTTCCTTCGTGAAGTACAAA
This sequence comes from Molanna angustata, assembly GCA_963576475.1. NCBI lineage: Eukaryota > Metazoa > Arthropoda > Insecta > Trichoptera > Molannidae > Molanna > Molanna angustata. Next base: position 24,882,837 of record OY754983.1, on the reverse strand, counting down.
TGGCACTGCCGCGTTCCTTGCATCTTTATTTTTATAATCTTTTAATTTAACGTTCCATAGAATTTCTTCCGTTTCGTATGATTCTAAAAATTTTGCGGTATCGCACTCAGACCACTATTTTACCACGAGATGACATATGTTTGTTGTTGTCCGCCATTTTGTTTCACTAATCCTATACGAGCGAACTCGGAACAATAGGACGTGGTCCGAGTCTACATGTATCGGACGACGTCATCCGAGCGGACTCGGATTACAGGTTGACATAATACGAGTGGCGTCCGAGTAGGTATCCGAGCGCACTCTGACTGTGTCAACGTGGCTTTAGCCTGTTTGGTAAAAATAATATTCTTTCTAAGTTCATAGTATGCTTGATGCAGACCAAATATGTCATAAGTAGTAAATACTAACCGTTGAGCAGTTGCTGCATAACCTTCTTGATCTCTCCCAGGTTGAATTTGACATTGACGTTGGAGAGCAGTCCGGCCAGATCGTGCTCACAGAAGTCAAACACCAGATAGAATGTGGATCTGAAATCATTCATTCCAATCTAAACAGCATATTTACTTGGACACAGAAATGGATGCTCAAGTTGAACATAGATAAGTGCAATGTTTTACACATCGGCACCAAAAACCCGAGGATCACATACAGTCTCGATGGAACATATTTAAAGTCGATGAATGAACAAAAAGACTTGGGCATCACTATCTCTTGCAATCTGAAATGGGAGAAGCATTTGATATCAGTTGTAAAAAAGGCCAATAGCTTAACATACTTAATTAGAAAAACCTTCAGCCACTTGCCACATGATTTGTTAATTATAATATATGAAACTTATGTGAGACCAGTTTTGGAATATGGTTACCAAGTTTGGAATCCTTACTTTGAGAAAGATATAAGCATGCTGGAAAGGGTGCAGAGAAGAACGTCTGAATGTGTTGGGCCTCACTACTCTTGAGGAACGGAGAAAGAGAGGGGATCTCATAGAAACCTTCAAAATACTAAACCAATACTATGACTGTCCTGAATTGAAGCTGATGTTCTGCCTCAACCAAAATACTAATTTAAGAGGTCATAGTTTGAAGCTAGACAAACACAGTTTCAGGCAGAATCCCTGGAAGCATTTCTTGTCCAATAGAGTCGTGGATGTGTGGAACAGTTTGCCACCGGAACTTGTTATTTCACAAAGTGTTAATGTGTTTAAAAATAGACTTGACAGACTGAACAAGTGAATACTGTTGTGAGATCGGACATATCAGCATAGCTGCCTGTCTGATAACATTTAATAATAATAATAATATGGCGATAAACATTGAGACCCAATTTCATTGGTGCTATGGATCCTGGTCCCGTGTTTACCTTTCTGTGTTGATTAGGAGGCAAGTACTGCCTCGAATTAGGCACTAGTTTATTGCGCTAATGTACTTAAAAACTCGTGTTGAATTCAAGGCACGTGTCCTCCAAATGCACACGATTTAGCAACGCATACTGTTCCTGCTAATTTTTTTTATTTTTTTATTTATTAACAAAAACAATACAATGTTCACATATAAATCATAATTTAAAAAGGTATACAATTTCCATCATATAATTCATAATAATCCTCTTTAATTGAGATAAAATCTCGTGTTAAAAGAGGGGAGTATCTATTTAATATTGTTACATTTACCAAAACATTGTACATCTACTAAAAAATATGAAGCTACACAAAACAAGAATGAAATAACAAAAAATAAATAAATAAATCAGTACAATTTTTTAATTTTATTTTTAAATATACTATAATTTTTTTCGAGTCTAAGACTCAATGGGAGTTCATTAAACCACTTAGTACCTTTATACTTATAGAAATGTTGTGAGGCAGTTGTACGTAAAAGAGGAATGGTAATACATCCTTGTGAATTTATTCTGCTGCTTAAAGAAAATGACAATTGGTTTGAATTTGTAAGAATATCTTTATGAATTTGGAACAATGAGATTTTTTTGTAGATATTTTCAACAGTTGAAACTTTAAATTCTTGAAATAAATTAATAGTTGGATAATCAAATCTCTTTTTTAATATAATTTTAATAATGATTCTTTGAAAAACTTCTAAAGGCACTAAAGTGGTTTTAAAAGCTCCCCCCCAACATATAATGCCATATTGTAAGATGGATTGAAATAATGAAAAATATATTGTTTTAAGCAAGTTTGTTTGAAGTATATTTCTTAGTCTCAGAAAAATAAAAATTAGCTTTTTAAGGCGTTCAATAGTAGTAGTTATATGTAATTTCCATTTCATATTGCTTTCAATAATAATGCCTAGGTATCGGATGTTATTTTTAGTGGATAATTTAATACACGCTGAGTTACAAGATATGGAGTTATTGAAACAGGAATTGTCAATATGAATTTTAATATTAAGGTCTTTTGGGATGTATTTATCATTTAGTGCAAATGGGATAATACACGTTTTATCTGTATTCAATGAAAGTACATTACAATCGAACCAAGACTTCAAAACACTTATATCTGATTCAGCTGAGGCAATTAATACATGTTCAATTCAAGGCATGCATCTTTCAATCGTACACAGGTATATAAATGTTACCATGCGTATTGATTGAGCGTTACAAGGCTGTGTTAGAGGCATTTTTGGGTATGATTGTTTTTGTTTATCCAACTGTAATTGGATAAACAAAACTAACTGCGGATTTGTTCAGGAGAACTTTGTTCTCTTAACATATCGACAATGTATCAAGCCAGAATACGCGAGAATTGTATGGAGAGGTCTACTTTTTTCACGGCTTTTCCAACTTTGAAGTCAAAAAACACCAACTTAGAGGCTTCGCAGCATATATGTTCCATACACGGATTTACTCAGAATTCGGAGTAGAACATTTCGTGTGTCTGTGTGTGTGTGTGTGTGTCTGTGTGTCTGTGTGTGTGTCCCCCCCCCCTTATAACTTTTGATCCGCTCAATTTACAGAGCCTAAAATTTCAGAATATATAAACAGTTACAGGCCTACAAAACTTTTATACTCGGAATTTTGAATTTTTGTTTCAGTCAGGGGTTATCAACTTTTGAATTTTTATTTTATTTTTCCATATATCTCAGAAACGATAAACGCTAGAACGCTGAAAATTGGTACAAACATAGACAAATACAAAATCTCAAATTAGTTTTTTCAAAAAAATTCCAGGGTTTCTCAAACATTTTTTATTAAGAAAAATATTTTTTTTATGATAAATTTATGAGTTTAACTGCCTATATTTCCATTTTTTTTTTAAATATCAAAATAAGCCGAAACACCCCAACTAGATAATTTAATTTTATATAAAAAATACAAACATTGTAGTGGTACATCTCAATTTTTTTTAACAATTTTTATAAAAATTGAATTTAGTGACGACATTGTTTCATACAATTTGTATGGTAGTTGCCTATACACAATATGTAAGAAGACTTAATAGTTTGATACTTAAATCTCCAAACATACATACATACCATTATACTGTTTTCATATTCTGTGTAGGAAAAACAGACTGACCTCCATACTATCCTATCTTGACATACATACCTACATGTGTTGTATAGAAAACCAAATATCTTAAAATATTAAATAATTTGTATTTATGGGTTTATAGTTTGGTACTTATTCTTCAACTATACATACTATCGCTATCGACAGTTGGATCTCATGTGTTACATGCAACTAGTTATAATATCTTTATTCAATTGTTTAAATTTTGCATAGGTACTTCAAATTAAAGATGTCCAAGTCTACGGATTATTTAATAATTCTTGGCAAGGTTTGTACGAAACATGGTGAAATTGAAAATATGTTATGTTGTCTACTATTAAAGGATTGCACTCTAAATGAAATGAATTAGTTGAAGTAAGTCAGGACAGACAGTCAATTGAATACCTTTATTTATATTGTATTGTTACCTGTATTTGTTGTGGGCTGATGCTTTGGTCCTGCATATCTCAATGAGGTTGACGACATTTTCATGTTTGAGCAACTGCAATATCCTTATCTCCCTCAGAGCCGTGATCGGGAATCCCTCTTTCTCGTTGTCCATCAGAACCTTCTTCATCGCCACAAACTTCTTGTTGCTCTTCTTCTCGCGAGCTTTGAACACTTCTCCGAACGTTCCCTGACCTTCAAACAAGTACAAAATACATTTCACTCCTCACCACCTTATCCACCCAAGGGGATATAGAATGGGGATTTATGAATTCCCAATTTTTAAGGTTATTTTGTATTGCAGATTATCAACTAGTATCATGCTGAGATATCATCATATCATAGTATCATAGTATCAGTAGAGATATGGGCGGTAATAGAATGTCTAAATAACTGCAGGATAGACCACCGATATTCACAGCTTCTTAAAAATATATATTCCAACGCGACCTCTACAATAAATCTGCATGAAACAACCCGAAAGATAGCCATTAAAAGGGGTGAGGGGGTTGAGGTAATGCCCATGAAAACTACATGAAAGTATCAGGATCTTGAATATAACTCTCGGACACCGGGGATCGAACCCGTTGTTCGAGAGAGTATTCGTGTGTCCTGGATGGCCAAACCTCTCCCTTTTACTTATGTGCTGCTGAGAGCAAACACACAAATATAAATAGTATAATTAAGGAATTGAATAGTCATGAAATTAAACACGCCAAGTCTACTTACGTTTATTGTAGCACAAACAAAAATTAATAAAAACACTCAAATACAGATTTACAATTAATTAACTAAATAACAATGTTGTAATGAATTTGCGGAGCTAAAATTATATTAACGGTATGAGACCGGAGACGTAACGATCGGGCACAGAGTGGTACACGCGCCTCGCGCGTGCGCGTTTATATACCGCTCGCCGCGTCACCGGCTCATCGTAGGGATGGTCGTGGCCCAAAACGGCAGACTGCCACAGGGGAGTCAGACAAGGAGACACAATTTCCCCCAAACTATTCACTGCCGCACTTGAAGATGTCTTTAAGAAGCTTAAATGGGAGAACCGAGGAATAAATATAGACGGCGAATCCTTGACCAACTTGAGATTTGCAGATGATATCGTTCTCTTTGCAAACAATGAAGAAGAACTTGAATTGATGCTCAACGATGTCAATAATCTTTCGCGTCATGTGGGCCTAAAAATGAATTACTCTAAAACAAAAATTATGTGCACTGCAGAACAACCTCGACCAGTGATGGTAGAGGGAAGGAATATTGAAAGAGTAGATTCATACATTTACCTCGGACATAAGGTAAAGCTAGGTGGAGACAATCAGGAAGCAGAGATCGAACGCAGGCGGGGCCTTGCATGGGCTGCATTCGGTAAACTGTCGTATATTCTCAGATCCAAACGATTTGCAAACCACTTGAAGAAAAAAGTATTTGATATGTGCATCCTCCCAGTACTGACATATGGTTTTGAAACTGTTATTTTTACAAAACGTACAGTACAGAAACTCCGAGTAACGCAATGAGCAATGGAGAGGAGGATGCTAAACATTAGTCTTCGTGATCGAAAACGCAACGAATGGATCAGAGAATAGACAAAAGTTACCGATGTTGCATACAAGGTAGCTTCCTTAAAATGTAATTGGGCTGGCCATGTAGTAAGGACAGCAGATGATCGATGGACCAAACGCACCCTGGAGTGGCGACCGAGAACTGGACGCAGAAACCCGGGCAGACCGCAAACAAGATGGCCTGACGACATCAAACGAGTGGCAGGAGGTCAATGGCACAGGGTGGCGAGGGATAGGAAAGCATGGAGGTTGAAAGGGGAGGCCTATGTCCAACACTGGACGAATAATGGCTGATGATGATCATGCTGAGATTGTATTCTGAAAATTTTGTCACAATGTATCTGTGGGTGTGTGCTATGTGCTATGTACGGCATATTTATTCTACTTTATCAACTATAGACTACAGTAAGTATTTGTATATCTAATACTCGCTTAGACCCAATTACATTTTGAACGATATATGAATAGTGCTTCTCAATTTTTTTAACTGTCAAATATTTCAAAGTGACCCCAAGCTCGAGCAACTCGAAATTTGTTATTTTTATTTTCAAATTGGTAAAAAGGCACATCACTCTAATAAAATGGCATCGAAAAATCATCAAGTTTTCATAATAAAATATTTAAATAAAAAATAATTTAGCTAACCCATTTCATGAAAATGCTGAAAGTGGGACTCCAAATCAATGAAAATAAGACTGAAATCACGAAATGATGTAGAACAGTCAACTACCCACAAGGAAATGTTGGATTTAAAGATAAATATGAACCTACTTGGGTTCCACCATAACATAATAAAACAAACATCAAATAGAAATCAAGAGAAGAATTACAACAGGGATCAAAACATTCTTCTCCTGACTCCCAGTGTTCAAGTCCACAAGTGTCCATAGAAAAACCAAAATTACCCCGCACAAAACACTAATTAGAACAGCGGTAGCATATGGATGGGAAGCATGGACACTGACTGCTAAATCCGTACAAACGCTAGATGCTTTTGATAGAAGAGTGCTACGTATGGTCCTGGGCCCCATGAATGTTATAAAATTTAATTTGTGTACTTATTTTGATTTTTATTTTTATATAGAAAAATCTAGAAACATCTATTTCCTTCCTTCATTTGTTGCTGTGAATTTACTCTGACATAATGTTACATGTTTCTTTCCGTTTGTTATAAATTTAAGGCTACGACTATTTACACTACTCAACCATAGACGAAAACCAAAAATAACCACAGAAAACGCAGATAAATCAAGTTATAAAAATATTTACCTTTGTTTATACTTTGTTATAATTGTAGATCTCGATGAACAAAATTATTTATAAAATTAAGTAAATGTAATAAGATGCCAATATTATTTATTTTTTCTTCAAGTTGGTTTCCATGATGCATTTTTATGACCATTGAAAAAATGACAAAGGTAAATATTTTTGTATTTTGATTTATCTGCGCTTTCTATGGTTATAAATGACCTAAAAACACAGACAACGTCAGAAAATTTGTCGTGTAAATAGACACTTTTTGGCGGGAAAACGCTTTTCCCGCCAATTCCGGTCGTAAAAATAGTGGCACCGTAAATTTAATGTACCTACCACTATACTATCTATGGCCTCACGTTGCTTTGGTTGGAAGAAATTGCCTTGTAGCAATAAACCCGTAATTGTACACACTATTGTACATGAAGCTTAATAAATAAATCAATGTTGGCGAGCCCTAGATAATACAATACAACAACGAACTATATATTATCTGCAAAGCTCCCAGACTATCTGTTAATGTTAGACTGAGGCGGACTGAACATGTCTAGAGAATGACGTCATCGCGGGTACCTAAAAGGATTCTGGAAGGACATCCGGGAAGAAGAAGGAAGGTGGGCACACCGAGGGCGGCGATGGGAAGATGAAGTTAGGAAGGACACAACCCAGCTGCAAGGATAAAGAATTGGAGGACAGGAGAATTTGGAGACGAGGGTTGAAGGAGAGCAAAGCTCGATATAGGCTATTGTAGGACCATCCAAGAAGAAAGAAAGAGGTAGCATAAAAGGTTGCATAGAGGGGATCTCATAGAAACCTACAAAATACTAAATGAACACTATGACTGCCCTGAATTGAAGCTGATGTTCTGCCTCAACCAAAATACTAATTTAAGAGGTCATAGTTTGAAGCTAGATAAACACAGTTTCAGGCAGAACCCCTGGAAGCATTTCTTGACCAATAGAGTTGTGGATGTGTGGAACAGTTTGCCACCGGAACTTGTTGTTGCACAAAGTGTTAATGTGTTCAAAAATAGACTTGACAGACTGAACAAGTGAAAACTGTTGTGAGATCAGACATATCAGCATAGCTGCCTGTCTGATAACATATAATAATAATAATTAGGTATCTATTTATTTAAGGAACAAATACAGTCTTATAATATAAACGAAGAAAATTCACTATGAAATAAATAAAAGACAGACAAATTACTTTTGTCCACAATTGATGTACCTACATACATTAAATAATCATAGAAGTAATTATTACATCTACATAAATAAAACAAAGTCGAGTTAGTTAGACTATTTATATAACTCAAGAACAGCTGGACCAATTGTAATGATCTCTTATTTGTTGGATTCGTCTCCGCCCCAGATAACATAATAACTATATAAATATTGGAAAAATTAACAAAAAAAAAATAAAAAAACATGTAAATAAACTGTACGTCTGGTACCTATTATGCAAACAATATTTTTTTTTTTTTTTTTATATAATATTTAATATAACTTATTAAATCTAAATAAATGAATCAAAAATCTAATGCAAGACTTCAGTGTAGGTAGGCTACCTACTTAACAAATCATTAACAAATTTAGAATAGAAACTCGAGGTAGGTACCTAATAATATTGATTTAATTTAAATAATTTCAAAATGGAATTTATTCTACAAAGAAAAATTGAAAAACAAAACATATGGATTAAAGAAAATTTTGACATTTGGATGCTTGGGCATAGAACAATAATAAAACTATAGAATACTAATATTCCCATACAATACCTCGCTGAAAAGGTGAAGTGCCGTTTTATTGGCCGGCTCGTGTCAATATATGTATGACTTTGCTTAAATTTTGCAAGTAATTTTGCTATTTTTCTAACTATTCCGTAACCGTATAACCGTAAATAATTTTGCAAGCAGTTAAAAAATTCCCTATTTGGAGAACGTATCACGCAGACGGCCAAATGATTACTGAATGCTCGTAGCAAAATGTTGACCAAATTAGTCAACATAAAGCAGTCTCATTTACTGCAGACTAAAGAGTATTCTATACTATTATAATTCTATGTGCTTGGGGTTGGTTCTTGAGCTGTCAGATACAGAAAAAATGTATTCACTATTACCGATTTTTGCATATTTATATTATTATTATATCCTAATAAACCATTAAACGATAATTTTTTTGTAGGTATTCATTTTATTATGTTGATAAAATCCTAATCAAGGTTTAGCTAAAAGTTAACACAACATCGCTAGTATTCATATTAGTGACGGGAAAGTAAGGGAAGGGAGTAGGACCTAATTTGTTACTGTTGTGAAAAATAAAAGAATCTCCTAGATAACAAACAATAATCAAAATAAGTACACTAATTATATTTTTTAACAATACACAGATTTACGCCGCTATGCATATATATTGTGAGATATGAGAATGAAAGAGATAGCATGTACTTAGTGTGAAAGTATATATATTGTCTAGACGAACGAACGAGAGACGCATTCATTCTCCGCCCCGCGGTACTCTTATTACTACCTCCATCATTGTGTTGTTTATAGTATTGACCTTGACTTGTATTGTATATAGTATCATAGTAAATAAATTGTATAAAGAAGATTATATCTTTCAATGTACACGATAATGAAATAGTTCCACCCCAAGTACAAGATACTGTATATATATATATATAAAGAATTCTTGTAGCAATCATGACTAGGACCCGAATGTACAGTCCTAGGTACCTAAATACTAACTCCTAACCTCACTAGAGTATTTAGTATTCTTAAGTTAGCAATTGCATTGCAGAGACATCACTAACTAAATACTACGACAAACTTAAGGTCGATGTCGTACAATTTCACATTATTGTGTATGAAAAAAAGAGATAGATAGATCTCTTTTCTGACGTTTGACGTTTAAAATGTTTTTTTGCTATATCACAAACATATGTAACCAACTTCACACTGACAGCTCAATGTCATGATTTTTTTTAAATTCCAGCGAATTTTCGGCATCTTGTATGGATCATTGAATACTCTGTTTGGTATTTGATTTGACAAAATTACCAAATACATATTTGACGAAGTTGCTAAAATCATCATCCATCAAAAACATCTCGTATTTTAGTATTAAACCACTCGTAAGGTTCCTCGATATCAACCTTACTTTTTGACAATTAGCAAATGTTAGTTTACACCAACGCGCATGCGCTAAGTATTTAGATATGTCTCTGCAATGCAATGTGTCTCATACGTGAACTTGGTAGCATCCTCCAGTTAGGAAGCCACGTGATCTCCTAACTTAAGTGAGCGACTGTGCAATGAAAACATGGTTAGTATTTAGATATGTCTCTGCAATGCAATGTGTCTCATACGTGAACTTGGTAGCATCCTCCAGTTATGAAGCCACGTGATCTCCTAACTTAAGTGAGCGACTGTGCAATGAAAACATGGTTAGTATTTAGATATGTCTCTGCAATGCAATGTGTCTCATACGTGAACTTGGTAGCATCCTCCAGTTAGGAAGCCACGTGATCTCCTAACTTAAGTGAGCGACTGTGCAATGAAAACATGGTTAGTATTTAGATATGTCTCTGCAATGCAATGTGTCTCATACGTGAACTTGGTAGCATCCTCCAGTTAGGAAGCCACGTGATCTCCTAACTTAAGTGAGCGACTGTGCAATGAAAACATGGTTAGTATTTAGATATGTCTCTGCAATGCAATGTGTCTCATACGTGAACTTGGTAGCATCCTCCAGTTATGAAGCCACGTGATCTCCTAACTTAAGTGAGCGACTGTGCAATGAAAACATGGTTAGTATTTAGATATGTCTCTGCAATGCAATGTGTCTCATACGTGAACTTGGTAGCATCCTCCAGTTAGGAAGCCACGTGATCTCCTAACTTAAGTGAGCGACTGTGCAATGAAAACATGGTTAGTATTTAGATATGTCTCTGCAATGCAATGTGTCTCATACGTGAACTTGGTAGCATCCTCCAGTTAGGAAGCCACGTGATCTCCTAACTTAAGTGAGCGACTGTGCAATGAAAACATGGTTAGTATTTAGATATGTCTCTGCAATGCAATGTGTCTCATACGTGAACTTGGTAGCATCCTCCAGTTATGAAGCCACGTGATCTCCTAACTTAAGTGAGCGACTGTGCAATGAAAACATGGTTAGTATTTAGATATGTCTCTGCAATGCAATGTGTCTCATACGTGAACTTGGTAGCATCCTCCAGTTATGAAGCCACGTGATCTCCTAACTTAAGTGAGCGACTGTGCAATGAAAACATGGTTAGTATTTAGATATGTCTCTGCAATGCAATGTGTCTCATACGTGAACTTGGTAGCATCCTCCAGTTATGAAGCCACGTGATCTCCTAACTTAAGTGAGCGACTGTGCAATGAAAACATGGTTAGTATTTAGATATGTCTCTGCAATGCAATGTGTCTCATACGTGAACTTGGTAGCATCCTCCAGTTAGGAAGCCACGTGATCTCCTAAGTGAGCGACTGTGCAATGAAAACATGATTAGTATTTAGTTAGGACTCAGCATTCGGACCCAGCAGTGAATACATCAGAATATGATATACTACCCGAGAGATTGACATTATAGAAATGACATGCCCTTTCGAAGAAACATCTGATCAAAAACATGCAACTCAATTAGTGGCCATAACTAATATGCGCCACGCTAACAGTCTGACAATTGGCGGTAATAATGTTCGTAAAAATGATGAAAAATAGTCGTAATATTATTAGTATACTTCCGATGCTTCCCATACCCCATAATCCGTAGACACATGGCGCACGTTTCAAACTAATGATATAAATATAGAATTGCGACACTGTACATTATATTATCTCTACGAGTAAAAATGATGTGTCAAACAAGAGTCCCCTTAAAACGGGCATCATAAATAATTTATCGCTATTAGTTCACAATTATATACATCGCAACACTTCCTCACCTATCTTGGCAACTTTCTCATACTTGCTGGACTCGTCGCAGAAGGGAAAATCAAAGTCCTCGATGTACTTCTCCTTTTCCCTCAGCGTCATGGTTGTCGACGACATGTTGGGGGCCGTCTGAGCTTCGTGGGCCACAGCGGGCGTACCCAGCAGGGGCATCAGGCATCAACGGACCAAGAAACACATAGTACACACGGTCAAATATCGCCGTTTGCCGTTGAAAACGAAAATGAAAACATAAAGGACAAACGTCAGAAACGTAAGAGAATGTTATCAAAATGACAATATATGTGACATTTAGTATTGCCATACGTGTAATACTAAAACCTTCCTAAGCTCTGTTCCATTTTCAACCGTTTTACTGTCATTAATTACATAGCACTCTTTACAGAGTGAATTGCCTTAAACAAAAAAAAATAAAAAAAATGTCATTAATTCAACCGTAAATATCATTCATTTCAATGTCGTCATTTTTACATACCATCACGCCATTTCCCTATTTGAGGTAGGCAGAGAGAACCAAACGCCAGACTCCTCTCTATTGACATACATTCCTCGCTTCATTCACGTCCATACATCGTCTCATACACGCTCTTCTATTATTCTTACTTCTAACATCACCATCTTTCAAAATCCCATTTATGTGATCGTGCCAACTTTTTCTTGGCCGACCTCTACTTTTCGTTCCTCTTTTATCAGCCTTGTATACTTTTTTTGTCAGACGGTCATCACTCATTCTTCCTATGTGGCCGAACCACCTTAGGGCATTTATTTTTATCTTACTTACGATATTTCTTTCTATCATACATTCTCGTCTAATATCCACAATATCCACAAATATTATCATCACGTTATTTCTTTTTTTGGGGTATGTAGAGACATTTTTAAATCACAGACCCTTGCTACATTATATACTTTTCAGTCTTGTATAGATGTTAATTATATTTTTGTTAAAATGTACCACAAAGATAAAAAAATATTTGATAATATTGTACAGATGTCGTCAAATATTTTGAACCTGGCCTCCGGGTGCGCAGAGCGCAAATTCGTGTATTTTTGCTTCGTTGGTATACGTGCAAATCGCCCCACTTCTCGGCTAAATGTCTCAAGATATTTAGCGATAACTATACCATTAATGAATTCAATACATTATTATCGTTGGATATTTTTTTATAGTGCCTTAAACACAAAACATTCCCTGAAGGGTGCTTTACAAATCTTTCAAACTGAAGAAGAACCTTAAATAATAGTTACAATACTTACAATGGTATCCATTGTTTTTTTTTTTGTAAGTATATCTTCTTCTTGATGTGTCATGTCAGGTTTCCCGACTATCCCCTGAGTAGCTATTTGACGGTCTGGATACCAGTCCAGGCTTGAATGTTGCGAAGCCATGACATTTACGTTTTTATTAGATATTCAATTTCATCGAAAAAGATTACTTGTATTCGTAAACTTAAAACATTCATTAAGTATTTATTTTTATTTAACACTCAGGTTTTTTTTCAAATACCATTCCCTTTGACTCATCTTCGATCCTTCATTGATGATTTTTTTCATTTTATTTTGATAATTTTCATAGCCTATTAACAAAAGATTTATTTATATAAACATTTTATTAGACTCGGCGAGCATAAAAAAATATTTATAAGGCAAGTGTAATGCCAAATAGCAATATTTAAGAAATATTTATAAACCAGAGAAACAAGATTTACACGAAAATGGAATTTTCCTTATGAAAATTGACCCGGGACCCAGGGATAGCCTAGTCTTCACACCATTTTTTTAAACCTAACCTACAAAAGTTTGGTAAAAATAGGTTGGTTTGTTGGTTAGGTTTGTTTGCAGTTATAATTGCGACTGGCATGAGCCAGTTGCAATTATATATTAAAAAAGTAACTAAAATATAAAAAAAGGACTAAATTGGTATTTTTACCAATCTTTTATAAGTTATGTTTAAAAAAATGGTGTGAAGACTAGGCTATCCGGGACCCATCACAGAAGCCAAATGGCTTACCACAATGTCACGGTGGTCAGCCTGTGTATGTATCTGTGTTATTTATAACAAAGAAGATCGTGGAATACAATATAAACACCGGCTAAACAATAGACGAAAGAATGTGCCTTGAGTAACAAATTAATTATCTGTAAAAGTGGTAGACATACACACCGTTTAATAATAATTGCTAAAAAGTCACAATAAACATTTTAACTCGCTAAAAAGTCATAATACAAAAAAAACATGCTTAAACTCAAACCTGAAGATATTTATTTTCAAAACAAAGGATATTTTTTGAATACCTTTACAAAGCTTAAGGAGCCGTTATAAACTTAAAGTAAAATAATAAAATTGATTTATTTTTGCTGCCATAATCCATGGTAATATTTCAATCACAATACTTATGTGAATATCATCTGTTTACGGCATTTTGATAATTATTATAAATATTAGTAGGTACAAAATAATACATGTTTTATTAGTGCATAATAGTTTTATTAGTGCGTAATAACAATGTTTTTGAAATGTACGCAATATCAAAGTATATCGATATTCTGTGGAACAAATATTCACATAATATTGTGTTGAAAATATTTTTCGATTTATGGCAATTTTACGCGCGATGTGCTCTTGATTCAAAACTTTTTGTCACTTTTCTCTACCCACTACTAATATTGTCGACTGAAAATTAGTTTTTTTTTTAAATTATTTATATTTGATTTTAAAAATAATTGTGGAACAAAAATATAGATAAAGTAAACGACCATGGCCCTTAAGAAGGGAGTTCGGATCGAGCTGACAATATCCAAAAAAGTTTTGGACTTAATGCAACAATCAAAGGAAGATTTTGTGAGTGTTTTTAACAAATTTGACGAAGCTGCTAGCAGAAAACTTTTGTACCAAGTGTTGTGTGAAGTGAAAAACTCTACCGCGAACGGCTACGTGGGTAACCTTAGATCTCTGACGCAGCTCTTGGATCACATGAACCAAGAGAAGCCTAAGAACTGGATCAAGGATTACGTCCATACAGATGTCGAATACCCATTTCGTGACACGAACATAGTGATATTCGCTTGCAAACATGGCAACCCTAACATTTTGGAATCAATCTTTGACAAAAAGTGTAATCTGTTGCGACATTTAGACACCGAAGCTGGAAATGGCGTTCCCAATCCGTTCGAAGAAGACAATGAAAACCACGACGCTTTTTATTACGCAGTCAAAGCCAAGAGACGTCGGCTGCTCGAAATTATGATAGAAAAGTGGCCCGGAAACTATTTCTCACGCTATCCCGCCAACCTCGCGATACTTCTTTCCAGGGCCTGTTCCACAGTCAACATGAGAAATGTATTTCTCGCAAAGGACGTGTACAATTATGTCAACGAAAAATTGTACGAATTATATCACAGCTTTGACGGCAGCATTCGCGAGGAACACGCGACACTAGAAAACATAGAAAAAAGATTTGACTTTCTACTCGACAACTTCAAAATGCTCCAAGACAGACCCCCGCACAATCTGACCGACGGAAAGTTTCTGTACGTTGTCAAGTACATCGCCGTCAGCGTTCACGTACTCAAACAATATTTGAAGTCCACTTACGATCGTGTGCCTTGGACCGAAATAGAATTCTGTCTGTCGACGTTTTTCTCCGCGCACACCAACAAGCACGAAAATGCCGTTTTCTGCTTAGCCCTGTTTTCTAAATCCAGACTGATGCAACATTTGACGGTGTTCCGAAAGACTCTGATTGACGTGCGACGAGATCTCTGCTCCATAACCGATTTTGAGAATCAAGAAATCCCCGATTTGGAGCGCAGCTGCGTCGTTGCGAATATCATTCTAAGATATCCTTTAGCCCGAGATCTGTACGAAGACTATGAAAAACTCCGAGACATTTACAGCCTCGACAAGGTCAGCAATTTGGCCAAAATCGCAAAGAACGCCGACTATCAAACAGTCGAGGGCCAACTGGCCATCATCAGGATGTTTCAAATTGTTGGACAGTCGCTGAGTTCCACGTTGGAACGCCCGAACCTCTCGCAAGATCTGAGGGATGTCATTTACTATTGCATAGCGCCCGACATTCGACGCATTTGGCAGAAGAACGTCTACGTTCTCCCTTCGTACTACACCAATGAGATGGTCGACAAAGAAAGGGTCGCCACAATGGTGCAATCATCAAAACTGAGAAGAGAAATCATCAATATTGGGGAGATCATAGCCGAACTCAAGTACGACCGCAAAGTCCAGATATTGACGATGGTCCGTGACAGGATCAGAAACGAAGAGGGTCTCGAGGAGGCCAAGCGCTTCTCCGAGTCCATGGACGGAATCCACTTTGTTAGCACCGACACGGATCCCTCCGACAACGAAAGGCAGAGACAGATTTACGACCTGATCCGACGGGCCGAGGGTCTCATCAGGGACAAAACAGAATTCGAACGAGAGTTGATCTTCAATGTGGACACGGTCATGAGTCCACTCAATGACGAGAGGGAGTATCTGCTGCGTTTCAGGGGCAACTCGTACTGCGTCTGCTTCAGAGTCCTCACGGGACTGTCCAAGAGGATCCTTAACGATTACACGCACGGCCAGAGCGTGGTCTACTTCAGGGAACTGTGCGACGTCTCCTTCAACTTTGTCCTTCCCAAGATGGACCAGGAGGAATGCTCCTGCGCCGCTGAACAGATGGTCAAGCTGCTGAGGAGTGCAGCACCGAGACTGATGGGAGAAGAGGTCACTATTAATAAACTGTATGGTATTGTACTTAAGATATTATATTTTAGCGATAGGTACGATTTGACAAAGACACATTTTATGGTCAGCTTGAAAGAGAAGATAGACAAAATGGACGATGATTTCAGACGGAGTGTCCTCTGCAGACGCGATGTCACAGATACAGAAACCAACATCATTTATGTTAACAATGAAATAATTCCCAACAAAATAGTCAGTATTTGCGAATCCCAAATGGACTTAATCCCAGATGAACCGTCCACATCTAAATTGCCAGATATTAAACAAACACAAAAAACAAACTTGAACAAACTTGAAAAATCTCTGTCTAAACTCAACATTTCAAAATCGGAACCGTGCAATACTGTTTTGTTGAAAAATGCTACGAGGTTCAAACGTAAAACCGGACTGTTGAGGGAGATCCTGTCCAATGCCGGCGTCGCCAAGTTTTCCTTAAACGACACGATAGCGGCTATTCAAGGACAGGGTCTCTTGCAGCTCTCTGTCGAAATTTTGGTGTTGCAGCTGTTGGGGATCCTGCAGGAGTCTGGACGCCTCTCAGACAATTTCTTCGCCATGTACGACAACTACCTGATGCTCGTCGGGAGAAGTCTTCTAGATTATTTGATAAATGGGGACCCCATCACAGACATTATATTCAGCGACCCCTTCATGGGGACCGTCTACACGGCTCGACTCCTAGTCAAAGAGGATCCGATCGAAGAGAACAAGATATTTGGCGGATCCGGAAGTCTCCACAAATTCATCATGATCCAGAGGGAGTTCGAGGTGGGCTATCAGTCGATTTTCATCCAGGACTGGTTTCACAAGATGATCGAGAAAGGAGTCGTTTCGTGTATGTTGGATTGCGTCTCTAAGGGAGCGGAATTGAACTGCGTGAACATACAAGGTCAGAACATTGTTCATGCGGCCGCTCAGGGCCCCAACTTGGACATATTTGTCCAACTGTTCAGCCAAGTTTCTTCGATAGTACCGGACGGCAAGGGGCGGACTCCGCTGCATCTGGCGTCTGCCTGTGGCAGATTGAAGACTGTGGAGCATCTTGTCAATGAAAAACTGTGTCAGGTCGACGATTTTGACAAGACGTTCAAGACGCCGTTGCACTACGCGGCCATGTACGGCCACGTTGACGTCGTTCGATACCTGCTCAAGCAGAACGCCCGTGCATACCTTCGAGACATCATTTGCTTGACGCCTATAAGTTACGCCGTGAGGGGGATGCACCCTGATGTCGTTCGGTTCTTGGCGGTCAAGGAAGCTCACGTCGACAGCAATAGAATAGATGGAGGATGTACGTTGCTTCATCTCGCCGCCGTCAATAATGATGTAGAAACGGCCAAGCTGTTGTTGGAGTACAAAGCTGACATTGACTCCAAAACTGATAACGATTCCACCTCCTTGCATTTGGCATGCAGGAACAATCACACAGAAATGGTGGAGTTTCTCCTTGAAAAAGAAGCGGACGTCCAATGCATAGATACCGAAGGAAACACCGCTCTCATATTCGCTGTCAGAGCCGGCAATACCCGAGTGACTCGTCTGCTCCTTCTTCATGGGTCAGTGACAGATGTCACCGAAGACGAATCACAAATGACGCCGCTGCTGATAGCCTGCGAGTCCGGCCACACGAGCATCGTTCGGATGATCCTGGAGCAAGATCCGGACACTCGAGAGGACATAGCCAAGGGCAACGATGCTCTGCAGTTGGCCTCGAAAAACGGTCACGTAGACATTGTCAAAATACTGCTAAAGGCGGGAGTAGGAGTCAATACCTACAACTGTGACGGTTGCTCCAGTCTCCATCTGGCCGCCCAGCACAACCACAAAACGGTGGTCGAATTGCTGTTAGAACACAAAGCCAAGATCAATGTCAGACAGAACTTACAAAAGACTCCGTTGCATTTGGCGGCTTCGTACGGACACAGAGATATTGTCGAAACGCTGTTATCCCACGGTGCCAAACCCAACAGCGTCTCCATCAATTCAGTCACACCACTGCTCGAAGCCACCGTCAGGAGCCATCCAGAGACCGTCGAGGTGCTTCTCAAGGCGGGAGCGAACGTCAACGTAAAAGACATCAAAGGGTCGACTCCGCTGCATTATGCGTCCAAAATTGGCAAAGCAGCGATAGTCAAAACGCTACTTGAACATCGAGCCAACGTCAACTTGAAAGACTTTGATGGGAGGACGGCGCTGCATTTGGCTGCTAACTTGGGGAATTTGGAAGTCGTGAATACACTCCTCGAAAAGGAAACGCAAATTGACAACCGCGACAACTCGGGGCTCAGTCCGCTGCACCTGGCCGTGATGGGGAATCACAAGGAGGTGTTAGAGGCGCTCGTTCGTTCCGGATCCGACATCAACGCGAGCTGTAAGAAATACAGTACGCCATTGTGTATGGCTGTGGAATTCAACTATGAAGATATTGTTGAAGTCTTGATCGACAATGGAGCCGATGTAAACGCCAAGTGTGGCCGACCGTTGATTTCGGCAGTCGCTTTTGGTTACACAAATATCGTCAACAGGCTGCTTCGGTGTCCAAATATAGATTTCGACGTTAAGGAGACTCCCGATACTCCTCTCTTATTCACGGCAATTGAGAACGGAACCGTGTGTGTGGTGAATACAACTCTCGAACAAGCCGTGGAAAAATTTACCCAACTAGAACGAGTGTACGATATTCCCATATCCGGAAAAACTGACATTGTGCAGCAACTCATCCGCAGAGGAGTGGGAATTGACGCCAAGTCTGTCGGTGGAAGCACTCCCCTTCACTCGGCCGTCTCAGCCAACATGGCCTCGGTCGTAGATGTCATATTATCCAATGGAGGAGACGCGAGCATCAAGGACAACGACGGTCTGACTCCCATGGACATCGCTGTTGAAGCGGCTCATCGAGACGTCATTGCAGTTTTCCTCAAACACAAGCTGATAAAAGTCGACGATAGGTACAGAAACGGAATGACTCTCTTGCATTTTGCCACATTGAATTCTTCGCTGGAATCTGTTAAATTCTTGATTTCCCGTAATGCAGAACCCAACGTTGCTGATCAGAACGGGGTGTGTCCAATTCACATGGCTGCCAAATCAGGTAACGTAGAAATTCTGCGATGTTTGAGCAATGCCGGTGCAAATTTTCGTATTTGCACAAATGACAAACGAACCGTTCTGCACTGCGCCGTCATTGGTAGAAATATCAACGCAGTCAAATTTCTCTTGGAAGAAAATGGTCAGAAAGTGGACATACAAAGCAAGGATAGATTCGGGTTGACTGCTCTTCATTTTGCCGTCAAATCAAAAAACCCAACTGCCGACAATAGAAACTGTCCAGCCATTGTAGCAGTTCTATTGGCCAACGGCGCAGAATACAATGCCCCAAACGACGAAGGAAAGGTTCCGTACGAGTTGGCCACCTGTAAAGAAATCTTAGAAAAACTCGGAGCCACGGATCGGCTTTTTCGGACCATAAAGAGAGATAAGCTGACCGACATCGAGAAGTTCATAAAAGAGGGAGGCTCCGTGGGGGCAAAAAACTCCGACGGACTGACTCTGCTTCACTGCGCCGTCATAAAAAACTCAACCAGCATGGTGGAGACACTCCTCAGGAATCAAAACAATCCCAACATAAAGGACAATGAAGGTAACACCCCTCTGCACTATGCAGCCATGAAATCTAACTACAAAATGTTCAAGACTCTCCTCGGTTTCGGGGCCATTTATGAAATTGAAAACAACGAGGGTCTAGAGGTGGCCGATCTCGCCATACCCAAGGATTTCATCTGTCTTCTCAAGGCGATCCGTTCTGCCTTCGACAAGGTCAGGAAAGATGACCTGAGCGTCGTCGACACTCTGAAACAGCTCAAAGATTTTGAAGTCACCAAAGCCATTGTGAACACCCGCAATCTCAACAACAAAAGTATCATCATGCTGGCCGCGCGGTCAGAAAGTAAAATGATGGAAAGTCTCAAGGCCGTGCTGTTGGACAATTTAAACTCCCATCTGAACACGGCCCAGCTCCTCATGTCGCAGAATCAGTTCCAAGAAGCGGCCGAGCTCTACCGAATAGTCGTCGAAGAGAGGATGGCCATATTCGGTCCGGAGAGTCCCCTCACGGTCGACGCCATGATGCTGTTAGGCACAGCGCTGGACAGATTCGGAAAACACGATCGAGCTCTGGAGATCTTTACTGAACAGTTGCGAATCAGGACAGACGCCTATGGAGAAGACAACGATGAAACATTGGAGGTGAACATCGCCATCGGACACACGTACTGCAACAAGGGGATGTATCAAGAGGCCCTCGTCCAATTTCAAGAGGTGTGGAAGAAACAGATAAGAAAGCAAGGATATGAGAGTCCGCTGGCTCAATCCACGCAGTTCTTTGTGTCCATGTGTCTGGAACAACTGAAGCGATATGACGAAGCTTTGAAACTCAACTACGAACTGTACGAAAAGAAGAAAAAGACCTATGGTGAATTTCATCCTGCAACGTTGCAGCTCATGAGCAACATCGCCGATATTTACATTACTAAAGGAAGTCCGGAAGAGGGGTTGGACGTGCTGACGAAACTGCTCAAAGCTTACCAGAGAAATGTCGGTCTGGACCATGAGCAGAGCATTGACACGATGGAGCGAATCGCAAAAATATACGTAGAAATGAACCACCAAGAAAAGGCATATGAGATTCTGGAGGACGTGCTCAAGTTTCGAAGAAAGGCCTTCGGCGATAACAACACAGAAACGATCAACACCAAATACTGCATGGTCAACCTGCTCCTGACCAAGGGAAAGCTGATCGCGGCGCAGAAGATGATCAACGAGATATACTTCCACAGTGAGAGTCTGTTCGGACGGAACCACGAAAACGTCGTTCAGATGCGGCGTTGCCTTGAGGTTATCGAAGACCAGTTCAAAATCAACGGACACGAAAAGATGCTGATGAAACCGGAAGAGTACATTTCCGAAACGATTGCCTCAGGAGATTTGACCCTCCTGATGACCCTGTTGGACTACGGCATCGAGGTAAATGGCAAGGACTCGCACGGCAAGACTCTCCTGCACCACGCCATAGTCAACGACCGAGAGGTTATGGTGAAGATACTCATCGCCAATGGTTCCGACGTCTCCGTCTCTACGCCAGCTGGCGACACGTCCCTTCATCTGGCCGCCGTGAGCGGAAACGCAGCCACAATCGAATATCTCATCATCGAGGCCAAGAAAAAAGACACAACGAAAGCGAGTGAATTTATAGACGCGAGAAACACCTTCACGGGCATGACTGCCCTGCACCTCGCCTGCGAGAAAAACCACCGCGACGCCGTCAGGTGTCTGTTGAAAAACGGAGCAACTTACGATGTTGTCAATTTCAACATGAAGAAGCCGGCTGAATACGCTTCCAACAAGATCATCGCATCGTTGTTCGGTCTGATGGACGAGCTTTTCGCGAGTGCAAAGAAAGGGGACCAGAAGGTCATCGGTAAAGTTAGACAGTTGGACGCAGAGGACTTGGAAGCAGTTTTCAACGCACACAATATCAACAAACAAACGGCCATTCAAGTAGCGTTTTTCAACAAAAACAGAGAAATTGCCGGGGCACTGTTGAATATTTTGAAAAATAAAATGGCCAAGTCAAACCAACAATAGTTTTTGCCTATTTTATAATCTTTGTGACCAAATTTTTATAATTTGACTCTGATGGATCAATCAGTCTAATTTCTTTATATTGTAGTGGGTAGTTTCAACTCAATATTTGAAGTTGGCACAGAGAATAGTACACTCCGTTTTCATATTTTTTAATATCAGTGAAATCATTATATTGTGATATTGAAATAAATTGATAATAATACCCTTTCCATTAACTTGACACATCTTTCTGTACTGGAATTTTACAATTGATTTTTAACTATCTCCCCAACCATTTAAATTTTTGAAAAAACTGTTACTGGCTTGATTCATTTAATGAAATTGAACAATTTTGTATTTCGTACAAAATAAACAATGCTACACGTTTTCGACTGAGCGTTAATACAATTAGAATTTTATTCGGTTACTGCATCTAACAACAGAATACTGTTTTACGTGTTTTTAATATAAAAGAGTACGAAAATGTCTGTAACCAACAGGCGACCGTAGATAAAAGTATTTTATCCACACGGTGTGACGTAATGAGTCCCGTATAAATGCAGTCAACTTTTTTACATTTCTCATGTATCAGAGGGATAAATTTAGACGAATCAGAATTGAACATAATATGTCCTATTCTAATAAATATATTACAAAATATAATGTTTTAGATTCAACATATTCTAAGAAAAATTACTGTACCCAAGTGTATCTTTCAATAATTAATCAATTATTGATTTTTGTACAAATTCATTTCATTATATTATTTACATAAAAGCGTGTTTATCTTTCTGTGAATCTATTAATTGTTAATAGTTATTAAACTAATAATTATTGTATTGTCTTTGAATGAAATTAAATTATGTACCTAAATGCTTCTTTCTTCACATTCAAACATGGAAAGTAGCAAATTATATTATTTATTAATTTTATTTATATTTAAATACGAAATTGTACAAAGTATTTTTTATACTATTATCTTTATATTTAAATACGAAATTGTACCAAGTATTTTTTATACTATTATCTTTATATTTAAATACGAAATTGTACCAAGTATTTTTTATACTATTATCTTTATATTTAAATACGAAATTGTACCAAGTATTTTTTATACTATTATCTTTATATTTAAATACGAAATTGTACCAAGTATTTTTTATACTATTATCTTTATATTTAAATACGAAATTGTACCAAGTATTTTTTATACTATTATCTTTATATTTAAATACGAAATTGTACCAAGTATTTTTTATACTATTATCTTTATATTTATATACCAAATATGTTTTCATAAATTTTTCTTATTTTTAAATTTAGAATCATAGCAAATTATTTTTAATACAATAATAAGATCAGGGGGAGCAAGTCTGGTTCGACCGGCGAAATCAAAACCTTAGTGATTACCCATATCATGGATATAATTATCGTATGGAGTTCTATAACATCTAAAGATTTTGTAGAACTCCATATAATATTTATATCCATGATATGGGTAATTGTGAGGGTTTTGATTTCGCCGACTGAACTAAACTTGCCCCCTAATGCATTTTTTAAGATTTTCTTTGTATATAATATATGGAATCCTAGCAAATTATTTTTTATACCAATTTTAAAGATGGATTCCAATGAAATATTTTTTTTTGAATTTCTTTATATTTAAATATGGAAGAAAACTAAATATTTCTTATACATTTTCTTTATATTTAAATGTGGAACTATAGCAAATTATTTTTATAAATTTTCTTTATATTTAAATGTGGAACTATACAAATTATTTTTATACATTTTCTTTATATTTAAATGTGGAACTATAGCAAATTATTTTTATACATTTTCTTTATATTTAAATGTGGAACTATAGCAAATTATTTTTATACATTTTCTTTATATTTAAATGTGGAACTATAGCAAATTATTTTTATACATTTTCTTTATATTTAAATGTGGAACTATAGCAAATTATTTTTATACATTTTCTTTATATTTAAATGTGGAACTATAGCAAATTATTTTTATACATTTTCTTTATGTTTAAATGTGGAACTATAGCAAATTATTTTTATACATTTTCTTTATGTTTAAATGTGGAACTATAGCAAATTATTTTTATACATTTTCTTTATATTTAAATATGTAACAATAGGAAATTATTTAAATACAAGTTTCTTTATATTTTAAATGTGGAATTGAATCAGTATATACCTAAGTTATTTTTTATGTCTTTGTACCAAAGTGTTGAGTTGAACCCAGTGCAAAGTTGAACCAAAAATCAAAATATTATTTATAGATTATAAACATATTTATACAAACAATTGAGATGATGTTTATTTTGAAGACTGCAGCACTAATGTGATATTTTTCAAAATTCATATATTAATATAATTAATTAAGGTTTCTATAATAATTATACTATTTTATAAAAATATATTAGTCTTAATATACAATACCCCGTAGGTATTCAGTAACTAACTATTGTAACTAAAATAGGAACGTTATAAAATATCAACTTGGACTAAATGGAATAGGAACATAGGTTCCTATATTAGCCGGAACCTTCTTAAAAAGTTACTGAATTAGACGTATTATGAATAATTATGAAATTTTCATCATTTTCATAATTATTAAAATTACGTCTTAATTCAGTAACTTTTTAAGAACGTTCCAGTCAATTAGGAACGTTCCTATTCCATTTTGTCCAAGTTTATATTTTATAACGCTGAAATAAGACCGTAAATCTAAAATCTACAATTTTAGTATGTTCCTATTTTAGTTACAATAGTTACTGAATACGGGGTAATGTTATGAAAAAATAACCAAATTATGCAATTGCATATAATCCATTATTATCGAGGATTTTTTGAGTGTAAGAGATGTATTAAAACTAAATTTATAAAGCAACTAGCTCGCGAGAGTCACTTTAACATTATATTTTGAGTGTAAGAGATGTATTAAAACTAAATTTATAAAGCAACTAGCTCGCGAGAGTCACTTTAACATTATATTTTGAGTGTAAGAGATGTATTAAAACTAAATTTATAAAGCAACTAGCTCGCGAGAGTCACTTTAACATTATATTTTGAGTGTAAGAGATGTATTAAAACTAAATTTATAAAGCAACTAGCTCGCGAGAGTCACTTTAACATTATATTGTGAGTGTAAGAGATGTATTAAAACTAAATTTATAAAGCAACTAGCTCGCGAGAGTCACTTTAACATTATATTTTGAGTGTAAGAGATGTATTAAAACTAAATTTATAAAGCAACTAGCTCGCGAGAGTCACTTTAACATTATATTTTGAGTGTAAGAGATGTATTAAAACTAAATTTATAAAGCAACTAGCTCGCGAGAGTCACTTTAACATTATATTTTGAGTGTAAGAGATGTATTAAAACTAAATTTATAAAGCAACTAGCTCGCGAGAGTCACTTTAACATTATATTTTGAGTGTAAGAGATGTATTAAAACTAAATTTATAAAGCAACTAGCTCGCGAGAGTCACTTTAACATTATATTTTGAGTGTAAGAGATGTATTAAAACTAAATTTATAAAGCAACTAGCTCGCGAGAGTCACTTTAACATAATATTTTGAGTGTAAGAGATGTATTAAAACTAAATTTATAAAGCAACTAGCTCGCGAGAGTCACTTTAACATTATATTTTGAGTGTAAGAGATGTATTAAAACTAAATTTATAAAGCAACTAGCTCGCGAGAGTCACTTTAACATTATATTTTGAGTGTAAGAGATGTATTAAAACTAAATTTATAAAGCAACTAGCTCGCGAGAGTCACTTTAACATTATATTTTGAGTGTAAGAGATGTATTAAAACTAAATTTATAAAGCAACTAGCTCGCGAGAGTCACTTTAACATTATATTTTGAGTGTAAGAGATGTATTAAAACTAAATTTATAAAGCAACTAGCTCGCGAGAGTCACTTTAACATTATATTTTGAGTGTAAGAGATGTATTAAAACTAAATTTATAAAGCAACTAGCTCGCGAGAGTCACTTTAACATTATATTTTGAGTGTAAGAGATGTATTAAAACTAAATTTATAAAGCAACTAGCTCGCGAGAGTCACTTTAACATTATATTTTGAGTGTAAGAGATGTATTAAAACTAAATTTATAAAGCAACTAGCTCGCGAGAGTCACTTTAACATTATATTTTGAGTGTAAGAGATGTATTAAAACTAAATTTATAAAGCAACTAGCTCGCGAGAGTCACTTTAACATTATATTTTGAGTGTAAGAGATGTATTAAAACTAAATTTATAAAGCAACTAGCTCGCGAGAGTCACTTTAACATTATATTTTGAGTGTAAGAGATGTATTAAAACTAAATTTATAAAGCAACTAGCTCGCGAGAGTCACTTTAACATTATATTTTGAGTGTAAGAGATGTATTAAAACTAAATTTATAAAGCAACTAGCTCGCGAGAGTCACTTTAACATTATATTTTGAGTGTAAGAGATGTATTAAAACTAAATTTATAAAGCAACTAGCTCGCGAGAGTCACTTTAACATTATATTTTGAGTGTAAGAGATGTATTAAAACTAAATTTATAAAGCAACTAGCTCGCGAGAGTCACATTAACATTATATTTTGAGTGTAAGAGATGTATTAAAACTAAATTTATAAAGCAACTAGCTCGCGAGAGTCACTTTAACATTATATTTTGAGTGTAAGAGATGTATTAAAACTAAATTTATAAAGCAACTAGCTCGCGAGAGTCACTTTAACATTATATTTTGAGTGTAAGAGATGTATTAAAACTAAATTTATAAAGCAACTAGCTCGCGAGAGTCACTTTAACATTATATTTTGAGTGTAAGAGATGTATTAAAACTAAATTTATAAAGCAACTAGCTCGCGAGAGTCACTTTAACATTATATTTTGAGTGTAAGAGATGTATTAAAACTAAATTTATAAAGCAACTAGCTCGCGAGAGTCACTTTAACATTATATTTTGAGTGTAAGAGATGTATTAAAACTAAATTTATAAAGCAACTAGCTCGCGAGAGTCACTTTAACATTATATTTTGAGTGTAAGAGATGTATTAAAACTAAATTTATAAAGCAACTAGCTCGCGAGAGTCACTTTAACATTATATTTTGAGTGTAAGAGATGTATTAAAACTAAATTTATAAAGCAACTAGCTCGCGAGAGTCACTTTAACATTATATTTTGAGTGTAAGAGATGTATTAAAACTAAATTTATAAAGCAACTAGCTCGCGAGAGTCACATTAACATTATATTTTGAGTGTAAGAGATGTATTAAAACTAAATTTATAAAGCAACTAGCTCGCGAGAGTCACTTTAACATTATATTTTGAGTGTAAGAGATGTATTAAAACTAAATTTATAAAGCAACTAGCTCGCGAGAGTCACTTTAACATTATATTTTGAGTGTAAGAGATGTATTAAAACTAAATTTATAAAGCAACTAGCTCGCGAGAGTCACTTTAACATTATATTTTGAGTGTAAGAGATGTATTAAAACTAAATTTATAAAGCAACTAGCTCGCGAGAGTCACTTTAACATTATATTTTGAGTGTAAGAGATGTATTAAAACTAAATTTATAAAGCAACTAGCTCGCGAGAGTCACTTAAACATTATATTTTATCTATGCAACGTTGATATATTAAAATTATTTATATAAAATACTTTACTTATATTTATGAATAAATATGTTGTTTTACTTTATGTTTTCAAAAAAATTATCAAAAAAAATTTTATATGTATTGATATTTTTGTATGTGATACTAAATCAATATTATTTGTTTGTGATATCAAATTGATATGTGATAGTGGATTTTAAATTTTCCAAATCATTATTTTGTATATAAATCAAATTAATATAAGCATTCGACAGTCTTTTTTAATTTAAAACCCTAAATTTTGTTTATATAGTTGTATTTAGCAATACATACATCTCAGAATTAGACTGGCTAAAGTCAGATATCTAAACCACTGAGACAAGATCTCCTGCAACCAACATAAACGAGTGGGTTGTGGCCAAAGCTAAACTCCTCACTACCAAGTCACTCGACAAAGTATTCAAATTTTGTATGGAAATTATTAATCATTTTCATGAAATGGGTTTGTTAAATTATTTTTGTTTTAAATATTTTCCAACTGTCGTTATGTTAACCTTTTCCGTGCTAAGCGTATGCGAAACAATGTAACACCTCAGTGCGGCGCAATTTTCGGACAAAATTAAAATCGTCATATCTCAATAACTACTCACCTGAGATACTTGAAATCTTCAACGAGAATATTCGTTTTTAGCTGTTTTAAATGTTGAGTACATTTTTTTGTTTATTTTGTTTTTCTGCATACTATTTAACTGATTTTTTCAACATTCCAGCCCACAAAACCATGACTTATTAGCAAAAAAATATCACATAGGTAAAAAAAGATATAGGAATGTATATAGTGAATAAAAATCAGCTTAAAATTTATGAATTTTTAAGTATTTCTTCGAAAACAAACACAGTTTTCAACAATTGCTTAGTACCTTATACGTTTGTATGAAGTTTATCTGTAAGCACTTTGACCTATGCGCCGCTGCACCGCGACTTTATCAACTTATATAGTAGAAAATAGTCATAAAATCATTGGTTGTTATATATAATACTGAAATAACTCAACAGGCTCTGAGTACTTACTTTTTCGGAACATTTATAAAAGCAAAATTCATTCATAATAGCAAAAAATGTTAAATGTATTTTGTCTATCACCTAGTAAAATTTTCAAAGTCGGTAACACAAAAAATCGAAGTTACTCTAAAAAACTCATGAACTTAAAAGTTATTTTGAAATATGAATCAACGTTTAAGACACAAATAAAAACATATAAATTTACAACAAAATACTTTACTTTTATAAACTAAATAAAAACCGAACATAATTATTTTTCTAAACCGGCGCACAATCTCTACGAACTCGGATATGGGTTATAAGCAACATTAATATCCATACAAAGCGGTATCTCAGTGCGGGTCTCGATTACGTATCGAGATGAAATAGATAAAAAATAAACACTCTACTGACATCTACCGAATTTTTTTTTAATTTTTTTAAAAACGTATTTACTTAGATAAATGATTCGGTTACACGATGTAATTATTATTTTTTGGATATGTCGATAAATAAGATTTCTACAGCGAGTTATAGTGGAGCATTGTCTATCATGATTACCTATCGAGATCCGCACTGGTGTAGCGTATGATTCATCACGATAACGTCTCGAGATTAGCACTGAAACGGTTAAGAGAACTTTGTTCTCTTAACATATCGACAATGTTTCAAGCCAGGATATGCGAGATTTGTATGCAGGGTCAATATTTTTCACAGTTTTTCCAACTTTGAAGTCAAAAAACACCAACTTAGAGGCTGCGCAGCATATATGTTCCATATACGGATTTACTAAGAATTCGGAGTAGAACATTTCGTGTGTCTTGCTGTGTGTGTGTGTCCCCTTATAACTTTTGATCCGCTCAATTTACAGAGCCTAAAATTTCAGAATATATAAACAGTTATAGGCCTACAAAACTTTTATACTCAGAATTTTGTTTCAGTCAGGGGTTATAAACTTTAGAATTTTTACTTTATTTTTCCATATATCTCAAAAGCCATGAAAGCTAGAACGCTGTAAATTTGATATGAATATAGACAAATACCAAATCTCAAATTTGTTTTTTCAAAAAAATTATAGAGTTCTCAAACATTTTTTATTAAGAAAAACGTTTTTTTATGATGAATTTATGAGTTTAACTGCCTATATTTCCAAAGTTTTTAAAAATATTGAAAAAAGCCGAAACACCCCAACTACATAATTTAATTTTCTATAAAAAATATTGGCATTGTAGCAGTACATCTTAAATTTTTATAAAAATTGAATTTAGTGACAGCATTGCTTCATACAATTTGTATGGCAGTCGCCTATACACAATATCTAAGAAGACTTAATAGTTTGATACTTAATCTCCAAACATACCATCATGCTATTTTCATATTCTCCTAATTCTAGAGAGAGCAGGACAGTGACAGAGGAAGTGGACCACCGTCTCCTTCTCCTGACATACTTTGTGGTAATCGTATGCCTCCAGCCTTAACCTTCTAGCATGCTTTCTTATAACCCAGTGTCCCATTAATACTGATATGACTCTGGCGAGTGAGTCTCTTCTGAACGAGAGTATCTTTCTGGTTCTTCGGAGATCATATTTTGGCCATGTTTGTCTGGCAGTGGAGCATGTGCTTTCCTCAGACCACCTCTCTGTAACTACTATATCCGACATTGCAGTTTGGAAGAATAATATTTCAAAACGCTGTAAGTAGCAGATCCTCCATTTCAACATGGAACGAAAAAGGCAAAGGTATCAGATCTGATACATCCAACATTGCAGTGCGTTTGATGAAATTACAATATGGCAGATGTCCAATATCTCAAAACAAATTGAGTTTTCATAAAATTACCACATTTCAACAATTAGGATGAAACATATGCAAAGAAAAACACACATTTTTAATTTCATTTTGCTCTCCCGTAAAATTACATTTTTGCAGGTAGCACATTGTTACTAGGACATAGCGGTATGAGGATGTATATGTACTTGTTACTACAAGGACACATTCATACATAGCGGTATGAGGATGTATATGTACTTGTAACTACAAGGTCATATTCATACATAGCAGTATGAGGATGTATATGTACTTGTAACTACAAGGACATATTCATACATAGGGGTATGAGGATGTATATGTACTTGTAACTACAAGGACACATTCATACATAGCGGTATGAGGATGTATATGTACTTGTAACTACAAGGACACATTCATACATAGCGGTATGAGGATGTATATGTACTTGTAACTACAAGGACACATTCATACATAGCGGTATGAGGATGTATATTATTGTTTTCTTTTTACAAAAGAAATGAATATGTCCTTGTCAAACAAGTACATATACATCTTTCTACGTTCCCTAAAATAAGCAAATAAATGCTTGTGCTATAGGTGAACGAAATCGGTCGAGGCAGGATTCGAACTCGCGACCACTGGATTACTAGACCAGCGCGCTAACCGCTCTGCCATCGACCCATCTATGTACTTGTAACTACAAGGACACATTCATACATAGCGGTATGAGGATGTATATGTACTTGTAACTACAAGGACACATTCATGGTATGTGGATGTATATGTACTTGTAACTACAAGGACACATTCATACATAGCGGTATGTGGATGTATATGTACTTGTAACTACAAGGATATATTCATTCCTAAAAAACATTCCCTAAACCAAGCGTAAATGCTTGTACTATAGGTGAACGAAATGGATGTGGCAAGATGCGAACTTGTTTAAATAAGTAAATAAATTTTTCAGCTCTTTGAAGTGCGTTCAGCAATACTCTGGAATAATTTGAGTCCTGATTAATCCCTTTTTTGTTTATATTATGTACATACAAAAAGTTAAATAAATAAAATATATTAAAAAAGAGGTTTATAATGAAAGAAAAGGATGTTTTTTTTTATAGATTTATTAAAATAAAAGTGTGGTGTTTATTCATTTTCTTGCGTGCGCAGACGTGCACTGCCGTTGGTCAGTCTGATGGAGAGCTGTTGGGCCCTCGCCACGATGGTCTTGCGCTTCTTGGAAGACACGCCGTGAGCGATCTCACCGCAATATCTGCGATTCTGCATCATCAGGATCTCCAGCTCCTTCACGTTGTGGACCAACACCTGCAACACATTTCATTATATCACAGAACCACCGCAACAAAATTAGATTTTAAATGATATATGATCAGTACTTCTCAAGTATTTATTAACAATATTAATAATGAAGACATCATTTGGACAAAGACAGTTTTAATTTATTGCCTCAAGTATATTTAATAAATTAGACAATAACATAAAGAAAACACCAAGTCACAATTCCATTAAAATTCATACAAAAAAAATGGTTAAATGCTTCGGGCAGGCTCTATGCTGAGGAGGTTGTCCACCCTTAACATCTGACTTATGAAATTTTATTTCCTATATTTAATCTAAAACTGTACTTAGGTCCTAATACAGAGTCCTACCTAAATACTAATCATGTTTTCATTGCACAGTCGCTCACTTAAGTTAGGAGATCACGTGGCTTCATAACTGGAGGATGCTACCAAGTTCACGTATGAGACACATTGCATTGCAGAGACATATCTAAATACTAACCATGTTTTCATTGCACAGTCGCTCACTTAAGTTAGGAGATCACGTGGCTTCCTAACTGGAGGATGCTACCAAGTTCACCTATGAGACATTGCATTGCAGAGACATATCTAAATACTTAGCGCATGCGCGTCAGCGTTAACTAACATTTGCGAATTGTCAAAAAGTAAAGTTGATAGCGAGGAACCTTACGAGTGTTTTAATACTAAAATACGATTTTTTTTCAGTGGATGATGATTTTATCGGCTTTGTTGAATATGTATTTGGTAATTTTGTCAAATCAAATACCAGAGTATTCAACGATCTATACGAGATGCCGAAAATTCGCTGGAAATTCAGAAAAATCATGACATTGAGCTGTCAGTGTGAGCTTGGATACATGTGTTTGTGTTGTTATGACAAGAAAAAAAAAACATTTCAAACGTCAGTCTAAACCCATAGAAAAGTATCTATATCTTTTCTTCGTACACAATAATGTGAAATGCTACGCCATCGACGTTAAGTTTGTCGTAGTATTTAGTTAGTGATGTCTCTGCAACGCAATTGCTAACTTAGGAATACTAAATACTCCAGTGAGGTTAGGAGTTAGTATTTAGGTACCTAGGACTGTGCATTCGGGTCTTAATCTTTCTTAATCCTTTTTTTTTAAATCTACTTGAATGTAACATTTAACATCTGTGTACCTTATACATATATTATGTATCCTCTATGCGTAATTAATTTGTATACCCTATTGTAGAAATAAAAGTAACAAACCAAGAACAGGTTTAGCCTAGTGGGGCATTACTTAACCTAAACATGTACAAATTTTTGTGTATTAACAATAAATAAAAATAGTTATACGAAATTGGACAATCTGCCTTTTTATGTAAAAACAGCTGCCTTAGCTTGGGTTTGTATAAGTTACCAACTTGTTGCATTGCAGAGAATTACCTACGGGCTACGGATTTGACAGAGTTGATCATATGGAGACGTCATGACACTAAGCGTTTTTGAAAATTTGATTTTGAAATGGCGATTTTTGCTACTAAACCTTTATTAAAAAATAAAATATAATATAAATCTGGAAACAGTGGATAAGTGAAAAAATCATGAGATAGTTATTCAGATTTTTTTTTAGATTACTAAAAAACCCGCAATATAGAAAGGGGAGGCAAGTTATAATTGATATTATACAAACAGAATCAAGTTTTAAATTAAAAATACGTAACACTTTATACAAAAATTATATTTAAAATGTTGTATACATAAAAATGAGTGCATAGAAGAAATGGTTGTCCTATTATAAGGAGTAGAACCACAATCTATTTTGTTTGATTAAAAAATACCCAACATAAAAAATGTTTTCATAAACATATATTATTATGTTTTCATAAACATATATTATAATAAGTGCCAAACTTGTTATACATAACAATTGCAGCGCCAACTTTGACCTGCGCATGTGACACATGGACATGGCAAAAGAATAGACTCCACTAAAGAGATGTCACACACAAGGTCACGCAAAAAAAAATAATGTACGACAGAATAAGAAATGAAGATATAGAAGCCGGGTAAAACTTAAAGATGGATATCGTTGACAGAAATAAAGTAAACACACTTTGGTGGTTTGGTCACATGGAAAGAATGAATCAAGAACGACCGACAAAGAAAATTAAAGGTTGAAAGAGAATGATCGAGGTAGGGACTGACCGAGAAGACATTGGCACGATCATGCGCACGATTTTCTGAAAGAAGGAAACTTTGCAAGTGTAAATAACAGACCAGCATGTATTTAATGTAAGACAATGAATTTAATTAGCCAAGACAGAATTGTTTGGTGCCATGTTCTCTCTGCAGACAGAGATGCATACCTTTCTGAATCCATTGGGCAGCATGTGCTTTGTCTTCTTGTTGGATCCATAGCCGATGTTTGGCATCAGGTACTGACCCTTGAAGCGCCTCCTCACTCTGTTATCAATACCTGAAATAAATTACATGTGATATTTATATATATTCACTACTATACTAGTGGTAATGTTTCAATACACTCATGAAGTTCACTTATTATTTACAGCTATTCCATAATCATTTCCAGCTATTCAGTAATTATTTAGAGCTATTTTCTAATTATTTCCAGCTATTCAGTAATTATTTACAGGTATCCCTTGATTATTTCCAGCTATTCAGTAAATATTTACAGCTATTCAGTTATTATTTATAGCTATTTCTTTATTATTTACAGCATGAAACTTTTTTTTTTTCACCACGATAAACTGTCGATAATTATGAAACTTCACTAGTATAAAACGTCAAAAAGACAGTCATATGTTGCTAGAGTTGATGACAAATATCTTAGGCCCGAATTATAGATTTCGTTCTCCAGCGTGAGACTGGTCTTGAGAACATGTTCTCAACCAAAATGGTATTAAAGAAACAAAAGTCACTGAGCTTGATCTTAAAGACCAGTCTCGAAATGTATAGAAGAGTTGAAATTGCTTCGAGACAGCTATCCCGCTGTCTTGAGAACGGTCTCAACGAGAGAAAAGGAGACAGCGCTTTATACAAAAAAGAGACGCATATAGACACGGACGAATTTCGCATTATTACTATTTTGACGTTTACATTATTAGCGGTACTAAAATGGATCGAGAATCTTATTTAGAACCTTCTGGGAGTAATTAACATAAATCATTCATAAACTTATCATGTGAATTAAATTTTGTAAGATTTCATAAAATTTCCCGTACCTACATCCAGTAAATACCATGTTGATATTCTATGCATGTTATATCATATTTTGAAATGGCTGCCTTTCCTAGATCTATTAACTGTAGGTATACATATTCCCATAATATGCTATATGATAGATAAACGAAGAAGTATTTCATTTCCTCTTTCGAACGAAATGGTCGACATTTTCACTATTTAATCACACGTATCATATTATGATGCATAAATTTCTCTACACTTTCGAAGATTACCAAAACAACGAATTGTCAAAATATCTATAAATATATATTCCAACTCATTGCTACCAACATAACAACGATGAAATTATTGCCATTCACGAGAAAAAGTACTTATTTATAGAGCTGCATCCACATTTTTTTCGAGTACGCTTTCTCGAATGAGACCGCGTACATATATTACTTTTAATACGGATTTTCGAGCATGATCTCAAGATGGTCTTGAGATGACACATTTGGAGAACGGTCTTGAGAATTATTCTATAATTTGGGCCTTAAACTTTTAGCTAAGGGGAGCGATTTGCACGTAAACCAACGAAGCAAAAAGACACGAAAATGCTCTCTGCGCAACTGGAAGCTCGTTCAAGATGTTTGGCGAAAATTATACCAACAATTGAGGGCTATGGTTTTAATTTTTATTTTTTAGTGTTTTGACCAAACGAAATTGTACTTTATTTTTTTAGTTGACAATATTCCACTATAATTTTGCTTACAACCAGTTTCATGATTTAAATAACTGTATACAAAACGATTGAAAAGTACCTATTTAGAATCTTGCAAACCAAAGATAGCATTATTGGAGTCATTTAATGAAAATAATAATCCATTATCTGCTTTGTTCATTTCAAGACACGAACGTGCGAATTTGAATAAGTCGCGTTATGATTTAAAGACTTTTTTAACATAGGTATGGCAAGTTGTCAACATATAGCATTGTTCAATCATAACCTCAAACACGAATAATCACAATTTAATTCTAATAGTCGGTGTTATAATTAAATTTCACGTGAATAATACACTGAGAAAACATGTTCTAATAACAAAAAAGTAATTTTGTACAAATTTCAAATATGAAAATGTAAAAACGTGCGTATGGAGGAAGTATCCTTCATAAGTCTCACTCACCTTTTGGCTTACGCCAGTTCCTTCGGAGTTTGTCATATCGGTCGGATTGATGTCTGATAAACTTTTTCGTCCTCTTTTTGACGATTTTCGGTCTGTAGACCGGGCGGATGGCCATTTTATTGCGTTTTTCGAAAGAAAATACCGAGGAATCAACCACGCGGCACACGAACCGCTGAAAAAGGTGGACGTAAAGACGTGAAGTTGTCGCGAAACGTCACCGGAAATACGGGCGATAATTAATTATCACTTTCAGCCGGTGTGATGGTCCTCGTAAATGGTACATTTTTTGTCGGTACATTGCCTAGTGAAACAAAAAAATGTTTGATCTAATATGGCGGCTAAGAAAGTGTGAACGGAAAATAAGCTCAGAAAGTTAAACGGTACAATAAAATAGACATTGATTCTTCTTCTTCTGGGTTATAATCCTAATATTGGCTTGAACCAAGCACTCCCATCTATTCAAATATCTCTGTTGTCCGCCAGTCTCTTCATTTTTTGATAGCTGCTATCACCGATTCTCAATTACCTACTGGATATTCATTCTAAATAACCAATATATGATAAATATGCATGTTAGCAGAAAAATTTAAATTAATCTTATTCAACGTTTAAAAACATAATATTCCACGTTTTGTAAATAAGATACTATTTGCAAATAATCGAGACCACTATCTTTTTCAGAAATCATGCTGCGTTTTTGTCTTTGTACGAAGAGTTTTTGGTCGAATTATTTTATAAAACTACAGTTGGTTCAGATTCGCAGTCGTGAGTCGCTATGTTATGTATAGCTGAAGATTAAGTATCTTCTTCTTCTTCTTCTTCTTCAGCCAGTTTTCATCCATTCTTGGACATAGGCCTCCCCTTTGATCCTCCACAACTCCCTGTCTTGGGCACACTGCATCCATCTCCCTCCGGCACATTTCTTGATGTCATCAGACCACCTTGCCTGGGTCCTGCCAACACCTCTTCGGCTTGTTCTCGGTCGCCATTCTAAGATCTTTTTGGTCCATCGTGAATCCTGGCATCTGGCAATATGCCCAGCCCAGCTCCACTTAAGGCCAGCGACCCTTTCCGCTACATCGGCTACTTTGGTTCTTTGTCTTATCATGACATTCTGAATTCTGTCCCTTATTGAAATACCCAGCAACTTTCTCTCCATAGCTCTCTGTGTCACTTACAGCTTGTGCATTATTCTTTTTGTTAGGACCGATGTTTCCATTCCATAAGTAAGCACTGGGAGAATACATGCATCAAATAGCTTCTTTTTCAAATAATGGGAGTATTTACGGGATTTCAGAATGTATGATAATTTTCCAAAAGCTGCCCAGGCAAGGCCACGTCTTCTCTCTATTTCTGCCTCTTGATTTTCTTTGGCAAGCATCACGGTATGGCCTAGATATATGTATCTGTCTACTCTTTCAATTCGCACTCCATCTATTATGATGGGGAAGGACTCTTCTGCGTTACTCATCATTTTGGTCTTGGAGATGTTCATCTTCAATCCAATGTTCACACAGGCTGAATTTATTTCTGTCAGCATAGTTTTCAATTCCTCCTCATCCTTGGCAAATATAACAATATCATCTGCGAACCGTAGATTGCTGAGATACTCGCCGTTTATATTTATACCTTTCTTAGACCAATTCAGAGTTTTGAAGACATCTTCGAGGGCCAATGTAAATAGTTTGGGAGAAATAGTGTCACCCTGTTGGACACCTCTTCTAATGTAAAATTTCTTGGATGGTTCATGAAGTTGTATATTGGATGTGGCCTTCTCATAAATATTATTCAAAATTTGGGAATATCTATAGTCAATTCTGCAATTATCTAGACCCTTCATCACCGATTAAGTATAAAACAAAAAATTATAAAGTCAATTTCGTGTTTAAAATTTTATAAAATTTTTAGAAAATTTATTGAGATATTTTGTTTTCCTATTTTATTATATTTTTAGTGGTAATAAAGGAGCTTGTGTTCGCAATGTTAAAATAAAAAAAACACGTGGAATAGAGGACATCGTTCGGTGGAGTAGATCCTGAAAAAAAACATTGGAGGTGATACCCTCCTCTCAAGTCGCTTGGAAGACGAGTTCATTTTTCAATGTCTTGTAATGTCCGGAAATAAAATGTCCACACACAACCTCGCCAAGCGAGACAAATTAAAACTCGACGATAAGTGAAACCGTGGTCTGACCATACATAAATATCAAGTGTCATTACACAAACGTCAGGCGGCACGGTTATGTCACAATATAAAATGATAAACTTCGGACGTCACAAATTTAAATAATGTCTGATACCCGGCCGTTTTGATGGTCTCCTCGGCCGCGAGGAAAATCTACCGTCCCAATTTTGTGGGTACTTACCCAGATCGTATTTTTTTCTCGACGGAATGTTTTTTTTTATTTTTTTCGGGAGTTTTTTTTTGACAGTGTGGCAACGCCGGGTTTTCACCTGCCACATGAAGTGACTTTTCAAATTCAAAATATTGAATGAAAAAGATATTTTTAAAAAGATAAAAAACCGACAATTGGCCATGTCGCCGACGAATTGATATAAAACAAACGGGTCGATAAAAACGTCTCGCCTAGCAAAAAAAAACCCCACCAACTCGTGGCGGAAGAAACTTTAAAATTTAAATAGAACAGAACGTTTCTTTGAAAGAAGATATCGCCACATTCCACGCTGTGCAAGCGTCTAAGTTTTTTTTACCATATCAAATAAACAAAGGGAATTATTTTGACTGTAAAGGCCTTCGCAGAAAAAACCCTGAAGATTAGGATTTTTTCCAATCGCTGCACGTCTCTTGAGGGTTCTTTTTATTGTATTAACATTTGTTTCATTTTTATTTCTTTGACAATCCTTGACGAGGGACGTCAGCGATTGAGGAAACAGTGATTAGCACCAAAGTACAGGATTTGTACCTGCGTGGAAGAAGCTGTTCTCGCCCTGCACCTCCTGTTATCTGATCGGGACCAACAACGAGGACATCACGACTCGTATCAGCCAGATAGCTACGCCTGGTATGGTCTGTTGGACGCCCCCTCCAGCAGATTGGTCAAGGAAGAGAAGACCGCGTAAGTGAACCTAAGTTATTTCTTGTCGTCGATCCGAAACTGACGCTGGTCTTTCTGTGCCGGACGCCTCACGTCTTATCAGACACTGTATGCCTTCTCGCCTTTATCAGGGCGAGTTGGTGTCATGTCAATTAAATAAATAAATAAAAAACATATTCAAAAAAATTTTTTTTTTCTTTGTGACAAAAATATTGTCACAACGAAAAAAAAATGTCACAAATATTATTGGGTTCTGGGGCACACATATTTTTTCCTTCACAGCCATTGATACCCTCCTTTAAGACGCTTGAAAAAAATATTTGAACGAGATAAATTAAAACTGAAACCGTGGTCTGACCATATGTCGTGGTCTGTAAGTGTCAGTGCACAAACGTCAGACGGCACAAATTAAAATATTTAAAATAAATAATAGTGTCAATAAATTAGGACGTCACAAATGATGAATATAAATTTTGGACATCACACGTTAAAATAATTAAATAAAAATCACAGTCGAAATATTGTCCATATAGTCTTATTCTAGGGCCCATATAGTCTTTTCTTCACGGCCATGAGCGCGCTGATGAACCTTCAATGCCGGAATGGATCGTCGTCGATGGGCGAAGGGGACAGGCTATCGGCGAAAGCAACCCCGGGTCGCAGACACCGGTAGATGCTGGTTAGGTGACTGTGGGAGCGAACGGCGACGGGGCGAGTCTCAATGAGATACAGGCCGTTGCTCCAGGGTCCAGCACGACCCAACAGCGTTTGAGTACTTTCCAAACTCAGCATCTTCGATCTAGGAAAGCGGTTCTCTCGCTGAATGGTGCTGCGCCACTTCCATTTCGGCACTTCAGGTGTCACATCTATGACTGCCGATGTGGAGTGAGCCTGACCGACATCCCTTGATGTGGTTTGCAGCTGCCCTGGCCACGAGGACTGCGGAGATCCATCCCTTGGCCATTCGGTGAGCGCGGTGCGTGTTCACACGACGCGTATGTACTGTCGCTGACTCTTACTGGTGTTGTCACATTTTTGAGGTTGTGTTTTGTCAAATATATATTTTTTCGTGACGTTTTTTTTCAGTGTCCATTTTTTTAATCTTCTTTGGTTGTGTGTGTTGTGCTGATTTGGTGCCGAATTCAAACAAAAGAAAACGCGAACAGAGGTCGCGTCACCATGAACGTGATGATATATCTTCAATGCCGGAACGGACCACCGTCGATGGGCGAAGGGGGCAGGCTATCGGCGAAAGCATCCACGGATCCCAGACACCGGCAAATGCCGGTCGAGTGACTGCGTCAGAAGCGAAAGACGGCGACGCTAATCTCAAGGAGATGCAGGCCATTGCTTCAGGGTCCAGCGCGACTCTATCCTCCCGGTGTTAAGTCCATGCCTGTCGCTGTGAAGTCGGCCCGACCGATATGTTACGGGCACGAGGAATGCGGAAATTAATCTTTCGGCCGTTCGGTGAACTTCTTGTCCAAACGCGATGCGCGTATCCTTTTGATATATTTGCATAATTTCCGACTGTCAGCTGTCATTTTTTTAACTTTTCTTTTGGTTACTATCTGTTTTGCCTGACGATTTTGGCATCGAATCCAAAAATGAAAATGCAAACAGAAGTGGTTGCTTTACAATCTCATATAACAATAAAACAAACATATGGATTAACCAGTATCATTATTAAATGTAAAATCACATCAACCAAGAAAGCAAGGAAATATTCAATTATTGGTTGAACTCTGCTTCTTGAAGCTACAACGAATCGCTTGGGGTGCCGAGATGATCGCTGTAACATCATTCAGCGGTTGTGCCGTCGTATCATTAATATGTGACGTTAATAATATACAATTATTGTAAGTAAGATTAATCATTGATATGCTCTAAATTACCCCCAGGCAAGGTGGTCTGATGACATCAAGAAATGTGCCGGAGGGAGATGGATGCAGTGTGCCCAAGACAGGGAGTTGTGGAGGATCAAGGGGGAGGCCTATGTCCAAGAATGGATGAAAACAGGCTGAAGAAGAAGAAGAAGAAGTGTGAAATTAAATAATTATTCTTTTATCCGGTCTGATGTTTTCTATTTATGTCAATTTTATTACTAAGTACAATCAGTCCACGATTTATAATGTGATAATAGATATTAATATATATTTTTCACATGAAATAAAAAAAAGTCTCACATAGTTAAGTAAAGAATATTCAGTAGTTTTAAGACCTAGAGAGATGAATATACATTCGAATACAGGTGCCTCAGCTGGTGTAATCACATTTTAAGATGATCGCTGGATGTGATAAAGAGAGCTTTAGAAATTGATACTCCAGCCAGACGATTTGACACCACTCGCCAATGTTTTTTGGAAATATAAGCAAATTGTTATAGCCGAAAAACAGTGTTGTCGAAAAACATTAATTTTTAATTCTTTCCGCGGCAACATTTTGGCGGAAGACTACTAGCGCCTCTGACGGCGTGAGAGAACGACAAGGAAGCTTATAGCCAACGCGTCAGTGACGCGCGCTCTTGGCGTTCAACTCTGGTGGGCGACGGACGGTTTGGTGTGACGCCGTCATCGGTCGACACGTGCTCCCGATGGCGGCCATATTTTCGACGGCGCAGGAGGTCTGCTTGACAGGACACGTCACGCGCATGGACGCTGCCGGTGCTACGGAGCCAAGATGAGGGCATCAACAGGACAGGAGGTTGGAGGCAGAGCGCAGTGTGGGGCCACCGCGTAGGGAACGCGGCGGCTCGCAGATTGGACCACGAGGGGCAATCCGTGTCGGTGCGTCGGTTCGCCTCCGGTGAGGCCCCAGCTGGTATGCCACCTCTGTTGAGATGCGCCGTCATAGCGTGCCGTGGGGCACAGAGCCAGCCATGGGTGACGGTCTGGAGGAGGAGATCAGAAGGAGAAGAAAAAACCACGCCGAGTACGACAAGGACCTGCCAGCCTGACGCAGAGGCTGGGCCCCGCCGGAACTTCAGCCACCACGTGGAAGACAGTGACATGCCTGGAGAAAGGATGTCGCTGTACCCTGGGGCTGCACCTTCTGGTCGGCGTCTCTTCGTGCTCGGTGGTGTTTGAGAGTTGGATTGTTATCGTTTTGTTTTGTTATTTGTACTCTGTTGTTGTTGTGTTTGTTTTTTTTTTTTTATTATTTAACTGCCATGGACCAACTAAACTGATATTTTGAATAAATGCGCCGTTCTACTACAATTTCATAGTGTCACCATCATTTGTCTCCTTTTCTTCCCCATACCTTGGCTTGATGTTTCCTCGTGATAGACGAGAGGTCTCATCAACTTAAATAAATAAATTGTTTGAGAAGTGCAGGTATTTTTTATAAAAAATGCTTAGGGGTCTTGCTATAAATTTACAACTTATTTTGTTATCGTGTTCTTGTTAATTTCTAAAGGTTGATATCTAAAGAAAAACGGAGAATATACTCGTATCTAGAGAAGGCGGAGAAAAATACTAGTCCCATGTTGGGACACGAAATTGATAACTAAAGAGGCTGAAAAAAAATAAAAATAAACATTAAACTCTGCCCCTGAAAATAAAAATCTAATAAAACATAATCGGCTGCGATGTGCCTGAAAAGACAAATACATACAAATACAGGCATGGTAAAATAATATATACATAACTGGAAAGATCTTACCAAACTGCTGTTCTCGTAACGAGGCTGTAGAGGAAAACACTTACACTACATATCACTTTTTAGTAATTTAAAATAACTTAAAACTAGCTTAAATTCACCCCTCGTTGGTTATATGGACCTGAAACAAACTTATTCACTACCATGCGATTATTTTTATTATTAAAAGTTATTATTAATAGTAACTTAAACTATTTTAAATTCACCCCCGATGATAGGTAGAGAACCTGGAAAGAACTTAATCACTACTTTATACAATTAGAAAAAAAATGCTAAGGCCGTCCGATAGCCTAGCAAACTCGCACTCTCGCACGCGGGTCTCTACCACTACCGACCAACCAATGACTCCTACCGAATGATAACTGATCGACTACACCCGGACGACCCAGCGCCGGTGAAACATGGAGTAGGGGAGGGGGGGGGGTGGTTAAACTGAAGAATCAATCCGTACCGCCGGGTGCCAACCAAGATTCCAGGAATCTGCTTGATGCATTTTACATTTTAAATTTATTTTCAATAGAAAAGACAATACTTAAATATATGAACAAGGCCTGGGGGGCCGCTATAATCCGTTCCTAGAATTAATAGAAGAAATACCTTAGGCCGAAGTAAAATAATGGTTTTTGGGTTTCCTTGATATCATAATGCATGGAAATATATCGATCACAATACCTATGGAAATATTAATCGCCTCTCCTTTTATGATCGAGATAATCCATGCAAAGACAAAAGAAACCAAATATCGTATAATCAGACAAAAGTAAACGCATTACCAGAGCAAGAACGTATACGACTAAACACGATTCTTCTTTCCACCGCAATGTTCTACATACTTAATAACATTTTCTTTTTCGATAAACGTATATGTAACGCTTAATATCGCTTCCAGAAAACCGCATCGCGAAGAAGCTTCACCTTAATTATAATGGGGCCAATACCATACCGCAATCGCTTCCAACCATCGAACAAACAAAACCGTATAACAACTATCCATAATACAATTCGATTTCCGATAACTCAACGTCATAACGCATTTACATAGTTTTACGCTCGTATCTATCTTCAATCGCAATACAACATCTTCCGCAAGTGCCTTTATCTAATACCTCTACTTCGTCGGCTGATTCATTCGTGTCCATCCGTTATCTCATTTTCCTCTGTGATTTACGTAACGTTGTCCTCTCAATTAAATAATAAAAATACCGCACTTTTCCCCAAAGGCATATAACACACTAAAAATCCATCCCGCCGTATTCTGCTATTTACCTATCAATTATCACGTCTTTGTCTCATCTTTTTAAATCATTATGTCATCCGATTACGTCATTATCTCATCCTTTTACGTCATTATCTCATCATATTGCGTCATTATCTCGTCTTATTATATAGTTAGCTTATCTTACTTCGTCAAGATCTCATCTCATTGCGTCATTATTTCATCTTATTACATTTCGTTAACCGGCTACCTACTACTAAAACTTATTCCTTTCCTCTAATTCTTCGCTTTCAAGTAGTCTAATTCTGCTTTCGTTACAAATCGTTGTCTCTTTGGGTCACAGATTTCTCCAAATCTGCGCTTATTTAACTGCGAGTGGCTGTAGAGTCTATCAATGCTACATAGAGAGAATCATCAATCGTCTAGTTTATCTGCGGGGAGGCTAATCCTACCAATAACACATAGATCGTCTATATTGTATTCTTATTCGTAATTCCGGCATTCTACTCCTCTTCGTACCTATTCATCTCATTACTACTCAGCGCAATTACTGGCGTACCTAACTCATGATCCGGCGCGACTACCGGTCTTCTCTCTTTGAATTTCTCAGGATCTTCTCATCATCCGACGTATCATCATCATCATTTTGCTACCTCTCGACGTTTCTACTTGCTTCCTTTCATCCGACGTATCTTCATCATCATCTTGCTACCTATCGACGTATATGCTTGCTTCCTTTCATCCTACGTATCTAATCAACTATCAGCTTCCTACTGCTCGACGTATCTGGCGCGACTACCAGTTCTACTTCCGACG
This sequence comes from Molanna angustata, assembly GCA_963576475.1. Classification (NCBI taxonomy): domain Eukaryota; kingdom Metazoa; phylum Arthropoda; class Insecta; order Trichoptera; family Molannidae; genus Molanna; species Molanna angustata. The sequence continues at coordinate 24,837,853 of OY754983.1, read as the reverse complement.
CGAATTCTGAACTACTTCTAATGATGCGTATCTTCTCGCTATTAGCCTCCACGGTCTTTACATCGTCATCATCCTCTCTATGCACATACAGCCTCCACAACCACTACAGCAAAATCTACAGAATTGGGATCATTATTATCCTCCAAACAACTTCATTCTTCATTCACAGAATTTTTATTACTCATCAAAACCATCTACAGATTTATAAATCACCTTCATCGTCAGAGTTATAAACCACTATAACTTCATCATCTACAGATTTATTATCCACCTTCATCGTCAGAGTTATAAACCACCATGCTTCATTAACTACAGATTTATTATCATCATCCATCGTCAGAGCTATAAACCACCATAACATCATGATCTACAGATTTATAATTCACCTTCATCGTCAGAGTTATAAACCACAACAACTTCATCAGCTACAGATTTATTCTCCACCTCCATCGTCAGAGTTATTTTAAATTCTTCACCTACAGAATTATGCTTTGCCTACAGAATTATAATCCACGATACTTCGTCAGAGTTATAATAAATTCGTCACCTACAGAGTTATTATTCATCAATATTCATATACAGAGTTATTTTTCTAAAACTTCACCTACAAATTCAATAATAATTACAGCCTCCTGTGAGGTCACGATATCTTCAAACAATCGTTATATTATTATTATTAGGGCGCCAGTTCCACGTGCATAGACCTGGTGGAACACAGGTTCAATTTATTCAGATACTCGTTAGACCATTTGCAATAAAAAATCTCATTCGATAAAAAACGCTATCATATCCTCTGCTATCCGACGTCGCAAAAATAGTACTAAATATTCTATTAATTTAACATATTTAAAAATAAAATAAATATCTAACTCCTGGGCTAACAAATAACAGCAATTCTATATTACCACGGCTCATATTATCATTTATATTATTCGCTACAAACCTAGTCTCATATTTTTATAAGTATACCACAAATTTCGTCATCGCGTTCTACTATCCAATAATTGCATACATATATAACGACCGAAAATATATAAAGAAAAACCCACCTCAAAAAAACATAACTATCAAAACAGTAATAAATTTCTAGAACTGAAAATCTCCACGTGGTCTGTGAAAACAACAGTTATTAAAACACGCTCAAGTATCCCGACAAATAAATATTTCAATATCAGTAAAATAAATTACCTAAAAATCATTCTTAAAAATTACACGCTTCAAAAAAAAACACAGCTATCTACAAACAAAACTTAAATCTCAGGGCGGTTCGTTAAAAACTACTGTTTTTAAAATGTCCCACGTTTTGGGGGCCAATTGATATCTAAAGAAAAACGGAGAATATACTCGTATCTAGAGAAGGCGGAGAAAAATACTAGTCCCATGTTGGGACACGAAATTGATAACTAAAGAGGCTGAAAAAAAATAAAAATAAACATTAAACTCTGCCCCTGAAAATAAAAATCTAATAAAACATAATCGGCTGCGATGTGCCTGAAAAGACAAATACATACAAATACAGGCATGGTAAAATAATATATACATAACTGGAAAGATCTTACCAAACTGCTGTTCTCGTAACGAGGCTGTAGAGGAAAACACTTACACTACATATCACTTTTTAGTAATTTAAAATAACTTAAAACTAGCTTAAATTCACCCCTCGTTGGTTATATGGACCTGAAACAAACTTATTCACTACCATGCGATTATTTTTATTATTAAAAGTTATTATTAATAGTAACTTAAACTATTTTAAATTCACCCCCGATGATAGGTAGAGAACCTGGAAAGAACTTAATCACTACTTTATACAATTAGAAAAAAAATGCTAAGGCCGTCCGATAGCCTAGCAAACTCGCACTCTCGCACGCGGGTCTCTACCACTACCGACCAACCAATGACTCCTACCGAATGATAACTGATCGACTACACCCGGACGACCCAGCGCCGGTGAAACATGGAGTAGGGGAGGGGGGGGGGTGGTTAAACTGAAGAATCAATCCGTACCGCCGGGTGCCAACCAAGATTCCAGGAATCTGCTTGATGCATTTTACATTTTAAATTTATTTTCAATAGAAAAGACAATACTTAAATATATGAACAAGGCCTGGGGGGCCGCTATAATCCGTTCCTAGAATTAATAGAAGAAATACCTTAGGCCGAAGTAAAATAATGGTTTTTGGGTTTCCTTGATATCATAATGCATGGAAATATATCGATCACAATACCTATGGAAATATCAAGGTCGAAAATATATTTTTGGAAAGCAAGTTTTGTATGACCACAAGATTTACAACCTTCAAAAATTTGTTGTCTGGCAATACTGGGGTGCGAAGAAAAACTTAAACGAACGATCCACTTTGGGTGCATTTACGAACACCATCGCTCAAGCTTGACAGTTGAGTTGAGTGTTATTGTAAAAGCGAACGCTGCACAGACGCCATCGATCAATGACATTTTGTCTTGTGTGAAATTTAGTTTGTGTGTTGGGAAGGTGTAAAAAAATCGTGATATTGTGGTGTTGTGGGCGTCGCGCGACAACCGGCCGGGAATGTACGCCAAGGGGAAGGGTTCGACGGTGCCGTCGGACGCCCAGGCGCGGGAGAAATTGGCGTTGTATGTTTACGAGTATCTCCTCCATGTCGGCGCGCAGAAGGCCGCGCAGACATTCCTCTCGGAGATACGATGGGAGAAGAACATAACGCTGGGAGAGCCGCCTGGTTTCCTGCACTCGTGGTGGTGCGTCTTTTGGGACCTGTACTGCGCCGCCCCGGAGCGTCGGGACACGTGTGAGCACAGTTCCGAGGCGAAGGCCTTCCATGACTATGGTTTTGTCAATTCGGGTTACGGAGTGAATGGTATCGGACACAACGCGGGGCCAGCGCCACCCAACGATGGTAATTCGCATAATTTATTTTATTTCTTACATATTTAATTAATTTCTTTTAACACAAAATATTACCTGAGGTGTAAGCTAACTAATAAAGTCAGTTTCTGGTCTTTTATTTTTATTTTTTCTGTACTGATGTCATATTCACATACTATAATTAATTAAAAAGTAAAATTATTTGAAAGAGTAAAAATATCCCCATAAATATGTGTGTCGGGTCCATATAATAATAATAGTATAGAATACTCTTTAGCCTGCAGTAAACGCGACTGCTTTATGTTGACTAATTTGGTCAACATTTTGCTACGAGCATTCAGTAATCATTTGGCCGTCTGCGTGATACGTTCTCCAAATAGGGAATGTTTTTAACTGCTTGCAAAATTATTTACGCAGTCATAACGAGTAGTACTATAGGAACAATGTCTGTCTACCAGCAGAGTCATACATATATTGACACGAGCCGGCCAATAAAACGGCTTCACTTTTTCAGCGAGGTATTGTATGGGAATATGAGTATTCTATAGTTTTATTATTATTCTATGGTCACAGTTGTATAATATCCTCTGCCTGATAAATAACGTAGCTTTGAAGGATCTAAATGGAGACAATTCCTTAGTATCGTTATTCGATTGGTTAAAAATATATGTACCATTGAAGGTTTTGCCCAAACAATGTTTTCATAATTGGAACAGAGAAATTCATACTCAATTATTTGATTGTCATGTGGTTGTTTCTGTTTGTGTTTCATTCTGACTTTTCTTAACATTTCAATGCTTCTTATCTAAAGTAATAAAGCAATCAAAATGTTAGTGTTTGTGTGTGTGTGTGTATGTGTGTGTGTGTGTGTGTGTGTGTGTGTATGTGTGTGTGTGTGTCTCACGCCTTCTGAAAAACCAAGAGCATCTAAAAATCTAATTTATGTGCGAACGTGTACCTGTATACCTGATGCAGTGTCACGCTAAAAATAATGCGATAAAAATGCTGAATTTTAAAAATATTTCAATAATTATTTTTTTCATACAAAATTTTCCAAGTCGTATCTGTCAAAAAAGTGTACATTTTGCACGCAAATATCTGTTAGTTTAAAAGTTAGAAGTACGTATTTACACGAAGAAAATATATTTTCAAGTATAACTTAGCGTTTAAGTGAAAAACATGGTGAATATTTGGTATAATTATAATGTTTAACTTATTTTTAAAGTAAGCCTTTTGTAAATAAACGCCGCCATTTTAATATCTTTTCATACAATATTTCATTTTCCCACCGAATGAATATGTTCTTGAAAATAATAAACCTTTGAAATAAATGTAATTATGAAATAATAAAATGAAACACAAGACATTACGGCAAGTTTTAAGACATATATTGTAAAAATGTGTTATTTATTAGTAAAGATATAGGCATAATAAAATTGCATAATTTGTAAATAATATTTGATTTTTCTGACAATTTTCATTTTTATGGCATCGAACAAACCAATATACATATATACATATTCAAAAAATGTATCCGAACCATTCGATATTACTTACGTGTTCGAATCGTTTCCATGGCTACAGAAAGAATGTGATATTCAAATAAAATTTGTTAGGAATCGAATTTATTTAGAAGTTTGTTGTAGGTAGGTACCTACCTAATACTATTTACTTACAAATCAACAATAATATACCTATACTGATTTCCTATAGGAAAATTATTTTATTTATTTATTTATCAACCGTTTGTCCGATTATAATGAAACTTTGGTGAATTGTCGAGCGTATGCCCAGGATGGTTTTTGGATTTAAACTTTTTTCTTATTTTTCTTCTTCTTCGTGTATTTGGTCGTTTTACCTATGAAGGGGGAGTATCCTGGGAAAAGAAGGTCCGACTGTCCCTCCATCTCTTCACAGGTCTTCCAGGACGGGTTCTGCATATAAACTTTTTTCTTCTTTTTCTTCAAAGTGTACTTGGTCATCTTACCTATGAAGATGAACTATCCTGGGAGATGAAGGTCCAATTTTCCTTCCATCTCTTCGCAGGTTTCTGGATTTAAACTTTTTTCTTCTTCTTCTTCATCGTCTATTTGGTCATTTTACCTTTGAAGGTGGACTAACCTGGGAGAAGAATGTCCAATTTTCCTTCCATCTCTTTGCAGGTATCTGGATTTAAACTTATTTCTTCTTCTTCATCGTGTATTTTTGGACATTTTACCTATGAAGTTGGAGAATCCTGGGAGAAGAAGGTCCAACTGTCCTTCCATCTCTTCGCAGGTATCTGGGTTTAAACTTTTTTCTTCTTCTTCGTGTATTTATTCATTTTACCTATTAAGTAGAGCATCCTGGGAAAAGAAGGTTCTTTCATCTCTTCGCGGTTCTTCCAGGATGGTTTCTGGATTTAAACTTTTCTTAACCGACTGATGGGACGGGATGTAATGAAGGGAAGGGAGGCACTAAAGGGCCTGAAGGGACGGGAGGTATAAAACTGCCTGAAGGGACGGAAGGTACTGAAGGGCCTGATGGGAAGGGACGTAATGAGGGATTAAAGGGACGGGAGGTACTGAAGGGCCTGAAGCGGCGGGTCCTGGAGTCTAATTCTTTTTCTTCTTAATTTTATGTAGACCTTTAGGGCAGTTTTTATACAAACTATTTCCTATTGTCTAATTCATCTTCTTCTTCTTCTTTTATGTATACATTTGGGTCATTTTTTTATAAAAATTATTTCCTTTAGTCTAATTATTATTCTTCTTCATTTAAGTACGTAGACTTTTGGGAGAGTTTTAATACAAACTATTTCCAATAGTCTTATTCATTTTCTTTTATGTAGACCTTTTGGTCAGTATTTATACAAACTATTTCCAATAGTCTAAATATTCTTCTTCTTCTTTTTTGTAGACCTTTGGGTGAGCTTTTATACAATATATTTCCAATAGTCTAATTCTTCTATTAGGTATATGTATTTTTACTTATTTTATGTAGACCATTGGAATAGTTTTTTATACAAACTATTTCTTATAGTCTTATACTTATTTTTCTCTTTTTTATTTAGTCTTTTGGGTTAGTTTTAAGTCTAATAGTCTATTGTGCAGAAATATTATTAACGATATGCACACTTGATGAAAATACATATGAAATGAATGGGATATGGGATGTGACGATATAACCTGCACTAGAATCTTTTCAATACTTTTGTTTTATTAAATTTAAACCATTTATATCATCCTATTTTGAATAATTTTCAACACCTAATATTTAAAGAATGGGGGTTGTGGCCATTACTGAACTCTTCACAACATTTATATTCAAATTAAAAACTATTTACTATAGTTCAAGTCTTCTTCTTCTTCGTTAATGAAGACTTTCAGTCAAATTGAGCAAAAATATAATGCACACTTGATGAAAAAATATAAAAACGAATGGGATGTGACCAATACTAGATCTTTTCAGTACCTACGTTTGTTTAATCAAATTTTAACCACATCCCAACATCCAAAATTACTAAATTTTCAATAGGTACACATTACAATTTGTTTTCGATGATAATATTTAAAAATGGGGGTTGTGGCCAAACCAATCTCTTTACAACGTTGATAAACAGTCATATTTAAAACCATTACGCATAGTTCATGCGAGCAGAAATTGTATAAATATTATACTTCATTCACACTTTATAGCAATATATAAAAAAGAATGGGTTGTGGCCATCACTTGAACATTTTACAATACTTAAACTCAATCAAATTTCAAACCACTTTTCATAGTCTGATATTGCAAAATAATTGGGTGACAATATTATAAAAACGATTGCTTTTTCTTTCACAATTTTACATTCTTGGCCAACGGCGGGACATAAAAGCTAGTAATCAATATAGATTAAATTCAATTCAACCCAATATATATCGTAGTTTTACAAACATTGATGAAATATTTGGAATAAAGATTAAAACAAAAATAAAAAACATTAACAGTCTTACTAATAAACGTGTTGTAAAATTTACACGATCGTTTGACACCCGTGAAGCAGATCAGTTGGTCAACGACTGTGTATCTCTCATACAAATTTTACACAACGATTGCACGCCTGTTCGTCGTAGAACAGCGGTGTTTTAAGACAAATTTCATGTATCAAAAATCCAATTTGATTTTGATATGCGTGTTTATATTGTTATATCTTGGTATAATATGATGAAACCTCTTTATAAATCATTATATTCTCGATAGTTGTGCATTTTAGGAGCGAAAAGTTGACAAAAAATCAGCTGCATTATAATATCTACAATGGTGCTTACTTTGATATTCGTATGATGAAATTATTCGTTTTATTTTCCATATTCCTATTTTGAAATGTGAAAAACATATGAAAATATTAACTATGACAAACGTCAAAATTATAATGGCGGATGGGAGCTGGTGGCTCTGCGAATGCGCGAGTGCGAAATCGCAACGTTGTCGGATTATTTTTTGTTGTACGCTTGTTGTAACTACACAGTCGTTACACAGCATTTATTAGTAAGATTTTAAAATAATCTCTACACGGTGTGTAACTAAAACACCGGTCAACGGGTGTGCAGTAGATTTTTATTAGTAAGACTGTTAGATTGTGTAACAAGTAGGTACTGCAGTACTCAATCTCAATATAATTTTAATCACACTCAATCATTCAAATTCATTAATATCAAAATTTAGTAGGTACCCAAGGGGATATAGTGGGGAGTTATGATTTCGCAATTTTCAAGGTTATTATTTTATTGCAGATTATCAACTAGTATCATGCTGAGATTGTATTCTGATTGTATTAAATCACAGTGTATCTGTGTGCTGTGTACGGCATGTTTAGATTTTGAAGGATATCTGAATAGTGCTTTTCAATTTTTTTTAACACATTCGCGGGCACATATTTCATGAAGGGTCCACTCATATAGACACATACCATTTTTTGGAATATTTCATTTTCGATTGACTTGTTATTGAAGGTTAGAAGTTATTGTTGTTATTGCGGAAAATTGTGTTTTCCAGAAAAAATAAATTTGACAGCCATTGCCGTCATTCTCTTTGATGAAGAAATATTACTTACCAGAGATATGTGACGGGTATAGCCGTTAAGATTAATAAGAGATTCGATTTTGGCTGCTATAGCCGTCATAATCGTCACTGTCAAATATTTCAAAGTGACCCCAAGCTGAGAAAACTTAAAATTTTATCTTTTTATTTTCAAATTGGTAAAAAGGCACATCACTTTCATAAAATGGCATTGAAGAATTATCAAGTTTTCATAATAAAATATTTAAATAAAAAATAATTGAACAAACTCATTTCATGAAAATGCTGAATATTTTCTATACAAAATTTGAATAGTTTATAGAATGACTTGTTAGTGAGGAGTTTTAATATTGCTTCTCAGGCAAGTAACAGGTAGGTACTATGTCAAATATTATACTAGTGTCAGTATACAACAAATCATATATATTACCTATGGATAAGAGACTCTACTCCATTCAAATAAAAATAATCGGCAAAATGTATGAAGAGAATGACCAAAGTCATGCCAACGTTAAGAAAAAAAAAACCATCATCAAAACAAAATGTTATGTTTCACGAAAAACACTTTTCCGCTGTAAAATAATAATCCAAATTCAAATGTGGCCAAAAAAATATATTAGGTACCTGCCAATAATGATACATATGTCGAAGTTTTGAAAATTGTGTTCTTAATGTTGGCTAACCTTAGTTTGTAAGTTTGTATATGTTGGTATTTTATCCAAATTCTCCCCATACAAAATCTTCTTGTATGAAAGTTGCACCCCACTGGTATACAAATGCGTTTCGGGTAAGATGGTGTCTTTCCGTTCATGGTCAGATATTGTTATAGAATATTTTATTTACCCTAGGTACCTGTCTATATATCTACATATATGTATACAATGCTTGCCGTATTATTACAGCAGGTAGGTAAAAGAGGATATTCAATTGCAAATAGGTACTTATTAACGAAACATAGGTACATTGTTATACTGTATTTCTTGGTAGGCAAGTAAGTCACCATTGCTATGTACATATAGTTAGGGTAGCTTATTAGGGGATTACCAAATGAATCTTGACACAAAATTAACAATATTACCTTAGATTATATAGGATACAGTATCAGTGTTGATGAGGCCATTGTATGTGTCAAGATAGAAGAATGCGGTGTTAGGTTCTCACTGCCTACCCCTTGAGGAAGATAGAAGTGGAGATACACTTGTCTATAGAGACACATACATACAATATCAATATGAAGTTTATCACTCAATTTTACAGACCCATACAGAAGCTATTTTACTTCTGTTATATACATTTTTCATATAAATATGAAATTTATTTCACATTGATATGGCAAACTGTAGATTTTTTTCTTTAAATTTTGACAATCCTTGAATGCATTTTTGATGAGTGTATTTTTATTGTATCAGAATTTTAAACAGTATAAAAATACCTCGATTTTCCAGACCGTGAGAACAATTTGAAAATTTGTACAGATGAAATGATAGAGAAGAAATTAACGGATATCTATGGAAAACTAATCAGCTCTAGGTCTATGCACTTTACACATATTATTATGTTAATATGAAGTCGATCGGACTTATAGTTTGGGCTGTAGAGAGGACACAAAAAAAAAAACAACGTAAATGATGAAATCATAGAGAAGAAATTAACGGATATCTATGGAAAACTAATCAGCTCTAGGTCTATGCACTTTACACATATTATTATGTTAATATGAAGTCGATCGGACTTATAGTTTGGGCTGTAGAGAGGACACAAAAAAAAAACAACGTAAATGATGAAATCATAGAGAAGAAATTAACGGATATCTATGGAAAACTAATCAGCTCTAGGTCTATGCACTTTACACATATTATTATGTTAATATGAAGTCGATCGGACTTATAGTTTGGGCTGTAGAGAGGACACAAAAAAAAAACAACGTAAATGATGAAATCATAGAGAAGAAATTAAAAGTTGTCTATGGAAAACTAATTTTGTGAGTAATTTAAGTCGTCTAAATTGAATTAGGTATTAATAATTTAATATAAAAATGAGAAATTAACGTTTAAGTATTGTGTTTGTTTCAGTCGGTATGGGCGGCGGGGGCATCCCCCCCGGCTTCTTCCCCGGCAGCGGAGGGCTCCGTCCCGCTCCCCCCGGGGCCCCCAGTCCCGGGCAGCAGCTGCTGGGCGCCCCTGGCGGGCCCGGCCAGCCCTTCTGCGGGCCCTGGTACCCGGGACCCAGACAGCAAGTGAGGATGCCTATGCCGAATGACTTCAACGGACCGCCGGGTATTTGTTCATTATTATTTCATCTCGTTTACATCGTGGTATACTTGTGTTGACTTACAGATACTCTCAATTCAGAGTACCAGATGTAAGGCAGCTTCATACTGTGTCCGTTCCAAAGATAGTATTAAAAAAATGCCAATGTAGTGCCTACTTTGACGTATGCCATTGAAACATGGATGTGGCAAAAGACGCATGAAAGTAGAATAAATACTGTAGAAATGAGATCACTAAGAAGAGTATGTAATAGAACGATATATGATAGAATGAAAAATGAGAACATAAGGAGAGAATGCAAGATAAAGAAGGATATTATATGTAAAATGAAAGTGAATGCCTTGAGGTTGTTTGGACATATTGAAAGAATGAACGACTGGCCAAAAAAACATACATGGGTGTAAGAGATGGAGTGAATAGCAGGTGCCGCCCCAGAAAGGGATGGCATGATCATGTGAAAGAAGGAAATATAAGAAGCTTGAATAATCGACGAGGCGATGCATGGATGTAAAGGAAGTCAGAACTTGTGCAAAAATAGAGAAGTTCGGTTCTCTCTGTTTACCCCATAAGGGACATGGCGTGATGGTATGTATGTATGTATACAATATGCCCTATTCTGATTCGTTTCAGAGTACGAAAACGTCTGTACCCAACGGGCGACCATGGATAAAAGGATTTTGTTCGCGCGGTGTGACGTAATGAGTACCGTATAAATGCAAGCACTTTTTTTACATTTCTCATGTACTAAAATTCAGACGGATAAATTTAGACGAATCAGAATTGGACATAATATGAATAAGATTACAAGACTAGAAGTAGATTGGTGCAATACAGGAAGGATATAGAAATGTATTCACCGAAGAAGACAGTAAATGTGGCAGTTCTGTGTTAAATATTCAGAATCGTTAAAAATAAGACACCTTCCTATCTGTATGACAGATTATAGTGGTCCCGTGATATTCACATGTATGCTATAACGACAAAGAGACCATCTACTTACTCTCCCCGGACATCGAACCATTGCCTTTGAAGGGAGTTACACAGTCATACACATCAATCAAATATTGTCATAATTTCCGCAACACATTCGTACGGCAGCCTCACTGCAGAGCTTTAGCAACGAATCATTGCAGTGAATGGCTGTTACGTACATTCAATTAACCAACAATACAAGTAATAATGCCTTCTTTGTTTATTTATTTATTTTGCTTATGTTTTTTTTTTATTCCTCACTAACGCAAGGGGATATAGTGGGGATTTATGATTTTTGCAATTTTTAAGACTATTTTTTTAATATCGATTATCAACTAGTATCATGCTGAGATTGTATTCTGAAAGTTTCATCACAATGTATCTGTGTGTGTGTGTGTGTGCTATGTACGGCGTGTTCATTTTACTTTATTGATTATAGACTAAAGTACTCATTCAATTCTAATCAAATTTTGCAAATATGTATATCTAATAATCGATTAGATCCCATTAGATTTTGAACGATATATGAATAGTGCTTCTCAATTTTTTTAACTGTCAAATATTTCAAAGTGACCCCAAGCTCAGGAAAATTAAAATTTGAAATTTTTATTTTCAAATTGGTAAAAAGGCACATCACTTTCATAAAATGGCGTTGAAGAGTTATCAAGTTTTCATAATAAAATATTTAAATAAAAAATAATTTAACAAACTCATTTCATGAAAATGCTGAAAATTTTCTATGCAAAATTTGAATACTTTATAGAATGACTTGTTAGTGAGGAGTTTAGCATTGGCCACAACCCACTCGTTTTTCCTGTTTAGATTTTTTCATATATAACTGCACTGTAGATCTCCACAGGTGTACAGCTGAGTAATAGCCTATTTTTTGTTGTAAAATAGTGTAAAAGATGTATAATTGTTTGTTATTTTTATATATACGCAACAAATAAATTATTATTTATCTTTACAGGTACCAAAAATACAAATATAATACATGATTTTCGATCTCACTAGGGCTGGTCTGTATTGAGGTCGATAATTTAACATAAAAATAGTTAAGACATTGTATAAAAAAGTTGAACAAAAATACAATTAAATACAAGCAATCACTTACACTTGGGTACTTGAGGTGATAACTGCAACAATAATCTAACAATCCCAACTGTAGGCTCACTATATACAAGTCAACAAATAGTACCGTTAAATAAACAAACAAAAAATAGAGTGACCATGGATTATTGTATCACACATAGGTCTGAATGCAGAGTCCTATCTAAATTCTAAATACTTATCATGTTTTCATTGCACAGTCGCTCACTAAAGTTAGGAGATCACGTGGCTTCCTAACTGGAGGATGCTACCAAGTTCACGTATGAGACACATTGCATTGCAGAGACATATCTAAATACTAACCATGTTTTCATTGCACAGTCGCTCACTTAAGTTAGGAGATCACGTGGCTTCCTAACTGGAGGATGCTACCAAGTTCACGTATGAGACACATTGCATTGCAGAGACATATCTAAATACTAACCATGTTTTCATTGCACAGTCGCTCACTAAAGTTAGGAGATCACGTGGCTTCCTAACTGGAGGATGCTACCAAGTTCACGTATGAGACACATTGCATTGCAGAGACATATCTAAATACTAACCATGTTTTCATTGCACAGTCGCTCACTTAAGTTAGGAGATCACGTGGCTTCCTAACTGGAGGATGCTACCAAGTTCACGTATGAGACACATTGCATTGCAGAGACATATCTAAATACTAACCATGTTTTCATTGCACAGTCGCTCACTTAAGTTAGGAGATCACGTGGCTTCCTAACTGGAGGATGCTACCAAGTTCACGTATGAGACACATTGCATTGCAGAGACATATCTAAATACTAACCATGTTTTCATTGCACAGTCGCTCACTTAAGTTAGGAGATCACGTGGCTTCCTAACTGGAGGATGCTACCAAGTTCACGTATGAGACACATTGCATTGCAGAGACATATCTAAATACTAACCATGTTTTCATTGCACAGTCGCTCACTTAAGTTAGGAGATCACGTGGCTTCCTAACTGGAGGATGCTACCAAGTTCACGTATGAGACACATTGCATTGCAGAGACATATCTAAATACTAACCATGTTTTCATTGCACAGTCGCTCACTTAAGTTAGGAGATCACGTGGCTTCCTAACTGGAGGATGCTACCAAGTTCACGTATGAGACACATTGCATTGCAGAGACATATCTAAATACTAACCATGTTTTCATTGCACAGTCGCTCACTTAAGTTAGGAGATCACGTGGCTTCCTAACTGGAGGATGCTACCAAGTTCACGTATGAGACACATTGCATTGCAGAGACATATCTAAATACTAACCATGTTTTCATTGCACAGTCGCTCACTTAAGTTAGGAGATCACGTGGCTTCCTAACTGGAGGGTGCTACCAAGTTCACGTATGAGACACATTGCATTGCAGAGACATATCTAAATACTAACCATGTTTTCATTGCACAGTCGCTCACTTAAGTTAGGAGATCACGTGGCTTCCTAACTGGAGGGTGCTACCAAGTTCACGTATGAGACACATTGCATTGCAGAGACATATCTAAATACTAACCATGTTTTCATTGCACAGTCGCTCACTTAAGTTAGGAGATCACGTGGCTTCCTAACTGGAGGATGCTACCAAGTTCACGTATGAGACACATTGCATTGCAGAGACATATCTAAATACTAACCATGTTTTCATTGCACAGTCGCTCACTTAAGTTAGGAGATCACGTGGCTTCCTAACTGGAGGATGCTACCAAGTTCACGTATGAGACACATTGCATTGCAGAGACATATCTAAATACTAACCATGTTTTCATTGCACAGTCGCTCACTTAAGTTAGGAGATCACGTGGCTTCCTAACTGGAGGATGCTACCAAGTTCACGTATGAGACACATTGCATTGCAGAGACATATCTAAATACTAACCATGTTTTCATTGCACAGTCGCTCACTTAAGTTAGGAGATCACGTGGCTTCCTAACTGGAGGATGCTACCAAGTTCACGTATGAGACACATTGCATTGCAGAGACATATCTAAATACTAACCATGTTTTCATTGCACAGTCGCTCACTTAAGTTAGGAGATCACGTGGCTTCCTAACTGGAGGATGCTACCAAGTTCACGTATGAGACACATTGCATTGCAGAGACATATCTAAATACTAACCATGTTTTCATTGCACAGTCGCTCACTTAAGTTAGGAGATCACGTGGCTTCCTAACTGGAGGATGCTACCAAGTTCACGTATGAGACACATTGCATTGCAGAGACATATCTAAATACTAACCATGTTTTCATTGCACAGTCGCTCACTTAAGTTAGGAGATCACGTGGCTTCCTAACTGGAGGATGCTACCAAGTTCACGTATGAGACACATTGCATTGCAGAGACATATCTAAATACTAACCATGTTTTCATTGCACAGTCGCTCACTTAAGTTAGGAGATCACGTGGCTTCCTAACTGGAGGATGCTACCAAGTTCACGTATGAGACACATTGCATTGCAGAGACATATCTAAATACTTAGCATCGGCGTAAACTAACATTTGCGAATTGTCAAAAAGTAAGGTTGATAGATAGAAAAAGAAAGGTTGATAAAATACGAGGTGTTTTCGGTGGATGATGATGTTATCGGCTTTGTTGAATATGCATTTGGTAATTTTGTCAAATCAAATACCAAACAGAGTATTCAGTGATCCATACGAGATGCTGAAAATTCGGTGGAATTTCATAAAAATTGTGACATTGAGCTGTCAGTGTGAGGTGTGAAGTTGGTTACATATGTTTGTGTTGTTATAGCAAAAAAACATTTTAAACGTCAAACGTCAGAAAAGAGATAGATCTATCATACACAATAATGTGAAACGCCACGCCATCGACCTTAAGTTTGTCGTAGTATTTAGTTAGTGATGTCTCTGTAATGCAATTGCTAACTTAAGAATACTAAATACTCCAGTGAGGTTAGGAGTTAGTATTAAGTCACCTAGGAGTTTGCATTCGGGCCATACACTATTGAAAACATGAAGCATATTTACGAAATTGGAACTAACGAGCGTGGACTAGTTTTTTAAATTTCGTAATAGTTTTCACAGACTTGATATAAATATGGAGAACATTAAACATAACAGGTGCTATATAAAAATAATTACTCTGACACTCTCTCTAGTCAATCTGTTTTTTTGGGATCTAGTAGCTGTACCGATATTAAAAAAAAAAATTTGCTCGTGTGCTTACCGGACATATATAACCGCGTCGGTTGTGTGCTTACTGGTCATATATGTCTGCAGCAGTATTTTTTGTTTTGTCTGTGTTGTTTTTCAATTTTATATATTAAACATCCAATAATTAGTGTTCAAATTCGCTTGAATCGAATCCTAATGAGTTATTTTACCACAGACAACAAACATCCAGTCAAAAATATTGTTTATTTACGAGTTTCTGAAGGTTTTGTTTGAAAAGGGCCAAAATGGCGTCAATTGCGTATTGAGTTAACAGTTTTCAAATTAGAAATAATAACTAAATTTCTTCTAAAGTATATATTTTCTTTGCATCATTTGATTGCCTTGTTATCGCTCCAAGTAGAAAATATGAAAAATCGGGAATTGAAATAAAACATGTATTGAAAATTCGTCATTTATTCAGATGTGAGCGAAAGAGTTGAATTCTTATAATCAATGGCCTATAAAAAATAAATAAAACATGTATACACTACAAAATATATTGGAAAATATTCATTACTTATCGGTATTTCGATAACAACCGCTACTTTAGTATGTCTAAAGTAGTTATTATCAAATTTTTTAATAAATGTGAAAGCGTCCGTATGGGTCGTCAATTCACGAAAACGCTCAACACATTAGAGGTTCAATTTGTCTGTAGGATAGCGAAAATCTTTTCTATACATAATTTTTATAAAGTTTTTTGTACTATGCAAAGCGGAGCAAGTGCAGTTTTAGAGCACGCCCCCCAGCAACATAATATATTGTAAGAAATAATAGATTCAATTAATGCGTAGTACACCGATTCAAGTTCACTTATCGTTGTAATATGTCTCAATTTGCTAAAAATATATGTCAATTTACGTAACTTTTTTGACATTTCATTAATATGTTCATTCCACCTTAGAAATGTATCCATTGTAACACCCAAATCACAGATAATATGGAAGTAAACTTTTAGTATACTTCAGATGTGTCACTCAATACATAGAAGCTGTAACTGGATAATCATAAGGTTTCTCGCATCTCTGCTATAGGGGCAATGAATACGCGACCGGTCCACGGCAAATTTAAATTTCCATTTTAAAATGTTTCCAGCTTTGAGGAATGGATTCAAGGATAACTTAAATAAAAAATAACCATTTTTCAATCATTATTTATTAAAAAAAACACATATGATGGATTTTATTTGCAATATTTCAAAAATCATGCCAAATAATTCATAAAATACATTGTTCTAAATAAAATGTGCATTGTAGATTATTAGGTTTTTTTAATTTATTTTTGTTTTTTTAAGAAAGATTTAATACTGATTTTCGGAAAACTATATAACTTCACTTCGCCGTATTTCACTTGACAATTTATTCAAAACACAACAAAACTTGTCAGCCATCTTGCGAAGATAATCGAAAAACACAAAAAGCTGGCAATAGATTAACACCATCACCATCACATGGCGTGATAGTGTGTATGTAGATGAACACCGAAAACAACAAGAATTTTACAAAATCACACATGTTATATTTATTATCTGGTTTACTTCAAGATTTTAAAGGATCAAAATGTTTCGCGTCACAACAAACAACAAAACACAACTGAAGTATGCTGAAGGTCTGAAAATTTTACATTGCATTTTCAAAAATACCAACATTAAATAAAAATAAATAGCGCCACCTTTGGAGATGTAAGCGTAAAGTAAAACCAGTGCTACCAATAGAGTGCCACCGGCGTGACCCAAATAACATAATAAAGAATCAACACTCTCAATAATATCACAATTGCAGTCAATACAATCTTTGTAATTATGAATTTTAAGTGAATATTCTGGTGATGGCATCCCTTTGTTAGAGATACTGAAAATTACATATTTTGTCTTATTATTAATTTTATTATTATTTCTTAATTCTGCAGATATATAATAAAATAATACAGCTGACTTACTTCAATTACTCCTACCAAACAATAGTAATATTAACAAAGTGGCATTAGGTAACAATGAACAGGGGCAGAGAAGAGTGTGAGAGGGATCTTACTCATGTTATCCATGAAATGACGGATCTCACTCATATACTATGTAATATCAACCAACACATGTACCTACATACAACACGCACATACTAAATTTTGACTAACTAAATACAGTGGGGGCTCAAAAAATTAGAGCCACCCAACATTTTTACTATTTTTAGACTTTTTTGGTATAATTCTCTAATTTCATTTTTACGGACCATTATATATCAATTGTATTTTAAAA
Source organism: Molanna angustata (assembly GCA_963576475.1). NCBI lineage: Eukaryota > Metazoa > Arthropoda > Insecta > Trichoptera > Molannidae > Molanna > Molanna angustata. The sequence goes on along the minus strand of OY754983.1, from coordinate 24,820,166 downwards.
ATATGGGTATATAGAATTGAAAAATGTATATAAAAAGGAATTTATTTATTAGAATTGAAAAAAAACATATGAAAACCAAATGCGTGTCAATATTTTGTATGTCCACCTTTTGCAGCAATCACTGCTTCTACTCTTCTAGGCATGCTGTTTATTAAATTTTCACACTGTTTTTTAAATTATCATTATGATGCCAAATATTTATTAATCTCTCTATCAAATCCCTTTTATTTGTGACCAATATGGTCGAAATCCCTCGTTTTAGTAGTTCCCATAAATTTTCAATGGGATTTAGGTCTGGAGAGCTTCCTGGCCAGGGTAAGACATCTATTTTTTGTGCCTGTAAAAACAATGTGACTCTTTTTGCCTTATGGCATGGTGCAGAGTCATGTTGGAATATAAATTTTCCATTTGGAAACCATTCCATTGCCTGAGGAATCAGTTTATCTTTGAGGACATCAATGTATTGGTCCTGACGCATGGTATTTTTAACAATGTACAGTCTTCCAGTACCCTGACCACTGATGACAGACCAGACCATAATCTTTAATGGGTGCTTCACCCTTTGCACGAGACATTCTTCCTTAAATTTTTCACCCTCTCTTCGTCGTACAAAATTTGATTTATCCATCAAAATTTACTGAAAAATGAGCCTTTATCCTTTTAAATTGTAATGGTATGATGACTACATCATCAACTTACATTTTTCCAATCCTCAATAGTAAAATGGCGATGATCTTTGGCCCATTGGAGACGTTTTTCCCTCATTGCTTGCGTAAGTCTCGGTTTTCTTGCTGGTCTACAAGCTTTGAATCCCTGTTCTGCCAGTCTTCTGCGAAGCGTACCAAGAGATATTGCAATTCCTTCTTCATTTATTATTTCTTTAAGCGTTTTTCTTGACTTTCTTCTATTTTCAAGAACAATATCCCTTATTTTTCTTTCAGTTCGTGGTGTTGTAATACGCTTTCGCCCACAATTTTTCCTCTTAACTGATTGTATGGGCTCATTATTGTCCATTTTTCTCTTAATTCTATCAACAGTTGCTCTGGAAACCTTAAGAGACTTGGCAATCTGTCTATTTGAATGGTTTCCACTCAATATGAAGCCTTGGATCTGACCAAGTTTGAATGAAGAGATGTCCTGCTGTCTGCCCATTTTTGAAAAACTTGAAAAAAATGAGGTTATCAAAAAGTGTAAAAAAAGTATATAAAAAAGCCTTGATAAATGAAATAAATAATGGAATATGGTAAAAATAACTTACTTGCATATAAAAAAAGAAAGAAGTACGAATATTCTTGTAAAATAAAAATTATAAACCATAAAACTTCAGAATAAATTGCTATTGTTCAATATCACACGTGGTGTAAAACTGTGACATTTCTCATTGTAACGCAGCTAACTTCATAACAAACAGTAAAACAGTGTTGTTATTCTAAAAAAATATTCACAAGGAATGGCGTGATAAACTGAAACAACAATAAATAGCATATCTAAAGTTTTTAATACTGATTATGAACCTGAAACACAATTTTTGTGATAAATTATGGGTGGCTCTAATTTTTTGAGCCCCCACTGTACTTGCACAGCTACTCATTTTGAATAGGTATTGCCTTGGAACAGGCTTTTGCCTAGTGAGACAATATATCCAAGTACCTACTTAATATTGATATATGTATATTTTATTTTCATTGTATTAATATTGTTATGTAATTATGGATTATGTAATTCTTTTTTATTTAGAAATAATCCTTTCAAATTTTGCAAATATGTATATCTAATACTCACTTAGACCCCATTACATTTTGAACGATATCTGAATAGTGCTTCTCAATTTATTTAACTGTCAAATATTTCAAAGTGACCCCAAGCTCGGGACTCTAAAACCTCCACTACACTACTCGCGAAGTTGATCGAAGATAGGCGAATACGATAGTGTGGAGAGGCACTTCACCTTACTTCGTCCAACCTTGGCTCGCCTCGGGCGACCTCCGTTTGTTGTCGGTTTTTGCGCCCGAGTCAAAGGACTCGAAGTTGCACGAAGTGCCGACACGAGGCGCCTCTCTACACTACTCGGCTAACTTCAGTTCGCTTCAATGCGTTGTCGTGAGTGTATCACTGCATGTGCGTGCTAGAAATTATTTTTTATTATTTTTTTTACACGACTCGATTATGAATAGTAAACAGTACAATACTAACGTAGTTATAATACGCGAGAGAGCACATTGCAACGGCAGCTGCCACTTGAACATTATCCATGACACGTTGCGTGCGGTGCGAGCGCTGGCGGACAACTGAGTTCCTCGCGAAGTTGAACGAGTGTGTGGCGACGTACTTCGGACTTCGGTCAACTTTCCCGAGTACTTCGTCGAGGAACTTCGCGAGTAGTGTAGTGGAGGTTTTAAACTTTGAAATTTTTATTTTAAAATGATGAATATTTTCCATACAAAATTTGAATACTTGTTAGTGAGGAGTATAGCGTTGGCCACAACCCATTTTACAGTGGCTGGATGATATACTTATTATTAATTTTATACAATAAAAGTATTTTTGCCAAAATGTCAGATCCGACATTGTTACTTGGGCATAGCGAAATAAACCTAATATAAATATTATTTTTAATATAACTAAATGTGATTGTCGACTCGTGTTTCAGGTGGAGGTATGATGGGCAACTCACTGGAGCGAGGCGGGGGCCCCATGATGCCTCGCATGAACCCACCGCGCGGACCCGGCATGGGACCAATGAGCCCCTCGGCCTACGGGCCCGCGCTGAGGGGACCGCCACCGCAGGGACCGGGTCAGTACACCAACTTAGGATTATACCAGTCATTTTTTTTAATTAAAACATACTAACATTGTATAGCCCATGGTCCACTATGTGAGTTCTATGTTAGTGGTTTTGTAGCTGTGTATATAATGTTTTGGGGCTGTTTCTCTTTTAATAGTACAGAATCATTAGTACCCATAACAGGGATGATGAATAGCGAAAAATATATAAATGTTTTGCAAGATATAGAATGGTCCCTGAGCTATCAAAAATATATAAATGTTTTGCAAGATATAGAATGGTCCCTGAGCTATCAAAAATATATAAATGTTTTGCAAGATATAGAATGGTCCCTGAGCTATCAAAAATATATAAATGTTTTGCAAGATATAGAATGGTCCCTGAGCTATCAAAAATATATAAATGTTTTGCAAGATATAGAATGGTCCCTGAGCTATCAAAAATATATAAATGTTTTGCAAGATATAGAATGGTCCCTGAGCTATCAGAAATATATAAATGTTTTGCAAGATATAGAATGGTCCCTGAGCTATCAAAAATATATAAATGTTTTGCAAGATATAGAATGGTCCCTGAGCTATCAAAAATATATAAATGTTTTGCAAGATATAGAATGGTCCCTGAGCTATCAAAAATATATAAATGTTTTGCAAGATATAGAATGGTCCCTGAGCTATCAAAAATATATAAATGTTTTGCAAGATATAGAATGGTCCCTGAGCTATCAAAAATATATAAATGTTTTGCAAGATATAGAATGGTCCCTGAGCTATCAGAAATATATAAATGTTTTGCAAGATATAGAATGGTCCCTGAGCTATCAAAAATATATAAATGTTTTGCAAGATATAGAATGGTCCCTGAGCTATCAAAAATATATAAATGTTTTGCAAGATATAGAATGGTCCCTGAGCTATCAGAAATATATAAATGTTTTGCAAGATATAGAATGGTCCCTGAGCTATCAAAAATATATAAATGTTTTGCAAGATATAGAATGGTCCCTGAGCTATCAAAAATATATAAATGTTTTGCAAGATATAGAATGGTCCCTGAGCTATCAAAAATATATAAATGTTTTGCAAGATATAGAATGGTCCCTGAGCTATCAAAAATATATAAATGTTTTGCAAGATATAGAATGGTCCCTGAGCTATCAGAAATAAATATAGAAAAATCAATTTTAGAAGCAAGACAGAAAGTTTTTTTTTTTAATAAAAATGATATGTTCTTGTTAAACAAGTACATATACTTCTTTCTACGTTCCCTAAAATAAGCAAATAAATGCTTGTGCTATAGGTGAACGAAATCGGTCGAGGCAGGATTCAAATTCGCGACCACTGGATTACTAGCACAGCGCGCTAACCGTTCTGCCATCGACCCATCTGAAACCCTAGTTAAAACAAAACAGAAAAATATATTCTTGTACCTCTACGAGTGGCAACGAGCGAGCGCAGATCGTTTGTATATCTTGTGTAACGCAAACAAGTCGAAACACACGAGCAGTGATAGGGTTGGCACAAATGGACGCATGCGCCGCCTGCGAACACTACTCGTTCACAAGCATGAAATGGTTAATTATTATTGCATTTTAAAACAGTTATTTTCCATAAAAAAAATTACTTGCACGTATTACATTACAAGGATCCAACGATGACATGATGTATGTTATGTACGTCTGTGATTGGTGAATTTATATTGACAAGATACAGAAAGATATCCAATATTTTTATTATTGCATATGCGCAAACATTGGATTTTTTTTCAAAGATATTTTTTAACAGATTTTTAATTATCTCAATAGAGACGAAGTTGGAATATTTACTGTAGGAGAACCGGGAAATCAAAGCACCTAAAATAAGACAAAAATGACCTTATAAGTCTGGCGCAATTCAGGGGTGACTTCTATGCGGAAAATGCATTGTCACCTCAGGTATAAGAATTGTTGCTTTCATTATTTACAAAAAAAACCAATTCTCTCAATAGATGGCGTTACAACAAAAATAAATAAAAATAATAAGAATGTTGTTCATAATTTCACACATAGATGGCTGTAGTAAAAATCCTTATTTTAAAGCGAAAAGAATTTCAGTATTACAACATATAGAACTTTCAAAAATTGAATTGATAGGGATCTCATTAAAAAGGCATAATTGGTGAACGTTGCGCAAGCGCATAAAGTGATCACGTAAACCAGCCGATGACGGGTCGTAAGCCCTGTAGGTGCCTTGATTTCCCGGTTCTCCTACAGTAAAATATTCCAACTTCGTCTCTATTGAGATAATTAAAAATCTGTTAAAAAATACAGAAAGATAGTTGGTATACGATTTATTTACAATCTTAGAAAATTTCATCATCTTTCCACTTACCGAAATCTTCTTCGCTGGCCTAAGATACGTCAACGTCGTAATATTCGTTTACTTTCTCTACTGTATAATTTAATTAACAACACAAATTCACCACAATATCTCAAGAATAAGGTTAGTTTTTCCTGTCAAATCACGGTCTGCCTCTTCAATCTGCCGAACGTACCACACTAGCTATTCCCATTCATTCTACTGAATTTCTCAGTTCCTCTTTTAAAGTACAATCAGCAAGACTATGTAATACCTTAAGTAATGATACTACGACAATGTCTCAATGGATTCAACTTTTTAAAAAGAAGACTCTACGACCCATCGCAGGCGTAACACTTCTTGACAGAGTAAGGAACTCAGAGATAAGAAGAATCTGTGATGTCGAAGATGTTGTGCGATGGAGAAGAACACGAAGACGATTCTGGAGAGATCATGTGGGGAGAGCGGGTTCGGATCGAGTGGTGAGGATGGCAGCGGATGGGGAGATAACAAATGGCAGACCCCCTGGAAGACCACCCAAAAGATGGTAGGATAGCTGGACGTCCACTTCACAAGAGCAGGCTCCGAGAATAACAGGATACAGTCCTAACTAAAGCAGAAGAAGAAGAAACTAAAGCTGTTTTACCTGTCTAATAATTCTTAACTGACACCCCATATACATCCTACCTCCCCTCCCCTCCCTCAACCTCTATTTCCTTCCTTCTTATAGTGTCCTTGTACACTACTATTTGTTGGGGTGGAACTCTGTGATGTTTAGTAAAAGATGTTTCTTCTTTTACACTTTATTCTAACAACAAGAATAGTACAATACAATATATTCAAGGTCAATATTACTATACAATAAGACGGAGGTATTACTATCAACGGCGAACGATGAATGACGCGTCGCGTGCCCATTCAAACACTATATACACACACAGACATGCTATCTCTTTCACTCACATATCTCACAATTTGTTGCTGTCAATTTATTCTTAATATTCTTTTCGTTTGTTATAAATTTAATGTACCTACCACTATACTATCTATGGCCTCATGTTGCTTTGGTTGGTTGGAAGAAATTGCCTTGTGGCAATAAACCTGCCATTGTACACACTATTGTACATAAAGTTCTAATAATTAATTAAAAATATTATAAAATGTAAATGATATATGGTGTTGTGTCGCAGGTATGCCGGGAGGTATGGGTATGGGTGCCAGGCCGTCGTGGCAGGGAGGTGGCAGCGGCCCCATGAGCTACGCGGGAGGCTCGCCCGGTGCCTACGGGCCCCCGCCAGGGTCCAACGGGCCTCCGGGCCCCGGCACCCCCATCATGCCGTCGCCGCAGGACTCCAGCAACTCGGGTGAGTTATTTAAGAGTGGTCGGCACTGACTTGTACTGATATCAACCCGAGATGTGTTTGAATGTTTGATTTGTGAATGTAGATACATGTCAAAAATACATTTTAAAGAAGGGAGACATGATGGGGATTTATTTTTCTTTATAAACTTGTTTATTGTTTCTTTATGAAGTTGTCCAGACTTTTTATTTTCTTTATAAAGTTTTTGAGAGATTTTTTATTTTCTTTATAAACTTGTTTATAGATTTTTTTTATGAAGTTGTCCAGACTTTTGATTTTGTTTATTAAGTTGTTGATATTTTTATTTTCTTTATAAACTTGTTCATATATTTTATTGTTTCTTTATAAAGTTGTCGAGACTTTTGATTTTCTTTATTGAGTTGTTGAGAGATTTTTATTTTCTTTATAAACTTGTTCATATATTTTATTGTTTCTTTATAAAGTTGTCCAGACTTTTGATTTTCTTTATTAAGTTGTTGAGAGATTTTTATTTTCTTTATACACTTGTTCATGCATATATTTTATTGTTTCTTTATAAAGTTGTTCAGACTTTTGATTTTCTTTATAAAGTTGTTGAGATTTTTATTTTATTTTTCATTTAATTTATTGTTTCTTTATAAAGTTGTCCAGATTTTTGATTTTCTTTATGAAGTTTTAGTTTTTATTTAGCCGTGTGAAAAAAAAAAGTTTTTTATGTAAGATTTATATATTTCATTTTGCGTTTATATCAATAAATTGCCCTATGTACTTTTAGCTCAATATGTTCTCCCATCAATCTTCGTGATGGTCAAAATTTTATTGTATTTTTAAATTAATTTTTATTTATACTATCATTCATTCACAAACATATTGCCCTTACCAGAGTGCAAGCATTCGTGTGTAAAGGAGACATTTAAATACAAAAAGAAAAAAATTATACCTACAGAATATTATTATCAAACAAGTCAATATTTGAAATGTTTATTTTTTTTTTATGAAATGTATTTCGGTTACCAGTCTTAAATTTGCTTCAAGTTGATTGAACCACACCACTCCCTGTTGCGTACTCTTATGCGTTAATAGAGTGTACAACTGGCCCGTTATTTTAATGTTGAATGCTATTTCGAAGCTTCATACGTATTTAGAATTTTGAGAAACATATTAAACATATATTGACATAACTGAACGTCATATATCTTATTTATTTTGTTCGTAATAGATAAACCTTTCTTACTGTCATTCTTTAGAGTGAACATTAAAAAAAAAATACAACTATTACGTAAGAACCCCTAAAACACTATGGCCCGGTATTACAGTCGGCCCTCAACTCATGGAGTTTGTTAAATTCAAGATTAATGTTAAGGGAAGATTGAATCCATTTCCGTATTACAGTGCAATATGACATGTCAGTTACTAAATCTTCAATTATAGACATATTTTACTTTTTCTGTGGTTATTATCTGTCAAATTTTAAATAACCTCAAATAATACCAACTACAAAACGGGACGCTACGACTTGAAATACTATTGTTTTATTATCCAACATGGTAAATTTAATTTTTTTCACCAAAATAATGCTTTTAACCGGTTATGTCCCAATTTTTTTATTTCTGGTTTTTTTTGTGATATATCAAAAATTCACATAAGTATGAATGTAAATAGAAGTATTTCGTCGAAATTTACTAAAAAAAAAATTTTTATGCTTGGATATTGACTGATCTCGTTTGAGATCGCTGGGACAATGTCATATACAAAATGTAAAATGTATAATCATAAATGAAAAGGGTATTTTTTAAAAATAAATTTAATTTTTATCATTTTTTTGTACTAAAATTGATGTTTATAATATAATAAGACTAATTTCAATGAAAAATTTAGAAGCACATATAGTGACGTCAGTTTGTTTTGTTGTGTGGCGCCACCGTCGATACAACTAACGTCTCTAGTGATAGAACACTGAAACTCACGCATTGCCTAGCAACGAGTCGAGAAATGACAGTTGATTCACCGTTAAGTACTTAATCCGCCAGAAACGTTAAGTTAAATATTTGTCGTTTTAGTGACGTATTTGAGGGAAGATTAGGCCTAAACGGACACTGTAATATGCTATATTTTTGTAAAACTTGAGTTTAGCTCTTAAATTGAGACTGTAATACCGGCCCTATATGTCCTCGTAACACTAACATATATATTTTCTAAATTAAGCATAAATGCTTGCGCTGTAGGTGAAAGAAATCAGTTGAGATGTTCAAAGCAATTTCCCCTAGATAACTCGTAAATAGCTCCATCGATACAACCCTTTGATATATATTTAAACGTAAACATCGTGACGTTTCCCTAATGGGTAGGTAAAGAGAACCGAGCGCAAAAAACTTCTATCCTAGCAAACTTTCATAACTTTTTTTACATACATGTATCGTATCATTCAAATTTCTTATCTTTCCGTCTTTCAAAATATCGTTCTTATTGAAATAATCATGTCCCGTCTAGGGTTCATCATTCACTACACCTGCGTACATTTTAAAACTTTTCTGCACCCAACAGTCTACTGTGACAATATATTTTGATTGTTGCTGATTTAAAACTTGACGTTTTTTCATACGCAACGGCAGGGCATCGAGTATTATACTTTAATAAAAATAAAAATGATTCATTGCTACATGTGAAATATTCTAGAAAGTAAATAAATTCTACATTCATATATAGTTATGTGTGACATTTTTCGTCATACAATAATAACCTGTTTACCGGAAGTTTGACAACTGATAGAATTCTGAATAAAATGCATTCCACATTCAGAGGGTGGCCAATTTAATGTACTCAGACCTAATTAATGCTATTATATCTTTTTAAAAGCATATATTTTTACAATTATTTTAATGTACCATTATATTTTTAATATCCACAAAGGGGCTTATCAGGATTTAATAAAATGATGTTGATATTTTGGCTTTTTTCTTGGTGTTAAGTCACATCCCCTTGCCATTCTACAAAAAGGTAAAAAATAATATAATATGAGTTTCATCTGATGTATGTATTTAAATAAGGAATTAGAAGTGACTAAAATGACCACACAATACACAAATATAATGTACTTATGTTATTGAAAACAATATTAATCAAAAAAGAACAAAACATATAAAAAAACACATTTTCATACAAAAATAGCATGAACTGATCTGTAGCCAACATCACTATGCAAGTATTATAATGATGGTATCACTGAAAAATAAGAACAATGTTACTACTAATGAAAAATAGAATAAATTCATTCCAATATTACCTCAATTACCAAAGTTATAGTAAGATATGTATATTGCAACGATTTGTGTATTTTTTGAGTGAGTACATTAAATTGGCCACCCTCTGTAATAACCCATTTTAGTTCTAGATTTGAAATATTTCGCCGCTCTATAAATTTACAGAGACTGTTTATAAAAATAAATTGAAAACTCAGTTTTTGGGGTTATGTCATAAAACAATTTTTACTATTCTTACTTTGTGACGAATACTACAGAATTAATCCATTCGATTTAGCGTGATCTGTAATATGTTGTCACATCTGGCAAAGTTTAGCTTTATTAAAATTTACATCGTTGAGTATGAATTATTGTCACGAGCCAATCTTATTATAAATTATGGGATAGAATTCAAGTATTCCTCTCTCGCTCTCTCCAATTCAAAATTTTCTATCCGCTCTCCTTTTGGCAAACATTGCTGAGGTTTTCGCCCTTAAATTTAAAGTAAAGCGATCTATACACTTTTCCCGAGAACGATTAGACTGCTCGGATATTTTGAAACCCGGCCCATTTAGAAATAGGAGAAGCTCCATGAGAATTTTCTTCTATGACGATCTAATTGACATAGCGTCGACCGAAATCGGAGACATTATGACATTCATTAGCCACTCAGGTTGGTTCAGAGTGGATGAGCTAGGGGGAGGACAGCCCCATTTGTGGTATCACAAAGGGACTAAATGTTTCCTCCTTAAGAACTGCCACCCGCAAAAAATAAAAACCCCGCCCGTTTTATCGATATTTTCTTTGGATGTAGGGGCCTTAAGTGAACTTCACCATCCCCCTGTTTCTTTCACGGCTTCTCATTGGTGTCCATATTTTGTTTGTCAGGCTCGCACCATTCCTTGTTTCAACAGAGCGGCGATACAGCCGCCACCGGGTACCTTGATGAGTTTTGACAATACCTCCCCGCCCTCGGCAGCCCTTGCCACATCATCACAAGGTAAATAATCATAACAAATAATAGTTGTAATAATCATACTTTGTCCGACCCGCGTTTGTTTGTTGGGCGTAGTCCACTGTGACCCCCCTCCTTCCCAAAGGACTGACATTCCACATTTCTAACCGTTATTTCTTTTAACGCTTTGAAAAAAACAAGACAAATTTATATGTTCATTTTATATATTTAAATGGTTTGGTGGGGATTTTTGTACAATTCGGTGGGAAATTTTTGTGATTCAGTGGGAAACTTTTAAGATTCGCTGGGAAATTTTCATGATTTTGTAGGTAATTTATGCATGATGATTCGGTGGGAATTTCGCATTATAACTTTATGGCGAATTTTCATATGATTTGATAGAAAATTTTTATGACTTGGTCGGAAATTAGGATTTCTCTTTGATAGATTATTTTTTGTATATAATTTTATGTAAATATTTCAAATAATCTCTTGTCAGAGACATGGTATGGGGGAAAAATTATATTTGGAGGGAAATTTCATATTATTTGTTGGGAAATTTTATGTTATTTGATGGGAAATTTTTTAATAAATTAAAATAGGTAATAACTTTTTTGTTTTTACACCATTTGTGAGTATTTAATGTTGACCGGTTTCAGAGTTGACCCGCTCCTTCATCCGAATAAATTTATGGTAAACTTAAAATTATGTTCAAACCGTGTGTATTGCTACTGTCGTTGGTGGGAGAAGTTTATACTAGAAGAGGTGGTGGGATTGTTTTACCGTATGGGAAAGTAACGGGAACATATTTAACAGAGGCGTTCTATTTAAATGTATTTGGTTATTTCCTCTTTCTTATTTATAGCCATTTGTATTTATAATGCCTCTAGGTAACATTTCAACACCCGTTTGTTTTTCAAATGAAAATAGGAAATTTTTACTCCTCACTAACCCAAGGGGATATAGTGGATAGTTATGATTTCGCAATTTTTAAGGGTATTTTTTTTATTGCAGATTATCAACTATTATCATGATGAGATTGTATTCTGAAAGTTTCATCACAGTGTATCTGTGTGCTGTGTGCTATGTACGGCGTGTTTATTTTACTTTATCAATTATAGACTAAAGTACTCATTCAATTCTTTAAAAATTTTGCAAATATGTATATCTAATACTCAATTAGATCCCATTAGATTTTGAAGGATATATTTTATTTATTTTATTTATTTATAACAAAAAGACATTTTACATAAAAAAAAATACATAGCAAAAAAAGAAATTAATACACTTTATAATATGACTTCCTTCAAAAAGAGATATACTCGTGTTTTGAAGGGAGTTGCAACTATTTACATAATATAGAACAAAAGCAAAGTAACTAAATAATCATAGGTAACAAAAACATACTTAAAAATAGACATATATATGTTATAATAAAAAAAAAACAACATTTATATATCAATTATGATTAATAAAATAAATGCATAATAAGTACCTACATATATAATAACAACAATGAATAAATAAAACCAGTTTTTATACACAAACCCTCTTTATATCTACATAAAATTTCTTTAGATCGATAATATCCGTATGTCTCTGCTCAGGCAACAGTTCGTTAAACCACTTAACGCCAAGATAAGTATAGTGGTTTTGTGCGTAGGCCGTTCTTTTTTTTGGTATATTTAGTATGACATTAAATCGATGAGTGGCTCTTATACAATCCGAAGCATGTACTCTAGCTAGTCGTAGGGTAGTCTCTGGGTTTATTTAAAATTATTTTTAAGATACTCCGCTGGATGATATAAAGGGGTTCGAGGTTAGTTTTATAAGCACCACCCCACGCTATAATCCCATATTGCATGACAGATTGAGCAAGTGCAAAATATATATTTTTCATGGCAGCAATGTCCAAGAAAGTCCTCAATTGATAGAAGACATAAAATAATTTCCTCATTTTACCAATCGTATTACTTATTTGCTCTTTCCACTTATTTTCTCTGTCAACATTAATACCCAAATATTTTGTGTTTTTTTCATTAGGCAGAGCAATATGAATAGTACTTCTCATTTTTTTAACTGTCGAATATTTTAAAGTGACCCCAAGCTCTGGAAAATTTGAAAATTTTATTTTCAAATTGGTAAAAAGGCACATCACTTTCATAAAATGGCATTGAAGAGATATCAAGTTTTCATAATAAAATATTTAAATCAAATATAATTTAACAAACTCATTTAATGAAAATGCTGAAAATTTTTCAAACAAAATTTGAATACTTTATAGAATAACTTGTTATTGAGGAGTTTAGCGTTGGCCACAACCCACTCGTTTTATATATGTATATTTTGGTGGCATATTTTTTTATATGATTTTTATTTAAAATATTTTAAATATTTCTGTGCTCTATATGTGTCTTGACATACAAATAATGTATCCATAACCTTTTACTAATATTCAACAAATTTACTCAAAAGTAAAAAAGTGACATTGCATTATTTTTTCTAATCTTTTTTATGGATATATTCTTCAATACTTTTTGTATGATTTATTTATTTGGAACAAATGTCTTTCTTGTCTAGTGCGTCTATCTTCATTGTGGCTATGTATATTAAGCTTTGAAAAAGATAATTAAGGTTTATAAAAATAATCAAGATGGCCCCAGCAGATGAAATAATAATGATGAACGCTTAACAAAGAAGATGGGAATGGAATAAGAGATCGAGGTTCGTCTATAAAAGGATGACATGACCATGTGAACGATCATGTTTATTATTATTACGAGAATGTATGAGACGGTGCATGAATGTTGAGGATGTATGAGACGGTGCATGAATGTTGAGGATGTATGAGAAGGTGCATGAATGTTGAGGATGTATGAGAAGGTGCATGAATGTTGAGGATGTATGAGAAGGTGCATGAATGTTGAGGATGTATGAGAAGGTGCATGAATGTTGAGGATGTATGAGAAGGTGCATGAATGTTGAGGATGTATGAGAAGGTGCATGAATGTTGAGGATGTATGAGAAGGTGCATGAATGTTGAGGATGTATGAGAAGGTGCATGAATGTTGAGGATGTATGAGAAGGTGCACGAATGTTGAGGATGTATGAGAAGGTGCATGAATGTTGAGGATGTATGAGAAGGTGCATGAATGTTGAGGATGTATGAGAAGGTGCATGAATGTTGAGGATGTATGAGAAGGTGCATGAATGTTGAGGATGTATGAGACGGTGCATGAATGTTGAGGATGTATGAGAAGGTGCATGAATGTTGAGGATGTATGAGAAGGTGCATGAATGTTGAGGATGTATGAGAAGGTGCATGAATGTCGAGGATGTATGAGAAGGTGCATGAATGTTGAGGATGTATGAGAAGGTGCATGAATGTTGAGGATGTATGAGAAGGTGCATGAATGTTGAGGATGTATGAGAAGGTGCATGAATGTTGAGGATGTATGAGAAGGTGCATGAATGTTGAGGATGTATGAGACGGTGCATGAATGTTGAGGATGTATGAGAAGGTGCATGAATGTTGAGGATGTATGAGAAGGTGCATGAATGTTGAGGATGTATGAGAAGGTGCATGAATGTTGAGGATGTATGAGAAGGGTCATGAATGTTGAGGATGTATGAGAAGGTGCATGAATGTTGAGGATGTATGAGACGGTGCATGAATGTTGAGGATGTATGAGAAGGTGCATGAATGTTGAGGATGTATGAGAAGGTGCATGAATGTTGAGGATGTATGAGAAGGGTCATGAATGTTGAGGATGTATGAGAAGGTGCATGAATGTTGAGGATGTATGAGACGGTGCATGAATGTTGAGGATGTATGAGACGGTGCATGAATGTTGAGGATGTATGAGAAGGTGCATGGATGTTGAGGATGTATGAGAAGGGTTATGAATGTTGAGGATGTATGAGAAGGTGCATGAATGTTGAGGATGTATGAGAAGGTGCATGAATGTTGAGGATGTATGAGACGGTGCATGAATGTTGAGGATGTATGAGAAGGTGCATGAATGTTGAGGATGTATGAGAAGGTGCATGAATGTTGAGGATGTATGAGAAGGTGCATGAATGTTGAGGATGTATGAGAAGGGTCATGAATGTTGAGGATGTATGAGAAGGTGCATGAATGTTGAGGATGTATGAGACGGTGCATGAATGTTGAGGATGTATGAGAAGGTGCATGAATGTTGAGGATGTATGAGAAGGTGCATGAATGTTGAGGAAGTATGAGAAGGGTCATGAATGTTGAGGATGTATGAGAAGGTGCATGAATGTTGAGGATGTATGAGACGGTGCATGAATGTTGAGGATGTATGAGACGGTGCATGAATGTTGAGGATGTATGAGAAGGTGCATGAATGTTGAGGATGTATGAGAAGGGTCATGAATGTTGAGGATGTATGAGAAGGTGCATGAATGTTGAGGATGTATGAGACGGTGCATGAATGTTGAGGATGTATGAGACAGCGCATGAATGTTGACGATGTAGTAGGTACGTGTCAACATAGAAAAATTTGGCATTTGGTTCTCTTTGCCTACCCTGTGTAATTATTTGATATAACTGATAAATTTTTAAACTAAATTTGGTTACAAATCATTTTACAAAAGGTGACGTTACAAAAAAGTTTCTTTTTCACTTCATAGATGGCTAAGGTGTTTTTTTGCTTATTTTCAAAAGAACAGATTATCACAATTAAAATATATAGAACTTTCAAAAATTGGATCGATTGGGAACTCAATAAGAAGGCATAATTGGTGAACGTTGCGCAAGCGCATAAAGTGATCACGTAAACCAGCCGATGACAGGTCATAAGCCCTGTAGGTGCCTTGAGTTCCTGGTTCTCCTATAACATTTCAAGTTTGTCTCGTCTCTGTTGACATAATAAAAATTTGTCATGAAATATTCACGTTGATAATCTCTCTATAGAACTAAGGAATCGTTAGAACATTACATATTCATTACACAATAGAAAACAACATATTGACACACTAGAAAAACACAACTTACACGATCAAGTGTCACCAAAAATATGACTTATTAAAGCTATTTTAAATTTCTAATACGTGTGGGGAGGTCATCGAAAATAATATTTCCCTATATGACAGTTATTACTAATACGTGTGGGGAGGTCATCGAAAATAATATTTCCCTATATGACAGTTATTACTAATACGTGTGGGGAGGTCATCGAAAATAATATTTCCCTATATGACAGTTATTACTAATACGTGTGGGGAGGTCATCGAAAATAATATTTCCCTATATGACAGTTATTACTAATACGTGTGGGGAGGTCATCGAAAATAATATTTCCCTATATGACAGTTATTACTAATACGTGTGGAGAGGTCATCGGAAATAATATTTCCCTATATGACAGTTATTTCTAATACGTGTGGGGAGGTCATCGAAAATAATATTTCCCCATATGAAAGTTATTTCTAATACGTGTGGGGAGGTCATCGAAAATAATATTTCCCTATATGACAGTTATTTCTAATATGTGTGGGGAGGTCATCGAAAATAATATTTCCCTATATGACAGTTATTACTAATACGTGTGGGGAGGTCATCGAAAATAATATTTCCCTATATGACAGTTATTACTAATACGTGTGGGGAGGTCATCGAAAATAATATTTCCCTATATGACAGTTATTTCTAATACGTGTGGGGAGGTCATCGAAAATAATATTTCCCCATATGAAAGTTATTTCTAATATGTGTGGGGAGGTCATCAAAAATAATATTTCCCTATATGACAGTTATTACTAATACGTGTGGAGAGGTCATCGGAAATAATATTTCCCTATATGACAGTTATTTCTAATACGTGTGGGGAGGTCATCGAAAATAATATTTCCCCATATGAAAGTTATTTCTAATACGTGTGGGGAGGTCATCGAAAATAATATTTCCCTATATGACAGTTATTTCTAATATGTGTGGGGAGGTCATCGAAAATAATATTTCCCTATATGACAGTTATTACTAATACGTGTGGGGAGGTCATCGAAAATAATATTTCCCTATATGACAGTTATTACTAATACGTGTGGGGAGGTCATCGAAAATAATATTTCCCTCTATGACAGTTATTTCTAATACGTGTGGGGAGGTCATCGAAAATAATATTTCCCCATATGAAAGTTATTTCTAATATGTGTGGGGAGGTCATCAAAAATAATATTTCCCTATATGACAGTTATTACTAATACGTGTGGGGAGGTCATCGAAAATAATATTTCCCTATATGACAGTTATTACTAATAGGGTGATATGGGCAAGATCCTATTACTAGTAGAATGATAGTGTATTATTATTGGATTATACACTATCATACACTACGTTCGTTCAACCCGGGTCTTTTTAAAATCCGAATTAATAAATTCTTTTCTAGATTGCAAACCCCTCCCAACGCTACGTAGTGCGCTTCTTGGGAAGAGTAAAATGGACCCAAATCCTAATAGCTGGTGTCCCCTACGTAGACATGTTAAAAAAAAATAGAAGTGGAACCTTTTGCCCCTACACCACGACCATGTTTAATATATTGTGCACCTCCCTATAAGGTTGTCATTTCAATAGCAGTTCAGTTTCTTGAATAAAGTTTAGTTTATAGTGTTATATAAATCAGTTTATAAGGTTTATATTTTTATAAGGTTTATATTGAAAAATCATATGATTATGTCATGTGTTTACTAGTAAAAAAAATCTTCACTTCTGGCCGTACCGTTTCGGCCATACTTCGATTTGCAATGACATTTCCTGCCGTACGGGTATGGCCATAATGACTTAGAGGTTAATCGTAGTTGCAGATAAGCCAACTGCTGGTTCAGGTCCTATGAAAGGTAGCCCCGAGCCCTGAGATGATTTTGACTTGTTGATCTGCTCTCTGGTTCCCTATACCTCTATGCCAAGGTATTCATCCTAGATGTATTTTGATAATGTACGTAGGTAACCATACTAGATGTATTTTGATAATGTACGTAGGTACCCATACTAGATGTATTTTGATAATGTACGTAGGTACCCATACTAGATGTATTTTGTTAATGTACGTAGAGATATTTTGCAGGAGCCGACAGCGCCATGTACTCTGTAATGAAGTCCGGGAGTGTAGGGGGGGGCTATCCGTCTCCGCAGGAAGGTGAGGCAGACATTGTTTCACACATACATGTGCACTAACGTCTGTGTCTATCGCACGTGTGTTTATATTTGTCTGTACGTGTGTATCCTCGTGTCTCGTCTTATTTAAGGCTTATTTTACTTCCCCCACATTGTCTCACTTACAATTCTTTGACATGTCAATCAATTACAATCTTACGTTGAATTGCCTTATACGTGTATGATAGCTTGATAGACTACAGATGGTATTAAACGAAGCAGCGAGGCTTATTTATGGTGCAGAAAAACATAACACCACTACTAAACAAACTACACTGTTGGCTTTCGTTGTTCACAAATCAATTTCTCAATAGATGGCGTTAAAAAATAATTTAATTGTTATTCCAGGTGGTGAGGGTGTTTTTTCAAGTGTTAAAATTTACCATGCAGCGTATGTAGAATAATCAAATTTAGATTTATTAGGGAAGTCAGTAATTAGGTGTAATTGGTAGACGTTGCGCAAGCATTAATAGTGATCATTTAAACCAGATGATGACAGGTCGTCAGCTCTGTAGGTGTCTGACTTTTTCTTATAAATATTCATTCCCCAACTGTGGACAGTCATAATAGTGACCATGGAGTATCTTGTATGTCTCTATCATGTTACTTAGAGTTTACATGAGGTGGTGAGTCAACTAGTAAACCATTCCACTCCTCAACCACTCTGTTGAACAAATAATGCTTCAACTTTTGCCTATCCAACTTAGGTTAGTGTTCCTCATGCCACAGAACATTGTCTCCAACTGTGGACAGTCATAATAGTGACCATGGAGTATCTTGTATGTCTCTATCATGTTACTTAGAGTTTACATGAGGTGGTGAGTCAACTAGTAAACCATTCCACTCCTCAACCACTCTGTTGAACAAATAATGCTTCAACTTTTGCCTATCCAACTTAGGTTAGTGTTCCTCATGCCACAGAACATTGTCTCCAACTGTGGACAGTCATAATAGTGACCATGGAGTATCTTGTATGTCTCTATCATGTTACTTAGAGTTTACATGAGGTGGTGAGTCAACTAGTAAACCATTCCACTCCTCAACCACTCTGTTGAACAAATAATGCTTCAACTTTTGCCTATCCAACTTAGGTTAGTGTTCCTCATGCCACAGAACATTGTCTCCAACTGTGGACAGTCATAATAGTGACCATGGAGTATCTTGTATGTCTCTATCATGTTACTTAGAGTTTACATGAGGTGGTGAGTCAACTAGTAAACCATTCCACTCCTCAACCACTCTGTTGAACAAATAATGCTTCAACTTTTGCCTATTCAACTCAGTTAGTTATAGTATGAAGTGTGATTTTTTTTTACATTTAGGTACTACGGAAGACTATTAGAAATAACGTCTTCCATTTAAAGGCATTTTGGTGTGTGGAAATCCCCCCGACATAAACAATTTGTATGTATCAGTATTATATATATTTTTCCAAAATATCAGAATGGCATTAGAATCTTTCAATTCAGTATATAATAATTATTTGTATTTTTTTTTTTTTTTTTTTTTTTTTTTTTTTTTTTTCTCGCACGACAGCTTTACGTCAGTTACAGTGCGACACCTGTTCGTTATTTTATTTAATATATTTTTTAAATCGCTGAACGCCCCAGAAGAAGACGTCAGCTTCAACAGGTAAATCATTTAATAGAACAGACATTCGTACGAGAGTGTTACGAGCAACCACGTCTGTACGAGCGGCAGGTAAATTAAATAAGTGGTGTCCTCTACCTCTCATGTTTATTTATTCTTCATAGAGAGTTATACAGTCATTTATTTATTTATTCTTCATTGAGAGTTATACAGTCAAACACAATCTATAAAAAACAACAATGCATTGCTTAGTTAGTGGACCAGTGAAAACTCCATACATTAATCAATAGGACAACCACAAAAAATTCAAATTAATAATACATACAAACTTGACTGTACATATAAAAAGCAAAACAAAAGCTGCTCAGACCAAAGCACTAGGTACCTACGTAAGATTGGAGGAGACAGCTATCCTTAACGTACTGAGAGAACTCTCAGAGATGTCGAGTGTATTAAAGAAAGTATTGTACTGTATACCACATAGTGCAAGCATGGTGCATTCTGTGTGTAGTTATTATTACACTTGAGAATATAGAAGGTGTTTGGATATCGGGTTGTTCTGCTCGGACAGTGAAAACAGATATTTTTAGCAAGTCTGGGAAATCCACAAAATTATTAACCAACTTACGGGCTATTTCACCACCTCTGGATAAAGTTCTAGATAACTATCTATAAGATAAATTTATCTTAAGGATAAAGTGAAGCGAGCGTTTCACCACATATAAATTTCTTATAGATTGTTATCCGACGGATAACAGGTGGCAACGTTGTAATTTCATCTATTTCTATGGAGTTGTCTATGGTTAGATAAAGCTGTCAAATTGTAAATCCGCTAAATCGTAAAAAGTCAGTAAACAAACAATAAGCACGCGGTCAAAACAGTGAGAAGAAAAGAAACAAGTGAAGATAATTGAAATATTTTAAAAATGAATAAAAGAGAAAGAACTACAAATTTTCGGGAGGATGAAATCAACATATTGGTGGATTTAGTATGTAAATACAAAACTGTTTTAGAAAATAAAACAAGTAGTGCGACTTCTTGGCAGCAGAAGGAAAGTGCTTGGAAATTAATTGAAGGGCAATTCAATGCTAAAGTTGGTGGGATTTATAGGCCTGCCAAAATATTGAAGTCAAAATATGATGTTTTAAAGAAAAATCTTAGAAAAAAAAGTGCAATAATAAGGGCAGAAATGACGAAAACGGGAGGGGGGCCTAATGGCTCCCCGAAACTAAGTGACACGGAATATAAACTAAAGCAGATTATATTATTGAGTGTGGATGGAGGTTTATCAACATTTGACAGTGATGGTAAGATAATTTATTTATCGATAATCTGTCATATGTATACCTATACTATCAAATTAGAGTGCTTTATATATTAACTTATATTAAAAAGAAGTCATTTGATTACAGCCAACAATGAAGTAAATGTGGATCTTATCCCTGACATTGAATTCTTAGAGGATGGTATGTATTTTTATATTTTCATCTTGGTATTTCACTTATACCTGCCATGTACAGTGACAATAAATATTGTTAATTTTCAGATATATTTTCACATCAAACTCCACAGTCTACAGCAGTTATTAATAATGACAGTTATGCACAAAATGAATGTAAGTCAATTTTTTAAGTTTCTCTTTTTGTTAAAAAGCGGAGAATATTCGCCCTAGACGTGTAGTCTCGGTAAAATGCTATTTTTCTCAACACAAAAAGTGTTATTTTTTTTTTTCAATAATTATGATATGTTATAATTTTAAGGTGAATAGTTCAGACTATATTTCAATGTTTATTTAAATAATTTACAAAATAACTTATTTTCTGACCGAGAATCATCTCCGCCTGTGTGTTGTGACAGTATAGTATAACTTTTTAAGCGTTGTGTTAATGATAAATATATTTGAGCAAACATATATATATTTGATTATTCATATAAATCTTGAACACATTCTAAAAATGGCAAAATTTTAGTGCATTTCTGTAATGTATTTTTGTTTTTAGTTTCAGATAATATTGTAATAGAGCCTTGTGATACAAATATCGTTCCAACTCCAACGAACCCTCTTCCAGGTACTAGAAAAACATTACAATTATTTGTAAAATAAGTTGTAAGGTTACACAAAGTCGTAATGTGCATAATATTTATTTTTATTTTCAGAAGTAAAGCCTAGTGCTTCTATAGGATTATTCAATACTCCAAAAAATGTTCTTCTTCGAACAAAAAAAAATAAAAAGGACACAGGAATTGAAAGATTATCGGAAACAAGGCTGGAGTCGTGTAATCTGCAAAATAAATTGCTGCAGAAGGAGTTAGAATTAAAAGATTTAGAACTCCAACACAAAAAAATTATGTGGGAAGAAGAAAAAAAGAATATTTTTATGAGGAATAAATTACTAGAAATTCAATTGGAAAAAGAAATAAAAAACACAAGTGAGTATTGTTTTTTGGGACCACAGATTTTTTTTCTACAATTCCTTTTAATTATTTTTATTATTATGAATTGCAAATTTTTTTGTCAATATTTCTTTATTTTACTTCTCGGGCAACTAACAGATACTACGTCAAATATTGATTTAACACGCACCCAAAAACAAGTTGCCACATTCTGGAGACTTAAGATATTAATCGTCTCACAGATCCAGACTGAAAACACAATTAAAAACTGTGTCTCCACCGGGAATCGAACCCGGGACCTTTGGATCAGCAGTCAGATACCTAACCAACTGAGCTGAATGAACATGGAAGTACAATTCCTTTCCTTCTTTAATGTCTATCTTTTACGGTTTAATTATTGAATAGATAAATAAATAATATAAGTAATATAAATAGTAAATATTTTCAGAAAAAAACTTTAATTCATAAACCAGCTGAAGCAATGCGTTGCTTGAACATCTACCTTTTTAAAAATATAAATATATTTATATATATATACTTTGTTTGTTACAGCTTAAAAAAAATTTCAAGGTGAAAAATATAAAACATATGAGTCATCCTGCATACAGTCCCAACCTGGCATTTATTTAATTCTTTCTGTTCCCAAAATTGATGTAAATATCACTTTTATTTTGATGTATATCTTCTATGAGCGTATGATTTTTATTTTAATCATAAATTGTTTTATAGAATCATATGTCATTTCTATATTTTCAATGTTATATTTATGTGTAGAATTATTCTAGTTCTTTTACCATCTTAATTTAATTTGTTTTATCAACGATAGTTAATTTAATTTGTTTTTATGTATAATTATGAATATATGAAAGTTATTTTTATTACAATTTGTTTTGTAGAATCACACTTCTTTTCTATATGTTATATTGATGTATGAACTTATTCTAGTTCTTTTGCCTTCTTAATTTAATTTGTTTTATCAACGATAGTTAATTTAATTTTGTTTTGATGTATAATTATGAACATATGAAAGTTATTTTTATTACAATTTGTTTTGTAGAATCACACTTCTTTTCTATATGTTATATTGATGTATGAACTTATTCTAGTTCTTTTACCATCTTAATTTAATTTGTTTTATCAACGATAGTTAATTTAATTTTGTTTTGATGTATAATTATGAACATATGAAAGTTATTTTTATTACAATTTGTTTTGTAGAATCACACTTATTTTCTATATGTTATATTGATGTATGAACTTATTCTAGTTCTTTTACCATCTTAATTTAATTTGTTTTATCAACGATAGTTAATTTAATTTGTTTTTATGTATAATTATGAATATATGAAAGTTATTTTTATTACAATTTGTTTTGTAGAATCACACTTCTTTTCTATATGTTATATTGATGTATGAACTTATTCTAGTTCTTTTACCTTCTTAATTTAATTTGTTTTATCAACGATAGTAATTTAATATTGTTTTGATATATACATATATATGAACATATGAATGTTATTTTTACTATAATTTGTTTTATAGAATCACACATCTTTATTTTATGTTATGCTGATGTATGAACTTATTGCAGTTCTTTTACCATCTTAATTTAATTTGTTTTATCAACGATAGTAATTTAATTTTGTTTTGATATATACATATATATGAACATATGAATGTTATTTTTACTATAATTTGTTTTATAGAATCACACATCTTTATTATATGTTATGCTGATGTATGAACTTATTGCAGTTCTTTTACCATCTTAATTTAATTTGTTTTATCAACGATAGTAATTTAATTTTGTTTTGATATATACATATATATGAACATATGAATGTTATTTTTACTATAATTTGTTTTATAGAATCACACATCTTTATTATATGTTATGCTGATGTATGAACTTATTGCAGTTCTTTTACCTTCTTAATTTAATTTGTTTTATCAACGATAGTAATTTAATATTGTTTTGATATATACATATGTATATATGAACATATGAATGTTATTTTTACTATAATTTGTTTTATAGAATCACACATCTTTATTATATGTTATGCTGATGTATGAACTTATTGCAGTTCTTTTACCTTCTTAATTTAATTTGTTTTATCAACGATAGTAATTTAATATTGTTTTGATATATACATATGTATATATGAACATATGAATGTTATTTTTACTATAATTTGTTTTATAGAATCATACTTCTTTTCTATATGTTATACTGTAGCATGAACTTATTCTAGTTCTTCTACCTTCTTAATTTAATTTGTTTTATCAACGATAGTAATTTAATATTGTTTTGATATATACATATGTATATATGAACATATGAATGTTATTTTTACTATAATTTGTTTTATAGAATCACACTTCTTTTCTATATGTTATACTGTAGCATGAACTTATTCTAGTTCTTCTACCTTCTTAATTTAATTTGTTTTATCAACGATAGTAATTTAATATTGTTTTGAAATATACATATTTATGAACATATGAATGTTATTTTTACTATAATTTGTTTTATAGAATCACACTTCTTTTCTATATTTTCATGTTATACTGTTGTGTGGACTTATTCTAGTTTTAATACGATCTTAATTTTATTTATCGACGATTGTTAATATAATTTGTTTTTTATATATATCAAATACATGAATTTTTTTTATATAATTGTGTTGATGTTAGTACCTATATACACTATCATGAGCATAAGAATGTATTTTTGTGTTATCTTATTATGAATATTTGTGTTGTATATAAGATCATATTAATAAAGAAGCATTTAAATGAACACATTTTTTTTATTTCTCACACAAACATATACTGTATCCCAACAATGTTGAGTTAGATATTACTAAAGCACAATATTTTCATAATGCTTTAAAATCCTTTTTGTCATTTTTGATTAAATTAATGCATCCCATAATGTTTTTAACGGATGTTTAAGTAAAGTTTGTAGCAAAAATTAATTTTTATTTGCATTTTTAATTTCTTTATAACCTAATTAATAAAGCTATTTTCACATTTTAATTAGGATTATTTCTTTATAACCTGATCATCAAAACACGGGTTCTGAACATTTTTATATAATAAAACTAAATATAAACAAGTCCCATATTTATTTCACAAATACAAAAATGTTCACATACATAGAAACTAAGACAGATCTTTACATACTTATATATAAAACACAACCATATCTATTATACATAAATAAACACCTACGCACAGGATTTCCTAGTGAAATGAACAGTACACAGATAACACACACTGGTTTCTTGTATTTAATCACAATGTCAAATATATCAATAAAAAATAAAACAACACCATAGAAATAAAAAAAATGTTTATATATGCGAGGCATTTAATAGATTTGAGAAATATCCTCTTATGAGATTTCGCCTAGCATCATCGTTCCCAATTGAATTTTCTACAAAATTGATTTCTGGTTCTAAATCATTATATGGAAAAGCTGCATCATTACAATCAATAGCAATATTATGCAATACTGCACATGCCACTATAACAGCTTGGGTTCTACCCAAGGAAAGAGTTATTGATTTTCTTAATACAGGAAACCTACTTTTCAAAACACCGAAACATCTTTCCACTACATTTCTCGTTCTGATGTGTGATTCATTATATAAATTTTCACAAGCATCATTTGGATTTAATAATGGTGTGACTAAATAATTGGTGTTAGCGTAGCCACTATCACCGAGTAGTACACAATTATTAAATTGTCCACGCTCAAATTTATATTTAATATTTGAGTTGTTAAATATATTCTGGTCATGCGAAGAACCGGGCCATCTTGCAACAATATCCAAAATTTTTAGCTCTGCATCACTTACTGCCTGAACATTGATGGAAAATGTCCCCTTTCGATTGCGGAAATATTCTGCATTATCTCCACCTACAACAAATAAATAGATATTCATTTACCATCAGAGGTTAGGTATACTCTCTATCTTTGAAAACCATGAATAAATAAATAAATAACAATACCTGGAGATTTTATCGGGACGTGCGTACAATCTATTGCGCCAATGACTCTCGGAAAGCGAGCAATAGAATAAAATTTATTTCTGCTTGTTTCAAGATCATCTGGGAAACAAACAAATTGAGGTCTCAATGCAGCTATGCTTTCCGAAACTTCTTTGATAAATCGACAAGCCGATGATCGACTAACACCACTGAAGTCAGCAGCAGCCATCAAATAGGACCCAGTTGCATAATATCTCAGTGTCAATAGTAGTTTAACCATTGGTTTCACTGCTTTGTTTCTGCAAAAAATAAAATATGTGATATAATAATATGTTTCTATTGAAAGAGTCTATTTGAATACATAAATAATAATTATGATGAAGAGTGAAAAGCCACTTTTCTTAAGCAACTTTCGTAATAACAAAAAATCACAATTGATGAGTTATAAATTAAGAAAAAATAAAATCGCACATACCTCATCGTTGGTGGTGTGATTTTTTCTTTTATGAGTCCTAAAACGTTCTGTACAGACGTTTTCGTCAATCTAAACCTCGCTTTGAAATCAATATCGTCGAACTCCGAAAAATAATCTTTTCGCATCCGGAATATTCTCTGACGGCGATTTTGTCGACTATTATGCAAAAATACGATATCATCGTCGATTTGGTCATAAATTTCGTTAATCATTGAAAAATATCTTTAAAAAAGCAAAACAAAACAAATTGACTACACGCGCTTATGTTCGAACTTTGACAGCTTAGGTACTCAGTTAAACTTATCTATCACTTATCGTGAACCTATTCCGCTAGACAACATATCTAGAACTTTATCCATGGGATAGAGCTGTCAGAGAGTCGTGAAACGCATTTTTCGGTTTATCTGTTAGATTTGTGTTAGATTGGTTATCAGCCACTTTATCCAGAGGTGGTGAAATAGCCCGTTAAACAGATATACAATATCAAGTAGAGTCCTACGGTTTGCCAGAGTTACCATATTATGAAAATGGATTGATTCAGAATAATTACTAAAACTAATAATAATGTTTAGTCTATTTTTAAAGTAAGCGTTTTGTACATATGCAACAACCATTTTGATAGTTAACCATAAAAATTTTGATTTTCCTTCTTGAATGAAAATGTTCTTTAGAATAATAAATCTTTGAATTTAATTAGATTATGAAATGATACGGAAGATATTTTGGTATAAGTTTTGAGATATATGTATATTGTCGGTAAAAGTCGGTTAGTTATTAAAAAAGTTAGAGGCATAATTAAATTGCATAATTTCTCATATATATTCGTTTCCATGGTTACATATAGAATACAATATTCAAATAAATTAACCTACTGATAGGGGAATTTGTTATGAATCAAATTTGAATATGTATAGAACTTTAGTATAGGTAGGTACCTTCCTAATTCATTACTAAAATATTTGATTTTTTATTTTCGTTTTCATTGTTAGTGTGTGATATGTATGAAGGTAGGTATACCTAATATAATATGGGTGTATGTATTTTAGTGTGTGATATGTATGAAGGTAGGTATACCTAATGTAATATGGGTGTATGTATTTTAGTGTGTGATATGTATGAAGGTAGGTATACCTAATATAATATGGGTGTATGTATTTTAGTGTGTGATATGTATGAAGGTAGGTATACCTAATGTAATATGGGTGTATGTATTTTAGTGTGTGATATGTATGAAGGTAGGTATACCTAATATAATATGGGTGTATGTATTTTAGTGTGTGATATGTATGAAGGTAGGTATACCTAATATAATATGGGTGTATGTATTTTAGTGTGTGATATGTATGAAGGTAGGTATACCTAATGTAATATGGGTGTATGTATTTTAGTGTGTGATATGTATGAAGGTAGGTATACCTAATATAATATGGGTGTATGTATTTTAGTGTGTGATATGTATGAAGGTAGGTATACCTAATGTAATATGGGTGTATGTATTTTAGTGTGTGATATGTATGAAGGTAGGTATACCTAATATAATATGGGTGTATGTATTTTAGTGTGTGATATGTATGAAGGTAGGTATACCTAATGTAATATGGGTGTATGTATTTTAGTGTGTGATATGTATGAAGGTAGGTATACCTAATATAATATGGGTGTATGTATTTTAGTGTGTGATATGTATGAAGGTAGGTATACCTAATATAATATGGGTGTATGTATTTTAGTGTGTGATATGTATGAAGGTAGGTATACCTAATGTAATATGGGTGTATGTATTTTAGTGTGTGATATGTATGAAGGTAGGTATACCTAATATAATATGGGTGTATGTATTTTAGTGTGTGATATGTATGAAGGTAGGTATACCTAATGTAATATGGGTGTATGTATTTTAGTGTGTGATATGTATGAAGGTAGGTATACCTAATATAATATGGGTGTATGTATTTTAGTGTGTGATATGTATGAAGGTAGGTATACCTAATGTAATATGGGTGTATGTATTTTAGTGTGTGATATGTATGAAGGTAGGTATACCTAATATAATATGGGTGTATGTATTTTAGTGTGTGATATGTATGAAGGTAGGTATACCTAATGTAATATGGGTGTATGTATTTTAGTGTGTGATATGTATGAAGGTAGGTATACCTAATGTAATATGGGTGTATGTATTTTAGTGTGTGATATGTATGAAGGTAGGTATACCTAATGTAATATGGGTGTATGTATTTTAGTGTGTGATATGTATGAAGGTAGGTATACCTAATATAATATGGGTGTATGTATTTTAGTGTGTGATATGTATGAAGGTAGGTATACCTAATGTAATATGGGTGTATGTATTTTAGTGTGTGATATGTATGAAGGTAGGTATACCTAATGTAATATGGGTGTATGTATTTTAGTGTGTGATATGTATGAAGGTAGGTATACCTAATGTAATATGGGTGTATGTATTTTAGTGTGTGATATGTATGAAGGTAGGTATACCTAATGTAATATGGGTGTATGTATTTTAGTGTGTGATATGTATGAAGGTAGGTATACCTAATGTAATATGGGTGTATGTATTTTAGTGTGTGATATGTATGAAGGTAGGTATACCTAATGTAATATGGGTGTATGTATTTTAGTGTGTGATATGTATGAAGGTAGGTATACCTAATGTAATATGGGTGTATGTATTTTAGTGTGTGATATGTATGAAGGTAGGTATACCTAATGTAATATGGGTGTATGTATTTTAGTGTGTGATATGTATGAAGGTAGGTATACCTAATGTAATATGGGTGTATGTATTTTAGTGTGTGATATGTATGAAGGTAGGTATACCTAATGTAATATGGGTGTATGTATTTTAGTGTGTGATATGTATGAAGGTAGGTATACCTAATGTAATATGGGTGTATGTATTTTAGTGTGTGATATGTATGAAGGTAGGTATACCTAATGTAATATGGGTGTATGTATTTTAGTGTGTGATATGTATGAAGGTAGGTATACCTAATGTAATATGCGTGTATGTATTTTTTTCTTTCTGAAAAGTCTTCTTGATTTTAATTGATTTATTTATTGTTTGTCTAAATTTTTATTTGTTTATACATTTAACTCATAAACTAACTAAAAAAAAATATGTACTTGGAATTCATTCAACGATGCAAGCGGAAATTTTAAATTCTCTATTAAAACTTGATGGCAATATATAAGAACACGGGGGTTGTGGCCAACACTAAACTCTTCACAATGCTTAAATTCATTCAAATTATAAAACCACTTATCAACTCCAATCTTCTTGAAATTTCATATACACATTTGCTCCGATGACAATACATAAAAATGATTGGGTTGTGACAAACACTAAACTCTTTCCAACATTTCTTAATATTCAATTACATTTTAACCATTTCTCTTCGATGGCGCTACAGCCCAAATCGTGTCATGGCCTCCGTTATCTTTCGCCTCCATCCCGTCCTGTCCTCGGCTGCCACTTTCCAGCTCCTCTCCTGGAGAAGATGAGTCGTATCCTTTCTTACCTCATCTTCCCACCGCAGCATTGGTCTTCCTACCCTTCTTCTCCCACCCGGGTGCTCGGTCATGATTTGTTTTGGCACCCGTGAGGTTGGCGTTCGCTGTTCACATCCAGCCTAAGTAATTTCATGTGCGTTGAGATACTTGAGGCCATCTTTCACAGGAACATATTCAAAATTCGGACAGGTATAATCATAGAGAATGTTGTGTAATCTATGGAAAATTATTATTGTTTGATTCGATGTGTTAAAATATTTAAATGTGGAACATTTATCATTGTTTTATTTCTATAATTTTTATAATGTTTTTTGCTGCTATGGTTTTAAAATAAAAAAGATGAAGGTTACTTTTCAACCTAAACTGACTGTCACACAATGTCTTTTAATTTATTATAATATTTAAAACAGAGAATATATTAACAGATATCATAAATAATCAGCTCTAGGTCTATGCACTTTACACATATGATGTTAATATGAAGTCGATCAGACTTATAGTTTGGGCTGTAGAGACGACACAAAAAGGATGATCCCGTACGGCATACACCATACATACAAACACATCACAACGAAACTCATAGTGTGCACTCCCTACATGATACCCGTTGAGAAATTGATGTCAAAAAATACGCTTAAAAATTGTGAAATCATGACTCTCCACTATTCCATAGTGTGGAGAGTAAAAATAAATATTTTACAATTGAAAATATACAAATTTGATTCTCTGATTAAAAATGTGTATATTGGACACCATAAAAATGTCACCTAAATGAGAATATTCATTCCCAATATTATGGAGACGACTGATTAGATGAGCGCGAACTCTGAAATAAATATATTTAATTTTGTTGTTTGTTTTCAGGTTTGGGCGGCGTGGACGGCATGAAGTCGTCTCCGGGGGGCGGCGTGGGGGGAGGGGGAGTCGGCGGTGGACCTTCCACACCCAGGGAGGACTCGGCCTCTGGAATGGCAGACTACAATTTGGGTAAGACCAGTTGGTCCTTGGAAACGTTCACACGGTATTCGCGGCATACTCAGTACTATCTCAGTCTTCACCGACCTCTTCTATCTTCTGCGGTGATTAGGTTTGGAAGCATCCCCTCTAACTTTATCCTCCCATCGCGGCCGCGGTCTTCAACCTCTCCATCATCATCGTTGCCAATGACGCTACAGTCCATCATGAGCTTTGCCCTCCTCAAGAACTCTCTGCCATCCCACCCGGTATCGCCCATCAATTAGTTACTCTGATGTATCTTTCATGTCCCTTTCTACACCATCCAACCATATTAATTTGGGTCTTCTCGAGAATCTTCTTCGGAATCGATTAAAAAAATGTAAGCTGTATATCGAAAAAAAATTTATTAATTATTAAAGTACACCATTTGGGAATTTATTTCTTAAAAATAATATCGTCCAAATGTAGACCCTCGCGTTGGCAGCACTCATTTAATACAACAGTAAAATTATTTATGACAGCTCGGCATGTGGACTGTGGACTCAGTGATGGCTACCATTTCGTGATTACATGAAAATTCTTCGAAACACAATTGTACGAATAACAATTTTTCGAAAATCATTTATCAGAATGACAATTGTCCGAAAGCAAATTATTCGAACTAACATTTGTTGGAAAACCAATTGACCGAATTTAATATATTTTTGTGTCATTATGTTGCCTCTTTTGACATATTTGTTGCCAGTAAAATATATTCAATGTAGACTATTATTATTTGTTGTATTATTGTTGGGTACGTATGTTTGCACATACATACTTATTTGCAATAACTGATGTTTAACAGCGCGGTGCGTCGCCATGTTGTTTATTCCATAGATTTTTACTATACATAACATACTATGTAGATGTAATACTCCGTGCAAAAAGTGATCATGGAATATCGCGCGTTTGACGTTTTGGTTGACAACATATTTCAGTTTTCCTTACATTTCAACACATCCTAAGTAACTTTTCTCTAAATCTAAATATACAAAGTATTTTTTACAACAAATAAATCCTAAAACAATTCACCTTAGTCGTTATTCTCTATGGAAAAATAGTTGTTATTCTCTAAAACGTCAAAAATCCCCCAGAAAATGCCTCACTTGGATTCATACAAAATTTGCTAACTACGACATCTAGTATATTATAATCAAAAATCTTTGGTTTATTCCTCTCACAATACTACCAACATGACGTCATAAAAATTCAAACAATTATAATTTCTGATAATTGTGTGTTGGTAAAATTGTTTTTCGAAAAAATGTGATTCGAATAATTGCCATTCGTAAAATTGATTTTCGTAAAATCGAGCATTCGAATAATTTTCCTGTCACCCCATTTCATGACCGATATTTTCTTTCAAATGCACCAGGGAAGTCGGTTTATTGATGTAAACTTTAGATTTAAAATAACCCCGTAGGAAAAAATCTATAGGGGTTAAATCAGGAATGCGTGGAGGCCAATTATGTCGCCTCTCCTGGAGATCAATTTGCCTGGGAAAATTCCATGATGTATTGGACGTGTGTGACGTTGCTCCGTCCTGCTGGAATCATGTTCTTTGGTTATAGCCAGGAAAGTTTTGCAGTTCAGGCACCAAGAAGTCGTCTAACATCTCCACATAAAGCTCTGATTACAAATATAAACTTTCTGTGTTGAGCTCATGGTTGTGTCTTATCCTCCACATTCTATTTTCACAGACAGGCCGAAGATTCTCCTCAACACCTTCCCTTCAAATACCAGAAGCGCATTTTTGTCTTGTTTACTTCGTACATAAGTACTAGTCTTAACAGCGTTTTATACGATAGTAACTTTGTGCTTTTTGTCAGCAAAAGAGACTTAGTGCCTTTTCACACGACCCGGTTGTCTGGTAGCCGGCGCCGGGGAAGCGCCGGGTAATTGTATGGGCATGCATTTCGGTGCTTGTGAAGGCTACCATACGTGCCCATACATTTCACTGCCAGTTACCTGGCACTTATCCGGCGCCGGCTACCAGACAACTGGGTCGTGTGAAAAGGCACTTACAGTGCTTGTTGATACCAAAGTAGCACTTATTTGCTACTGTGATTCTCCTTTTAATCTCCCCTTAACATTAATCTTGAGTTTAACAAACTCAATGAGTTGAGGGCCGACTGTAATACCGGGCCTATGACTCAAATGCACAGTCCTAGGTGACTTAATACTAACTCCTAACCTCACTGGAGTATTTAGTATTCTTAAGTTAGCAATTGTGTTGCAGAGACATCACTAACTAAATACTACGACAAACTTAAGGTCGATGGCGTAGCATTTCACATTATTGTGTATGATTAAAAGAGATAGATAGTTTTCTATGGGCTTAGACTGACGTTTAAAATGTTTTTTTTGTCATATCAACACAAACATAATCAACATAATATGTAACAAAGCATACGCTGACAGCTCGATGTCACATTTAATTTTTAAAGAATGTATATGTCCTTGAAACAAGTACATAAACATCCCCATACATTCCCTAAATTAAGCATATATGCTTGTGCTATAGGTGAACGAAATCGGTCGTGGCAGGATTTGAATTTGTGACCACTGGATTACTAGCCCAGCGCGCTAACCCCTCTGCCACCACCAATCTGATATATATATATTTAATATGTTTCAATGAGATTTCCACATTCTCTTCAATAATCTTTTAATTTCAAAATAACATAATGCTGTTTGAAATGATTTTTAGGTGGATTTGGTGGACCCGGCGGGGACCAGAACGATCAGACAGAGTCCGCTGCGATACTCAAGATAAAGGAGAGCATGCAGGAGGAGGCCAAGAGGTTCGAGAAGGACTCGGACCATCCAGACTTCTTCATGCAGTAGTGGACTGTACCGACGACATCGACGCCTCTATCAAATTTTGTTATAGCGGAAGAACGACGACGACGACAACGACGATGACGAGGATTATTTTGTTAAAGCTACGTTTCGTTTACGACGCGGTAGTCAATTTCAAAACTGAAATATGTACGAGCCGTGCGTCGATAGCGATAAACGCATTCGTATCAGTGGCGTAGCTAACTTAGAGGGGTTCAGCTTGATAAATATTATTCATTTAAAAAAACATATACAGTACAATCTCACTAATCTGGCACTACACATTTTAAAAAAAAAACATTGATTAAATATGTATTTTATTAACCCTTTGAACGCGTTAAGCAAATAACAAAATTTGATCTGAAAAATGCAAATTTTCAATAAAAAATAAAGTATTCTATAAAATTCTTTTTAATCAATATTTTGATTTAATACACCAAAAAATAGTTGTCACGTTATATTTGGGGTGGAGGGGGGTCCAAAAAATTTAATTTAAATATATTTTTTTATATTTTTTTCGCATCCAAAACTAACATTTTTTTACAAGCCAAGGACTATAGTCGTTTACGCGTCGAAAGGGGAAAAAAATTTGGGCGACTTTAGTTGATTTACGCGTTCAAAGGGTTAATAAACATTTAAGTACTTACCTACTGATATTTACGATTTTGACCTCAATTTACATTGCAATTTTTTAGAAATTTCATTATTTATTGCTTTTGTTTTAAAGGAACCCAAACAGAAAAAGGCATAACCTACATTCCAGTTATCCTTGTACTGATTCGACACTATTGTGTCCTTATTAAGAGGACACAACGCTAAATCAATCTAGTTACTGAAACATGATATATTAAAACCGCCTAATGCACTATGAAGTTATGTGTTAGTAAGGGTAACTATCGCGTGCGTTAAAATAAATTGTTGATTTTTTGCATTTTAAGAACAAACATGCCCCCCTAGACAACATGTCATTTAGCTCAAGAAAAGAAAAAAGAAAAAATAACTCGAATGTATGGAAGTGACAACTGTCACTTGCATATATTGACACGTTGTCTAGGGGGGCTGACTCGAAATGATCTTTGTTTTTATGCACTCTTTAAGCACATAAAAGATTTATTTCTCTACGTCACATAGTTATGGAGTAATTAAAAAAAAAAGTATTATTAATATTTCTATTTTGGGGAATGGTAATTGAATTATATTTGAAATTGGTGTGTTTAGGTTTATATGTCCCCTTAATGGCAGATTAGTGCAATTGTACTATTTAAATTTATTAATTTAAACCATATTACAATATCATTAAACTTCCCATACTTGGGAAACGTATTTCAATCTAAATCGAGATCGAAAGAAGAGCTATGGCAGGAAACAGTGAATGGAGCACTAAGACCAGTTATGAACGATCACAACATATCAAGGGATGTCAAAGTTGCCGTTCATAACTCCATCGTAGTGCCAACCCTGACGTATGCAAGTGAATCCTGGACACGGCAGAAGTCGCACGAAAGCAGAATAAATGCAACATTGTTAAGAAGAATCTGTAATAGAACGATGTATGACAGGGTAAGAAATGAGGACACAAGGGAAGAATGTAAGATGAAGAAAGATGTCATTAATAGATTGACCACATGGGGAGAATGAATGAGGAACGCCTGACGAAGAAAATATACATTGCGGACAGGAATGGAATGAGAGGTTGGGGCCGCTCAAGGAAGGGATGGCACGTCCATGTGAACGATATTTTGAAAGACGGAAATGTTAGATGCGTAAGCAACAGACTATGCATGAATAGAATAGAAAAGCCAGGATAGAATGTGGCGTTTGATTCTCTCTGCCTACCCCACATGAGATATGGCATGATGGTATGTATGTATGTATAATTAAACTTAAACATTACAATGGAATTCATTACCTCACTATGCGAAGCCTGTTCTGAGATTGTACTAATAATAATAAGGCAATACATTTTTGCAACATAAATTCTCAATAAAATTCTGGGTATAATTTAAAAAAATGGAACCTTAAATAACTCGGTGTTTTTCAAAATATTAATTATTTACAATAATAATATTAGTTATTGAGACAAAAAGCATATCGCAAGAATATACATTGACATGTTGCAACTATAATTATATTGCAACTATATGCAATTTGTAGTTAATTTCTTTTTTAATGTTTAGGGGCCCTTTGTTGATTTATGCAAGGTCCTGAATTTCTAGCTCGTCTGTCAGTCTAGCTACGCCACCGACTCGTCTGTCAGTCATTTAAGATCCCCCGACACCCTCTGGCCGATCCGGTCTCGTCTCTGCGCAAATTTGATTAATACGTTTTTGAAATGGGGAATGAATGAAAATAACGGTATTTGTAGGGGAAAAAAAAATAAAAGATGACCGAATTGAAATAATGGTTAATTTCGTTTTGACATTGACAAAATGATACTTGTTGTATTTACTGTCTCATATTAGACTAAATTAGGTGTTATTTTTTTCATATTATATGCAAAAAAATCTCCGTTTGTAATTTTGTATATTGTAATTTCTAGGTTATGTTGCATGAAAGTAATTTTTACTGGATGTACTACAGATAGAACTTGGATATTCTAGGATGTACACCAGATATTTTAAACCTAACCTACAAAAGTTTGGTAAAAATAGGTTGGTTAGGTTTGTTACAATTATATATTAAAAAAAGTAAAAAGTAACTATAATATTATAAAAAATAACTAAATTGGTGTGACAAACTGTCTGTACATGATGTGTCAAAAACAAAATCTGGTGTACAAACTAGGATATCCATAGAACTCACCATCACCTTGAATATTGCCAGGTTTTTAAATTCTTTATTTTTATTTTTATGTATGTAAACACAATGAAAGATTTCAATATTTATTTATAAAATTATGTGAAATAATGACTGTACACTATTCAATAATAGTGATGAGAAATAATTATTTGTATCACAAATTGTGTGGCACCGGGTTAGAATAGTGCTTCCACTCCTTGTCTATCATTGTCGTTATTGATGCTGTATTTTAAAATTGTGCGGCGAACATTCACTAGAGAAATGTTAAAAATAATTATGGTACTTTTTTAATAGATTTTTAATTATCTCAATAGAGACAAAGTTGGAGTATTTACTGTAGGAGAACCGGGAAATCAAGGCACCTACAGGGCTTACGACCTGTCATCGGCTGGTTTACGTGATCACTTTATGCGCTTGCGCAACGTTCACCAATTTTGCCTTTTTAATGAGATCCCTATGAATTCAATTTTTGAAAGTTCTATATATTGCAATACTGAAATTCTTTTCGCTTGAGGAAATAAGGATTTTTACTACAGCCATCTATGTGTAAAATTATGAACAACATTCTTATTATTTTTATTTTTGTTGTAACGCCATCTATTGAGAATTGGTTTAAAAAAAAAAACAGCGCTTGAAAAAACTATAAGGGACGCCAGAATAGAAACATCCGGAACCATATTCAGAAAGTCATGTCAAATATTAGCTTACGCAGACGACGTAGACATTATCACAAGAACACTCCGTGATGTGAAGGCTGGTTTCGCTGACCTATAAGAGGCAGCAAATAATATAGGACTGGAGATAAATGCCTCTAAAACGAAATATATGTTGGCAACTAGAGGTGCCCAACCACACCATCCCCCAGGAACTTTGGTAAGAGCAGGTACCCACAGCATCAAGTGTGTGGACACATTTACTTACCTAGGTTCGGTCGTAACGAGTGGTAATGAAACCAGTGTTGAAATAAAGAAAAGACTTGCCTTGGCTAACAAGTGTTACTTTGGACTACAGAGGCACTTTAGATCACGTGTACTGTCAAGAAACACTAAAATCCTCGTCTATAAAACTCTTTTACAACCTGTACTAACATACGGCTCTGAGTGTTGGGTTCTTTCTAAAAAGGATATGGATGCGTTATTGGTCTTCGAAAGAAAAATTTTGAGAAAAATTTTCAGTCCCCTCTGCGATCAAGGCACGTGGAGTATCATGTTCAACCACGAACTACAGAGCCTATTCAAGGAAACAAATATCGTTCAGACGATAAAAATAGGGAGGCTCCGCTGGTTAAGACACGTGCATCGCATGGAAGGTGACCAGATACCAAAAAGAATCCTCACAACGCGTCCGGAGGGTAGAAGGGGTGTGGGAAGGCCGAAACTGCGATGGATGGATGAAGTCGAGAGGGACCTTCAAATAGCCGGTGTGCGGAATTGGAGAGAAAAGGCCATGGATAGGGTGCAATGGAGACGATTCCTTGAGGAGGCCAAGGCCCACCCTGGGCTGTGGAGCCACTGATGATGATGATGAAGCACCATTCTAAAACGGTGCCACAAAACAATTTTTCTAATCAAATGAATTGATATAAAAAAAATATTTATTTAAACACGTATTTATAAGCTTTCAATTATGAATATTGTTTTTATTGTAAAACAGCTCCTTGCTGCGTTGGGAGAAATTCCATTTTTAAAATACTTTTTCGCACAATAATTTACAGCGACGAATCTTTTTAATCACGACATTGTTTCGAGATCTACTCAATAGATGTCACTTTGTATTTTCACTGTCAAAATTGAATTTTTCTGTGATATTATTTTGACGGATAGCCTAGTCTTCACACCATTTTTTTTTAAACGTAACCTATAAAAGTTTGGTATAAATACCAATTTAGTTATTATTTTTTAATATATTAGTTACTTTTTTAAATATATAATTGCAAACAAACCTAACCAACCTATTTTTACCAAATTTTTGTAGGTTAGGTTTAAAAAAATGATGTGAAGACTAGGCTATCCTATTTTGACATGGGGGGGCAGTCTATGCAAAATATGTGTCGATTTTTATACAAAATAAAGGGGAAGCATTTTTTTTTAAAAGAATATGTCTATTGTTGTAATCTATGAAATTTGTTTGAAATAAAAATTAACTCTAGTACATTTATAATCATTATTCAAATATGCCAAATTGTTCCAAATGTTACTTCATCTGTGAATCCGTTGAAATATACAGTGGCTTGCTATATTGTTAGACTCGTTGAAATATACAGTGGCTTGCTATATTGTTAGACCCGTTGAAATATTAGTGTATTTATTTATTTAATATTACTTCTTTATCGTGCAAATAACGGATACTATGTCAAAACTGAAATGTCAGATTGCTTCGAAATGCCATAAAAAGTAAAAAATTATATCAATTATGGAAAAATCAGTTGTGACATCAATAAATTATGCATTTAAGCTGCCAGCGTACGTATTTTTAATTTGATATTCCATCATTACTACTAATAGAATTGTAATGAAAAAAATAACTTAGATAGTTTGGATATTGAGGTCCTTATATACCGTGGGTATACAGATGTACACAAAAATTCACACTAAATTACCTACCAAGGTATGAAATACGAAAAAATATTGTATATCACCTAATATGTCACATACTAAATATATTTTTTTGTGAAGAAAAGGTACAATTTAGAGTTTTTTTTATACCAAAAAAAGTATACAAAATATTGTAATAATAAAAAACTCAGCTAGTAGATTTTTATATTCTCTTTTGATTGAAGTAAAAATCTACTCTATATGCCTTGTAGTTTTTTAGTTACAATAAAAAAAAATAAAAAATGTTTTACTAAAACTAATATTACTAGAAAAGTATTAAAAAGTTTGAAATTTCAAAAAAACTTATGCAAGATGTAAATACAAACTGTACCTTATTACAAAGACGTATCTTTTGAGGGTACTGGGGAAATTATTTTCAAATTGTCGACCTTCGTGGCTCAGTTGGTTGGGTATCTGACTACTGATCCAAAGGTCCTGGGTTTGATTCCCGGTGGAGACACAGTTTTTAATTGTTTTCAGTCTGGATCTGTGATACGATTAATATCGTAAGTCTCCAGAATGTGTCAACTTGCTTGTTATTGGGTGTATGTATGTTA
The DNA here is from genome assembly GCA_963576475.1 of Molanna angustata. Classification (NCBI taxonomy): domain Eukaryota; kingdom Metazoa; phylum Arthropoda; class Insecta; order Trichoptera; family Molannidae; genus Molanna; species Molanna angustata. Next base: position 24,780,554 of record OY754983.1, on the reverse strand, counting down.
AATTAATATTTGACATAGCACAGCTGTTAGTTGCTTGAGATATTTTTATTTATTTATTAAAAAAAATACACAACATAATATATAGCCTCTTAATAAACAAAAATAAGGACATAAGGAGGAAATACAAGATGAAGAAGAGTATTATAAATAAAATGAAAGTGAATTCCTTGAGGTAGTAGGGGCCGCCCCAGAAAGGGATGGCATGACCATGTGAATGATATTTTGAAAGAAGGAAATATATGAAGCTTGAATAATCGACGAGCATGTATGAGACGATGCATGGATGTAAAGGAAGCTAGGAATGTATGCAAAAATAGAGGAGTATGGCGCTCGGTTCTCTCTGCTTACCCCGTAAGGGATATGGCGTGATGGTATGTATGTATGTAATAAAGAAAAATATTCCATAAGTTTTTAGTTATATTCTATATATAATCTTGTAGAAAAATAATTAGGGGCTGTTTCACCAAACTCCGAATAAGTCTCGAATAACTATTCGGCAAATAGTGCTATTCGCCGGTTAAAATGTTTTGAATAAAATTTGCGTTTCACCATCGTTGGATAAGTTCCGAATAGTAAATTGACGAATAACGATGGCAACGTCGCATTTTCATAGACAAATGGACAACCGCCAAATGCGTTTCATTTTGACGTTTAAGTTTTAGGTACGTTAGGTTCGAATCTTTTGAATTTAAAAAACAATATTCTATGTATTTAAATTAATACTTAATTTTACATTTGAATGACATTATTTAAATAACAAATGCATATAATAAAGTAATGTTTTATATATCAAAGTATGTATTTACTTCATTGTATTTGTCGTAATTCAATATTTTATCAATTCATATATCATTGATACTGTATAAGCTTTGACAAGCGAAGTTTTCTTTTAAAATCAACTTCATCGAATTTGACGAAGTAGTCTTTTCATGGCCTAATATTTTATCTATTCGTGTAGGAAACATTTCAGCATCAAAAACATTGTCTATTGCCTCGAATAAAATCATATTTAAAAGAAAATAACCATGAAACACGTGATACCGGCAATGAAATGCAACTGTCAAAGTGACAAATAAAGTTCCGAATAACTTTACTGGTATGTAAAGTCCCCTATAAGGTACTTGTCACTTTATCTGACGAGTAGCGCTATTGGGGAGTGGTGAAACGCAATTTTTACTTTACTTGAGACATAACCGCTGAATAGGCATAATCGAGAGATATTCGGAACCTGGTGAAACAGCCCCTTAGTATACCCCAATTTTTAGCATTTATCTTATATTTCTAATAAACTATAAGCCATAGAGCAATATATATATATTTTTTTAAATTAAAGAATACAAAAATATCTGCAAAAGTATGTCTTAACATTTGTATTAATGTTTCATAGCTTTCTTTACTAAACCTGAACCATAAATGCAAATCTCAAGACATACTTTTGTAGATATTTTTGTATTCTTTAATTTAAAAAAAATATATATATATATTGCTCTATGGCTTATAGTTTATTATAAATATAAGATAAATGCTAAAAATTGAGGTATGCTTATTATTTCTCTACAAAAATATATTCAGAACATAAATAAAAAGTTAATGAATATTTTTCTTCATTAATATCCAAACTATTTATATTCGTAGTAATGATGGAATATCAAATTGAAAAAATCGTATGCTGGCGGCCCCTTAAGAAAAATAACTTATATTGTTGCATCTGTAACTTCCAGGAATATGTTGAAAGATCTGTACCAATAGTCTAATTATATGGTATGTCTCTGTAGAGTATGTTTCATTTGAAAGTACCTAATCTTTGAGGTTATGTTGATAATATTTCATTTAGTGTTGCTATGCATTAAAAACAGGATATTCCCCACAATTGGACAATATTTTATCTTTTTTTATGATTTTTTTAAAATTATTTCTGATAAATCTACACAAATCATTCAAAAAAGTGTTTTTTAGTTTAAAATAATTATGCAAAACATGTTTCATTCTGTCTTTTCATAACAATTTTCATTTTTTTTTTTAAATATGAGATTAGAGAAACTCAATTTGGCGACATGGCAACAAAATTCAGTTTATTTCACGGATAGCCTAGTCTTCACAACATTCTTTTTAAACATAACCTACAAAAGTTTGGTATAAATACCAATTTAGTCATTTATTTTAATATTTTAGTTACTTATTTTCTAATATATAATGCAACTGGCTCACGCCGGTCGCAATTATAACTACAAACAAACCTAACCAACCTATTTTTACCAAACTTTTGTAGGTTAGGTTTACAAAAATGGTGTGAAGACTAGGCTATCCTTATTTCACAGACAGACAGTCTTACCAACATTATAATTAAGGGCACTTTTAAGTGAAGCCTACTCAAGTTTGAAGATCTATGGTTTGAATATGTTTTTTATTTATCTGTGGATTTATTTATGTATTCTATAGAACGTCCATTATTTATTAACTCGACTATAATCTTAATGTTTCATCTTCTCACAAAATGTCTCTATTGTATAATTTTAAAAATATTTTATATATATTAAATAAAATAAATATTACATTATTATTATTTGTAGTGAGTGAGTGAGAGAGAAAGAGTGTGTAGGAATAATTTTATCACAATTTGTATGAATTTTATTACTTTTAAGGTGGTATAATTGCAAATGAAATTTTATTTTTACTTATTTATAATATTATTATGAATTAGTTTCATTTTTGTCAGTTTACAACACTGATTTGTATTTTTAAGTATGTAATATAAAATTCTACATATACACGTACACAATGTCTTTAATTCTCAATCATTTTCCTCCCTTAGATCCTCATGTCACTTCACTGTAATCTTCAATTCCATATTTGTGGCTGACATTTATTAAAAACAAAAGTAATGTAAAAAAATAAAATAGGAAAAGAAGAAAAAAAGCTCACAGACCAATAATCTATCGACATGACATAAGTGAAAATTTTCGGTACAAATCGCTACCAAAAATTGGTATCAATCAATATAACGCATTTGAATAATTTTTGAATGGTTCTGAATGAAAATTGAAACAGAATTCGACACTTATATCAAAAAGTACATTTTGTTAAATCAAGAGATTTAAATTTCTACTATATAAATGTGTTATTGATATAAGAGCTCAAAATAAAAGAAAGATTGTCTACAGTATGCAGCCGCCGGGTATTGAGATTATTTGGTTACATCGCCAGGAGAGAGCCAGGTAACCTGGAAAAAAGTATTATCACAGGAAGTGTACCAGGCAAAAGAAGTAGAGACAGATCTCCTGCGCGATGTTGTGACCAAATTAAGGAGATGACTGGTAACGACTTTTATTCGGCGGTGCGAGCTGCGGAGGGCAGAGAGGACTGGAGGCGACTAGTTCTGTCCATTAGCGGCCCCATAGATCACGACCCTCAGCATTGAGGAAACGAAGAAGAAGAATAAATTAATATCTAATTTATATTATTTAAACACTAACAGTCTTACTAATAAAAATCTACTGCACGCCCGTTGACCAGAGTTTTAGTTACACACCGTGTCAAGCCCATGCAGCGATTATTTGAAAATCTTACTAATAAAAAACGCTGTATAACAACTGGGTAGTTGCAACAGACTTACAACATAAATTAATCCGACAACGTTGTATTTTCGCACCCACGCATGCGCAGAGCCCCCGGCCGCCATCCTAATTTTGATGTTTTTCGTGGTTAATATTTTCATATGTTTTTCATATCTTAATGTATGAATATGGAAAATATAACAAATAATTTAAATATGAATACCCAAATGAACACCATTGTAGATATTATAAAGGAGCTAATTAACATTTTCGCTCAACAATTAATACAAAAGGTTTTGTCATATTATTTCAAGATATAACAATATAAACATGGAGATAAAAATCAAATTTGATTTATGATAGATGACAGTTGTCTTAAAACACCGCTAAACTACCTTGGACAGGCGTGCAAGCGTTGTTTAAAATTAGTATGAGAGATATACAGTCGTTAATCAACTGATCTGTTACACAGCGTTTATTGGTAACGTTTTTGCCTACACGGGCGTTAAACGGTCGTGTAACTTTTATAACACATTTATAAGTAAGACCTGTCAATATGTTTGGGATACTCCCTGTCCTACCAAACTTTGTGTACTGATCCACCGGCGGCCTAAAGTCATAGCTTGTGTCAGCTCAGTATATTCTTTACTCTCTATGCAATAAACCAAAGAAAAAGACAAAATTCTTTAATAAAACCAACCTGAATATTATAAAATTGATTTATTGATTAAGTAAATAATAAATATTATATTTCATTATACACTAAACAATGTGTCTTACAAAAGCGGCCAATTTTCATATCAAATATAATACAATTTTAATTTAAAACTTAAAAAGAATTAATTATATTGGTGTGGAACTGAAAAAAATATATCTTTTGTTAGATTGTTATAAATAAATATATAACGCCAAATTGGATAAATTAAAAATCTAGTATTTGTCACAAAGTAACAACAAAATTTAAAAGCAGTCTCAGTAAATTAACAGAATAGTGAAATATTTCAAATGTAGAACTAAATTTGCCAGATTTCCAGACCATGCAATGTTACCAACACAGAGTTATTAAGTGGAATGGACTGTACAGCATAAACTCTGTGTCTCAATGGCTTCAAAAGATTAATATGTTAATTATATGTCTAGAAGCGATATTCAATATGAATCCATTTTTGACTGGATAATATTCTGAAACATATGTTGTGTCATTACAAAATATTTTTTTATAATTATTGGTATGTTTGTATGATGTTAGTTTTAGTGTAATATTGTGAGTTTATGCAGCGGCTAGCGTCGGTTGGTTGAGACTTGTCGTTATTATGTTGGCCCTAGTCCCCAACCTCTCCACCGCCTCCCTCAGCTGCTGCAGCTGGGCCCGGGAGGCAAACACTTCCGATATCGCAGCCCCACCCCCGTCGTTCAACGCTGGATATTCCACTGTGCAGATCTCAGAGTAAGCGTTCTTGTTCAGCGACTGTAATCAAACAAAGACCATTCATTTATTAACACATTCATTTTGACAATTATAATGTTCTGTGTTAAAACTTTTATCAACTATACAAAAAAAAAACTAAACATACAGAAGAAGGCACAGTATGACACAGAAAAAATTTGGAAATATAGGCAGTTAAACACATACATTTAACAAAAAAAAAAAAAATGTTTTTCTTAGTAAAAAATGTTTGAGAAACTGTTCTTTCTCCACCACCACCCGTTCTATTTATGGGGACTAATAACGGCCCCTTGCAAAACTCTGAAAGAACATACGAAGAGTCCGGGGAACTCTAAAACCTTGAGTTAAAGAGCTATTCGTGTGGAAACAACTGGCTCACTGTTGGCTACAAGGTCCGCATGTCCAATGGGTCCAAAGAAATTCCCTCGGACATCGTCAGAAAGTTGACACAGAGAAGTTAGCGCATTCCCATAGGATAGGATGTTTGATAAACTCTGGAAAATTTTAAAACGAGTGGATTGTGGCCAACGCTAAACTCCTCACTAATAAATCATTCAAAAAGTATTCAAATATTGTATAGAAAATATTTAGCATTTTCATGAAATGACTTTTTAAATATTTTATTATGAAAACTTGATAACTCTCCAATGCCATTTTACAAAAGTGATGTGCCTTTTTATCAATTTGAAAATAAAAAGTTAAAATTTTAACTTTCCCGAGCTTGGGGTCACTTTGAAATATTTGATAGTTAAAAAAATTGAGAAGCACTATTCAGATATCGTTCAAAATCTAATGGGGTCTAAGCGAGTATTAGATATAAATATTTGCAAAATTTGATTAGAATTGAATGAGTACTTTAGTCTATAATGGATAAAGTAAAATAAACACGCCGTACATAGAACACAGCACACAGATGCATTGTGATGAAACTTTCAAAATATCTCAGCCTTAATATTATACTCACCCTAACAAGCTCCGGTGAGGGGAATTTGGTTGTGTGAGCGTCCACTGTCCTCCAGGGTCGCCGCAAGAGAAACTCTTCACGCACTTCCTGCTGCAGTCCCTCAAGACGCTCCTGGAAACACAACGTTCCAGTGTAAGACAGCATAATAATTAGTCGTTTAATGTGACGTATGAAAGCAGAATATACAGTTGAAATGATATTGCTATGAAGAATTTATGATAGGGCCATGTATGACAGGGTTAGAAATATGGACATATTGGGCCTGAGCCAAGCTGAAAACGCTTAACGATATCGCCAAAGTTATTTTTTTTTGTATGGGATTTGACGTTTGCTGTTTGTTATTGTAGAATTTTTTTCTACAATAACAAACAGCAAACGTCAAATCCCATACAAAAAAAATTACTTTGGTGATATTGTTAAGCGTTTTCAATTTGACTCAGGGGTAAGGAGAGAATGTAAGATGAAGAAATATGACAAGACCTCCCTGCCCTAGGTAACAGGGCTGTGTACAGATAGAACACTCGACGTAGAGTGTCGGATGTACCTGAAGTTGCAGATTATGGCGTTTTCCACACCAATCTCAGAATTTGGCATCAGAGGGGTATTTTAACTGAACGCATGAGCGACGCGTCTTAGTGTCAATCTCTCATGTCTTGTTAATTCGTATGTTTATTATTTAGTGAATTTGTATTATATGTCTCATAATTTGTAACAAAAATATTATATTTTATATTGTGAGCAATCTTTTATTTCTCTATATTTTACGAACCTGGTACCTACCTTTTATTTAAATAAGTACAAGGAACTGGTAGATAAGTGGTACAGTTCAAAATGGCTTTAGCACAAATATATTTGGTGTAGAGGTGGGGGCGAGAGGCCTGCCCGCAAAGTCTTTATATTTCTAATTTAAAGACTTGGGTCTCCCAAGAGGTAAAAATAAAAGAACTTTTGGATAGGGTGGTAAAAGCAGCATTGTCCGCGTTCTATTGAATTTGGTTACGCAGGGGAGTGGAGTATCTGTTGGAGGTTGGTGGGCGAGTGGTGAGCGTGACATAAAAAGGCCCAGTAATCCCGCATACATGGTCGCAAGCCCGTGTGGCTCGCCTGTTCTGACTGGTACTCTGGTCGCCTGTGCTCGTGGTTTCACTGATTCATGAATCCAGTGAAACCACGATTGCCTTTCTCTTTTCTATCTTATACCTAAATACTTCAATTACTCCTACCAAACAATAGCAATATAAACAAATTAATAATAGGACAGTGGCAGAGAAGAGTGTGAGAGGGATCTTACTCATGTTACCCATGAAATGACGGATCTCACTCATGTCTTAACACAACATGTACATACATACAATACGCACGGACTACATTTTGACTGACCAAATAAAGATGTTGAATCACAAACTGACCTAGGTATCATTGTATCCGCAGATTTAAAATGGGAGGATCATATTATTAAGATTGTTAAGAAAGCAAACTCCCTTATTTACTGCATCAGAAAAGCTTTCCAGAACATCACACCAGACTTAATGTTAAAAATATATAAAGCATTTGTTAGACCATTGTAGGAATATGGTTTCCAGATATGGAGTACCTATTTTTTAAAATTGGACAGAATTGAGATAAATACAAGAGTATAGTGTACCTGTAGCTGCTTCCTCTTGATCTTCTGTGTGTCTTTGTGCTGCTGCAGTGTCTTCTCGTACTCCGAGGGTGAGTCGGGGAAGTGACAGACACCAGATGTTGCCAGGAACATCGTCCAATCCTATATAAGTACATAACACAACGTTAATTATTTCAATAACGCATGTACCAGCGGTCATATTGTTGTACCAAATTAAGACGAGCACAACTCCCACAGCTTCTCTAGAGGCCATGATTAGTCTGCCACCTCTCCATTTATACCTTGAAAAAATGGCATAGGAAGGTATTATAAGACTAACAAGTGGAAATAAACTAAACACAAACTTAGAAATCCAAGCTAATCTAAAAAAAAGACAAACTACTTGCATTCCCAACAGATAAAATATTAACTGTTTACTACTTTGAAAATCCATACAAAGTAGAAATACAAACTAAAACTACAATAGCAGATGTTTGGTATCAGGAATCCAATGGTGCACTTATATGGTACACTGACGGATCCAAGAAAAAGAATGGTATAGGATCGGGCATATATGGGCAAGTGCCTAGGGTGAAGATCCACAAGCACTTGGGACAGTATGCAATGATCTTCCAGGCAGAAATATGTGCCATAACACTCTGTGCCTATGAAATCCTAAGAAGGAATTATAAGAACCACAGAATATACATTTACTCTGATAGTCAAGCTGCTCTTAAAGCTCTTGATTCCTACACAGTAACTTCATCAACAGTACTAGACTGCATTGAAGCACTGAAGACTTTATCAGTAAACTATGGTAACAAAATCATACTAAGATGGGTACCTGGACACTCCAATTATAAAGGTAACGAGGAGGCTGATGCTCTGGCAAATAGGGGAGCGGACATAGCTACCTATGGGCCGGAGCTTCACTGTCTCCGATTATCTTTGTATGATTAAAAACATCATCAAAAACACACAATTGTACGATATTTACTTTTTAAATAAATGTACAATTTCTGTGAATACATCACGGGTTGCCAGTAGTAAAAATGAATAATAATTGTATACAAACATATTGGAACTGGTGTAATTTCTGTCTGAGCGCTGCCAGTCTCTGCGCCTCCTCCAGTCGGTGTGTCTCTTGGGGTGGAGGCAGCGGCGCCAGGGAGCGCAGGGCCATGGAACAGCGCGAGCGCTCCACGGCGATTCGTTCATCGCGCTCTTGAGCCACTTGCCTGCAATGAGTAAAGCAGGACAACAACATTATGTTTTTGTACGCAATTACATAATATGGCGCAAATATAAGGAATAACAATGTTTAGAAATGGTGCATGTAACACATGAGATCCAACTGTCAATAGCGATAGTATGTATAGTTGAAGAATAAGTACCAAACTATAAACCCATAAATACAAATTATTGAATATTTTAAGATATTTTGTTTTCTATACAACACATGTTGGTATGTATGTCAAGATAGGACAGTATGGAGGTCAGTTTTTTTTCCTACCCAGTATATGAAAACAGCATGATGGTATGTATGTATGTTTGGAGATTAAGTATCAAACTATTGAGATATTGTGTATAGGCGACTGTCATACAAATTGTATGAAGCGATGTCGTCACTAAATTCAATTTTTTATAAAAATTATTAAAGATTTAAAAACTATGAAAATATAGACAGTTAAAACACATAAATTTATCATAAAAAAATATTTTTCTAAATAAAAAATTGTTTGAGAATCTCTGGAATTTTTTTGAAAAAACCAATTTGAGATTTTGTATTTTTCTATGTTCATACCAATTATTTTTTTCGTATGTAAATATTGCTGTGGTACCACCGCTTGGAACAGTGCTTCTAATATTTTTTATAATCATCGTAAGAGCCGGGTAGTCTAAATACAACAGGTGACAATAACATCTCACACATTCTGAATGTAACGCCTTCACAGGTCTGACACTAGACTGGTGTATGGGGATGTATACGCGCATCCTTGATACCCCATATTGTAGGACCTGCCGTGATGGTCGTTCACATAATAAAAGATTGTTCATACCTCTGCAGAATGGTGAGTTCTTCCTGTAGATTATCTGAAGAGTCCACACAGTCTCTTCCTCTTCTTCTCTCTCCCTCTACAACGGGACTGCCTCCCTCTGCTGTAATCAAGAGACCAACCAAAAGTACATTATTATTAGTTTTTAAATTTCAAATTTTTATTATAAATACAGTGGAAGTTTATCTTTGCATATATATCGAGGGGTGAAAGATTATTATTTGTTTTGAGCGACACTTTTCGATATTGACACATCGATACATCAAGAGATTCTTTTTTGAGAAATAGTGATCTTACACAGATTAAAATATAGCCACTAGTTTTATAATAATGTTTTTTTTTATATAAATAAAACTTTGAAGAATGCCTACTCTTTAAAATTTATAAAATGTCGCTTAAAACAAATAGCCTTTCGGCCCACGATATAATACTTCTGTATGTGTGTATGTCACTAAAACAAATAGCCATTCACCCCTCGATATAATACTTCTGTATGTGTGTATGTCACTAAAACAAATAGCCATTCACCCCTCGATATAATACTTCTGTATGTGTGTATGTCACTAAAACAAATAGCCATTCACCCCTCGATATAATACTTCTGTATGTGTGTATGTCACTAAAACAAATAGCCATTCACCCCTCGATATAATACTTCTGTATGTGTGTATGTCACTAAAACAAATAGCTATTCACCCCTCGATATAATATTTCTGTATGTGTGTATGTCACTAAACTCCTAAATGGTTGTACCGATTTTGATGAAATTTTTACATGTATTTGAGTGGATGGTTTATATTCACAATTTGAATCAAAGAATATGTAAAAAAAAATTAGGCCCAGTGCAAACAGCATAACTTTTGAAATATATAATAAAATGCAAAAGGTTCCTTAACATCTTATTATTAAAATATAATAATTCTTCTGTGAGTCTCCTATGTGTGTATGGGCTGGAATATCAGACAAGCCAACGTTTAGGCAGGACAACTTCTGTCGGGTCTACTTATTGTGTCTACATGGGGATTCCTGCAACAGGAAACATTATCAACATGTGACTGTGGGGAGAAGCAGACCACTGCACGTCTGTGTGGCTGCCCCACGAGTCGGTCTAACTGTACCATTATTATTGCTTGGGGGTGTTTTGCGTTCCCCCCTTCTTGCTTACTTGGCTTCCGGTTAGCGTCCCTTCAAGTCTCAAGCCACTCAAGAGAGGAAATTGCACCATGGACGAACTTATGGTGGGCGTCGCAAGACACTGACAGATAATTGTTTCAACGCATTGCTGCACGATAAAAAAAAATATTTATAAAGAAAATTGTCTCTATTAAGATGTAGTTTATCAAAAAATATCATTGAATCATAAGTTCTGGGTTCGATCCCCAGCGGAAGAAATATTTATTTAAATTTTTTTCTCACGCAAATATTGCTTCTCTGGGCTACACTGCAATAATCTCGGCACTTGCGTAGGGTGCAAGGGTAGTGTTTATTATTATCATTTGACTCTTGCCAGGGAAAGAATCCAATATTTGCTCATATAAATATTTGATAATCATTTTTGTAAGCCTCTTCCATTCTTGAGAATGAAAATGAAGAATGGAAGAGGCTTACATCCAGCAGTGGAGGGAGGAAGGTTAAAGAAGAAGAAGAATCATTTTTGTGTGATCAAACCATCGCAGCGTGTTTATTTTCATTCTGTTTACGATATTCTTCTTCAAGTATGCGTACCTGGTTGCGCACCACGCTCTCCCTTCTTGCCATACATCTTGAGCTTGTCTCTCAGCGCCCCACGCTCCAACTCCAGGGAGTCAATGTCCTGCTGAAGGTGATCCATCGTCTCTTCAAATTCCTTTTCTTTCCTGTAACATTTTATAGAATACAATACATTTATAAATCTTTTTTTTTTTATTTATTAAATTTTTAATACATATATAAATATAAAACAATCAAAAAATATGGAACAAGATGCACAGTAAGAAAAATATGGCTAGGGATATTTTTACGACTCAACCATAGATAAATTCTTATCATTCTTTCCATACCCATAGAAAACGCAGATAAATCAAGTTATAAAAATATTTACCTTTGTTTATACTTTGTTATAATTGTAGATCTCGATGAACAAAATTATTTATAAAATTAAGTAAATGTAATAAGATGACAATATTATTTATTTTTTCTTCAAGTTGGTTTCCATGATGCATTTTTATGACCATTGAAAAAATGACAAAGGTAAATATTTTTGTATTTTGATTTATCTGCGCTTTCTATGGTTATAAATGGCCTAAAAACATAGACGACGTCAGAAAATTTGTCGTGTAAATAGACACTTTTTGGCGGGAAAACGCTTTTCCCGCCAATTCCGGTCGTAAAAATAGTGGCACCAAAAAAACATATTTCCCTTTACCAGAGTGCAAGCACTCGTGTGTAAAAGAGACATTTAAATACAAAATATTATATATATATTTTTATTGACAAACTTTTAATATTTCAATATCTAGAGACAAAGTTGGGGTACTATAGAAGAGCCAGGAACTCAAGGCACCTACAAGGCTTACGACCTGTCATCGGCTGGTTTATGTGATCACTTTATGCGCTTGCGCAACATTCACCACTTATAGCTTCTTAGACATATATTCGTCCTTTTCCTCATGACTGAGGATAGCGGTTGTAGTCTGTCGCCACATGTATGGCCCGCCTCCATGCCAATCTGTTTTGGGCTGAACGCAGAGCACCAGTCCCCGAAGACCCCATTGTGGACTTAACCAAATCGCTCCATCTGGTCGGTGAGCGACCACGAGATCTCCGTCCTTCCACGCTGCCCATCACAACAAGCTATTCGAGGCAGTCTTCTTATGTCTTCCAGTAAAAATATCATTTGACTCCCGACAGGGAATATAATGCAATGTTTGCGTATATGCAAATAAAAAATATTTAATATTATATATACATATGTAATTATTATTAGAAGTTAATATAATTTAGGTACATTTCAGTAAAATTCAATAAGTATATTTTATTATTCTTTTGAATTCATTATATTCAGTTGCCAGTCTCAAATCTGTTTATTTTCAAATATTTATGTTATTTTATAGATTTTCAGAACCAACAGTTTGCGCATATTAAGTTATAAACATTTTAAAGGTTTTTTTTAAGCAGCCCATTCACGATCGTGTCATTCGGCGTCGCTCCATATGGACCAGCTCCATTTGGAGCATTGTAAAATTTTCACCACAATCACGGGCGCGCCATCGAGCCATCAAAATTAATATACGCAAGCGGTCGGCACTTTCGCATTAATAAGTTGTATTTTTTTTTAATTTTCAAGTAAAAATGAGTTATAATTCTGATGATGAGTTTTATACAACTGCTATATAGCGGTTTGTTTATGCATAAAAAGAAAAAAACCAAAGAGAAAATGTTGTAATTTTGCATTCACGAGAGTGTCAAACAGCTCGGCACAATGAGATGGCACAATGTACCGCTGGTTTTCACACTCACGAGCATGCCGTACCGACAGGACGCGCCGCGCCGTTTGTCGCTGCACTTTGGAGTTTCGATTGTTTGGAATTCCATTTTGGTGTGTCAGGCGAATTGGGCTGCGCGAGTTTTGACATTCATGAGCGCATTTTGGAGTGATGGCAAGCCATTTGGAAGGATGGCACGATCGTGGATGGGGGCCTTTAAGTAAGTTAAATTAAATATAATTAAAAACTAAATTTATTATATTCAGCAATTGCTAAAAGAAAAAAAAAATTTCTATAAAAAATAGAATAAGAAAAGATTAGAGAAGAAAAAAAGTACTTTTTGGAGTAAAAAAGGAGATTCTGTGTTACCTCTTGAGATGGTTCTGTGCATCTTCCAGTTTCCTCGTCAACTTCTCCACGGCCAACTCCTGGTCCCGGGCGGCGCTGCTCAGCTTCTTCTCAGCCAGCTCCTTGCGAATCTGCAACTCTGACATCTCGTCCTGTTTGCTCTGCGAAAAATATTACAATCGATGGTCAGATTGTCACTGTCGATAATTTGATTGCAATCATCATATTCCAGATTGTCATTGTTCATAATTTGATTGCAATATCATGAGTAAATTAGTCATTGTCAATTATTTAATTATCAACCATCATGGGTAAGATTGTCATCGTTAATAATAATTTGGCTGCAATCGTCATGGATCAGATGTCATACATAATACTTTTATTGCAATCGTCATGAATCAGATTGTCATTGTAAATAATTTGATTGCAATTATCATGAGTCATTTAGTCATTATTAATTATTTGATTACAATTGTCATGGGTAAGATTGTCATCGTTAATAATAATTTAATTGCATTAGTTATGGGTCCGATCCAATGTTAATAATTTGGCTGCAATCATCATGGTTCAGATTGTCATTGGTAATAATTTTATTCAATCGCCATGGATTGGATTGTCATTGTTAATAATTTGGTTGCCATCATCACAGGTCAGTTTGGTTGCCATCGTCATGGGTTAGATTGTAACCATTGATAGTTTGATTCTTATCATCGTGGGTCAGATTATCATTTGATAAATGATTGCGAGTGTCACATACCTTGAGCATCTTCCTGAGTTCCCTGAGATCGGCCTCCTTGTTCTCCAGCCTCAGTGTCAGACTCTTGGTCTCCTCCAGTTGTTTCTTCACTTGTTCAGCTCTCTGGACTATTGGTGCTACAGTCTGTAAACATAATATTCAATGTTGTCAAATAAAATAATTTCTTGAGAAATAATGTATTTCACAACATACTTTCCTTCCATTGTCCTTGTTATTGGGGTAGGTAGAGAGAACTGAGCACCACATCATACTTCTGTTTTTGCATACATTTGCATTTATGGTGGGTTGCTGAAGTATCAACTCGATAGATTACAGATGGTGTTTGATGCAGCGGCAAGGCTTTTTCGTGAGGATTGACAATGTCACATAACTCCACTACTAAACGAATAACACTGGCTGAAGTGTTCAGGGTGAGCTGATTACAAAATTTGTTTGAAGGTTTTTAATGCTTTGAACAACCTGGCCCGAAAATATATTCAAGAGCTGTGTCACATTATTTCACATATATACAATGTTTCCTACTTCTATTAAACATTGTTTTACACATATTCGACATTACCTACTTATATCAAACATTATTCCACACATATTCAATTTTTCCTACTTCTATCATACATTGTTTCACAAATATTCTACATTTCCTACTTCTATCATATATTGTTCTGTTACATACTCTACTAAATGATCTCATTTCTTTACCTTATTCTCAATTTTGAGTGTCGCGTGTATTTGATACTCCTGCTGTTGTGTGTACTGCGCCAGTGCAGTTATTTCAGTCATCATCAGCTGCAGGGAGCCGCGCACGGACCCAAGGGGACCCTGGTCGTCCTGCAAAAGAGAAACATGAATAAATAAACTGGAATAACTGACGACAGGTCGTAAGCTCTGCATGGTTTCCAACGTGACATTTATTTATTTATAATTTTCTGTATATATGTATATATATATAATTAGTATACCTACGGACGGCGTTATTGCGGAATGGCAATACTTTCCATCCAACCATAGTTAATGTTGAATATAAAATACAGTGTGTACTATGGCAATAAGCTTAAGGTAGGCGCGCATGGAAGCTAATTTCATCGACCGATTAATTATCGGTTAGTTACAACATACGAATTACATGTAAGAGCGCGCATGAAAGCTAACAGAATCGGCCAATTTTAAAATCTGTGACGAGACACAAAAAAATCTTTTGTAAACAATCTTGTTGTATGAGAGGGCGCGCATGGCGCATGCTCACCGATAAATTAATCGTCCGAGCGCAGTAGATCGAGAAGTACGTTGTCAGTGCTGCCAAACGAAATGTCAGATGAAATAAATTTTGATTCAGAAAAATTAATTATATTAGTTGAAGCACGTCCTTCATTATATGATAAAAAATTAAAAAATTATAGTAACTGCCAAATTAAGCAAAAATTATGGTTGGAGATAAGCGAAATATTAACTGGCTGGGAACAGCTAAATAATAATAAAAGAACTGAATTGGGTAAGTTATTACTTAATTGATTAATAGTTACATAGGTAATTTAATAAATATTCCACTTAATGAATAAAAACTTAACTGTGTTTCAAGTGTTTATTTTACAATAATTATGAACTTCAACTGTGTCAACGAAAAAACCTTAAAAAAAAGTTTTATATTATATATACTTGGTTCACTATTGCGTCTGTACATTTGCTCTGTCACACAATAGTTCTTTCTGTTTCCCGCGCAATGTTTGTATTTTCCCGCTTGTACGCGCGCGGAGCCCAACATAATGATTTCTAGGTTATGTTTGGTAAATTATGATCTGTCAATTTATTTATCTTTTCCCGTGCAATACATACCTTATACCGCGCAATACAAAGGTACCGCAGTTTTCTGTTTCCCGCGCAATGTTTTTCTTTTTACCGCTTGTTGTACAGGCGCATGGAGCCCAAGTTAATGATTTTTTTATTAAGTTCGGTAAATTATGATCTGTCAATTATTTCTAATCATATGAATGTTGACCGCCGTGTTATTTCCAATAGTACGATTCTAAAAGCTTCCATGCGCATTAGAACCAATCGGCCGATTTATTATCGGCCGATAAATTAATCGGCCGATTAATTTAAGCTCCAATGCATTACTAAACTAGACTCAAAATCATACTGATAAACTAAGATCATAATCGTATTTATAATCGGCTCTAGAAGTCGTTTTTTTTTTTTTTTTTTTTTTTTTTTTTTTTTTTTTTTTTTTTTTTTTTTTTTTTTTTTTTTTTTTTTTTTTTTTTTTTGCGGGTGGCAGTTCTTGAGGAGAACACACTTAGGCCAATTGGCCCTTTGTGATACCACATTGGGGCTGTCCTCCCACTCACTCATCCCCCTTGAACCAGCCTGAGCGGCAAATGAATGTTAGTGTGATCATAGAATAATAATAAAACTATAGAATACTCATTCCCATACAATACCTCGCTGAAAAAGTGAAGTGCCGTTTTATTGGCCGGCTCGTGTCAATATATGTATGTACATGACTCTGCTTGTAGAAATTGTTCCTATAGTTATGACTGCGTAAATAATTTTGCAAGCAGTTAAATACATTACCTATTTGGAGAACGTATCACGCAGACAGCCAAATGATTACTGAATGCTCGTAGCAAAATGTTGACCAAATTAGTCAACATAAAGCTGTCGCGTTTACTGCAGGCTAAAGAGTATTCTATACTAATATTATTCTATGAGTGTGATGTATCTTTTTTTGTATTTTCCTATCATGATGTACATATATAGTTTTGTCGTACTCTGTAATCTGGTTGGTTGGAAGAAACTAACTCGCCAGTGTGCAATATATAAATAAATATCAGGGAGCAATTCCGGTCAAACAGTGGAATCAAAACCCTCATGATTTCCCATATCGTGGATATAATTATCTTATCAGAGCGAGTTAATGATTTAAACAATCTAACACCACAATACTCCTACATACAAGAGCTGTGTCAGAGAAAAGTGCTAACTGGGAAGCATATCAGACTCAGGTCTTCTGGATCACAGATAATAACATCTCCCTAAAGGAGTTGGACAGAGTCAACAAAACGACTTACTGTGATGGATTCTTTAGTGTGAGTGGTCCTATAAAGTGAAATGAATGGATTGCCTCCAGATGTCCGCAGCGCACAAAGCAAGACCACTTTCTCTAAAGGAACTAAAAGTGGAAACGAGAGACAGAGACAGTACATCTATCTGGTGAGAATTATTTGTTCTTGGCTTGTGGTCCCTGGAATGATCCCGAATCATTAAACGGCACTTTATAAATTATTTATATTATTATTATTATGGAGTTCTATTTTGAGATTTTATAGAACTTTATTAGATAATTATTTCCATGATATGGGTTATCATGAAGGTTTTATAATTATTTCCATGATATTGGTAATCATGACGGTTTTATAATTATTTCCATGATATGGGTTATCATGAAGGTTTTATAATTATTTCCATAATATGGGTTATCATGAAGGTTTTATAATTATTTCCATAATATGGGTTATCATGAAGGTTTTATAATTATTTCCATGATATGGGTTATCATGAAGGTTTTTCAGCAGTTTTCATTCGGTCGATTGATATAACTTTCGAACTGTAGAATTCCCTAATAATTATGATAAATATGAATACATATATGTATTCCACAACAAATTTATTTGACTTCATACGACCGTTTCGGCTTACAAGGCCATGACCAGTTGAAATTGTCATACGACAATAAACTTACCACTTGCGCAGGGTGCAAGGAAGTGTTCATTTTAATTATTATTGCAAACATGTTGATCTCGGTTATGATCCGGTAATTTCCTTCACAACGGAGCGTACTCAAGTTGTGAGGCTATGTGTTTGTGTGTAGTTGTTTAAAGTGGTACCTGTAGAAATTTTCTGACTATTGTACATGCGTTGATTATTGTAGTTTTTTGTATGTTGGTGATGACGTATGGGGGTAACTTTAGTATGTCTATATTTTTTTGGAGTGTTTTTGGAATCGTGCCTGTAGACGATAATATTATTGGGACTATTGTTACTTTTTCTTGTTTCCACTGTGATTTTATCTGTTCTGCTAAAGGTATGTATTTATCTATTTTTTCTAAATATTTATTTTGTATATTTGCTGTATTTGGTATTGATATATCTATTAGATATGTGTGTTTATGTATTTTGTCGATTAATGTAATATCTGGTCGGTTATGTAGGTTTGTTCTGTCTGTGATTATGTCTCTATTCCAGTATAGTTTGTAGTTATCATTTTCTGTTACAGCTGGGGGTTATTATTATTATTATTATTTTTTTTTTTTATTGAAAAATAATAAACATAAGATACAACAAAAAAGAAAAACAATGATTATGAGTCACGCCAAGTCTAAATTCTAGACTTGTCGGCGTGTTCTCAAGACAATATATATGTAAACTTTAAAAATAACAAACAACATTAGGTACAGTATAAAGAGACATACAAATATCACAAAGATGATCTCCCAAATTATGGCTTTGTAAACCGAAACGGTCATCAGAAGTCAAATAAATTTGTAGTGGAATATATCATTCATTCATTCATTCATACCATCATGGCATATCCCACAATGTGGGGTAACCAGCGAAAGGTGTGCGGGTGTGCATTGCCTTATAAAAGGGAGTATAACATATCTGTGTATACCCACACACCAGTCTCGTCTCACCTAAGATCATAATTATGAAGGTTTTGATTCCATGGTCTAATCGGACTTGCCCCCCTAGACTAAGACCATTCCATCTGGATGAATGTACTTCAAATGAAGAGCTGAAAAATTCAGGACTGTGAATTGTAATAGATAGTGTTGTACGTCCAGCAGTTCCAAGTGGACGCCCGTGACTTGACAGACGGGTGAATTCATCTTTGGAATACTGAAAAAAAAATGATTATATATTCATAAAATGCAGGTCACCTGAGCGTAGTGTCTGTCGCTAGCCGCAGCCCACAGCTTGCGCAGGTTGGGTCCGGGGAGACGCGATGGCTCGCAGAGCGCCGCCGCCTGACAGGAGTGTCGCGTGGCCTCGGCGCATGCGCTGCTGGCACGCCACACGGCACGGCACAGCGGAACGCCAACGCGTTCCCACCACTGCAAAACAAATAGACGGTCGTTACATCAATGGGAATATCGAGCGTTCCAAAGAAGAGTTTTCACTGTTTTTACTCTCCACACTATGGAATAGTGGAGAGTCATGATTTCACAATTTTCAAGCATATTTTTTACATCAATTTCTCAACGGGTATCATGTAGAGAGTGCACACTTGGAGTTTCGTCGTGATGTGTATGTATGGCGTACGCCGTACGGAATTATCCTTTTTGTGTCCTCTTACTTCATATTTCCCAGTTTGGTAAACCTTATCAGCACCCTTTCCAGCATGCCTATATCTTTCTCAAAGTAAGGATTCCAAACTTGGTAACCATATTCCAAAACTGGTCTAACATAAGTTTCATATATTATAATCAACAAATAATGTGGCAAGTGGCTGAAGGTTTTTATAATTAAATATGTAAAGCTATTGGCCTTTTTCAAAATTGATATCAAATGCTTCTCCCATTTCAGATCGCAAGAGAAAGTGATGCCCAAGTATTTTTGCACTGACTTTAAGTATGTTCTTTTGTGTATAGGTGTTTCCATGATATAAAATATTTTTGCTATTTTGTTAACAATAACCTGTGGATCGAGTCCCAGGCTCGCCGTGTCGGCCGGTAGCCTCCGCCTGATGGTCTTGATCATCTGTAGCGCCGAGTCAGTGGTGGCGGCCATCACGTCCCGCAGCTGCTGCAGCTCCCCGCACTCTTCGTCCCCGCCGGCGGGCGGCAGCAGGGCCCCGAGGGCGGCGCCGTCGCACTGGAGGCCCTCGCACGCCGAGGCGATGGCGGAGCACCACGAGCGCACCGCCTGACCCTCGCCGGGCCGAGACCACTCCGCGGCGGCCGGGGCAGTCGCCGCCGGATCAGCCTGCGGTGCCAGCAGAGCTGGCTGCATCGTGTACAGCACCGCATAGCACTTTTCCAAATCTTAAAAATGCAATAAAAATAAAGGATGATAAAGGAGTTTGGGTATCCTCGTCTTATAAAGATGGGTCAAGTTGACAAAGATAAATAAGAGAAAGGCAATTGTGGTTTCACTGGATCCACGAAGCAAGACCGATGGTTATGATTATTCTACACAAAAATAAAAATAAGTTTCAAGGCAGGATTACTCTGATCAGACAGTGAATCGGGACTAACGCCACGGTTATGATTATTCTACACAAAAATAAAAATAAGTTTCAAGGCAGGATTACTCTGATCAGACAGTGAATCGGGACTAACGCCACGGTTATGATTATTCTACACAAAAATAAAAATAAGTTTCAAGGCAGGATTACTCTGATCAGACAGTGAATCGGGACTAACGCCACGGTTATGATTATTCTACACAAAAATAAAAATAAGTTTCAAGGCAGGATTACTCTGATCAGACAGTGAATCGGGACTAACGCCACGGTTATGATTATTCTACACAAAAATAAAAATAAGTTTCAAGGCAGGATTACTCTGATCAGACAGTGAATCGGGACTAACGCCACGGTTATGATTATTCTACACAAAAATAAAAATAAGTTTCAAGGCAGGATTACTCTGATCAGACAGTGAATCGGAGGACAATATGCATTCACAAAGAGATTAATTTATAAAAATATCATTCAATAATTTCCAATAACAGGTCAGAGATCATTATTTACACCACTGCCCAATTGTTGTCTTTCGATGAAAATATAACCTAAAAAGAGACATGAATGATAAATGACATTTGACATTTAAAACGCCCGATGCTGCGTTCAGATTGAAACGCTGCTCGAAAGCGTTGAGTGAGATCGAAATGAAAAACGCCATGATCTTTAACATCAGGTACATCCGACGCATGACGTAGAGCGTAGTATGTAAACACAACACTGGGGCAGTTTCGTAATATTTTTTTACCGCACGAGTAAATGTTGAACATTTGACTTGTCGGCAATTGGTACCTACCCGCAGTGGAGGTGTTCTCGTCTAGTCTGTCGGCCCGCAGCAGCTCCAGTGTGGCGTCGAGGGCCCTCTCTTGGGTCCCCAGCTCGGGCAGGGCCCCTGCCACTTTCAGCAGAGTGCTCACCGAGCCCACGGTCAGGGCGGCGCTGTACTGCTGGAGTACGCTCTGAAACGAATGTGACACACACAATCAATACAATGATAATTTTTATATTGTCAATAATTATAGTAGGTATAAAACAAGATGTTAACATTTTTGAAAACAGGATGGAATAGGAGAGAGGTAGGGAGGGGAGTGGGGGGAAGAATCGAACACTAAAAACTTGTATTAAAATTTATACCCCACGTGTCTCAATTTTTTAATATTTTTTTATTTACCTTTTATCACACCATATTTATAATGACAACAATAAGTAGATTACTGCTGCCCAACTAGGAAATCCTGTTCTACGGCTAGCAGTTTACAATTTTTATTGACAATTATATGCAATTATTACAGTGTCCTTGTACACTAATATTTGCTGGGGTGGAACTCTGTTATTGTGCAAGTAAAAGATGTCTGTTCTTTTACACTTTATTATAAAAACACGATCAAATATACAATATACAATTCAAGGTCATCAAACATTGCATCCTATAAAAAAGAATTGTTAAAATCAATAAATGGATATATAGTCTCTTGAACTACACGTCATGTTGTTTACCACAAATGGTGGTATCAGTGTATAAGTATGAATGCTTTGTATAGTGGTGTGTTTGTGGTCGCACGTTGCGCGGGCCGATTTACTACATATATACGTCCCCCCCTTCCCCTCCCCTTAGTGTGTCCCATCACGTCGTATCCATCTCCATGGGCAGTCTAGCAGTGAAGATTATATTGTTATGTTACACTTTGTTGTATTGTATTGTGTTGCATTGTGTTGTATTGTGTTATGTTATATTATATTATATTATATTGTAACACCCACTAGGAAATACTGTAATTGGCGTTATCAACAACAATTTTATCTTACTGTATTATCATATTATTGTATAAGCTGTTGTATTTCTGAATAAAATAAAATAAATATTAAAATAAAAAGGTCAATACTACAATATTATACGGAGGTATTTACTATAACGGCGAAACGCTGAATGCCGCCCGCGCGTCCATTCAGACACTATATATGTACACACACAGACATGCTATCTCTTTCACTCACATATCTCACAATTATGAACCAGGTGAATGTTCCACACTAATAGGTAAATGGGTCAATGTATGAATAATACTTTTAGTTAAATAATGTTGAATAAATGAAATTAAATTAAAAGGGCACAATTCGACGGTAAAGATGCGCACAGCAAAACAGAGCACAGATTAAATATCTGACAAATTCACATTTTCTTTTTTAAATATATATAAATATATGTAAACTCGAAGCAAACATATGCAACTCCTGCCCCCCTAGACAACATGTCATTAAAGCTAAGCGTTATATCGCTAAGCGATAGAAATGTATGAAATTGGTGTCTGTCACGTGATGTCATAGCCACCAATACCATACATTTACTATCGCTTAGCGATATAACGCTTAGCTTAAATGGCATGTTGTCTAGGGGGGCAGATCACTCAAACAATTTCTGTTGTACCCAGTACAAGATCTATTAATATATGAGTTAAGCATATAGTTTGTTCTAGAAGATTCTATATAAAAGAAAGACTGGTTTCTATTTCTTCTAAGTGGACAGTGAAAATGGAGTGAGATTAGACGGGGTGTACTGTCGATCAAAACATTAATAATTATGTAAATAAAACAAAATTACATAAATAATGCAGTTTTTTTTACATAAAAATATTATAAGTAAGTGTTTTCAATATTATAAATATGTGTTTCAAAAGTGTATCCAATAATCGAGGACTGTGTGACGACAAAGTTGAATGAATTTGTTTATAAATTAGTTACAATTATTAAAGTACATTATTATTAATAGTGAAAAAGGAATATGCCATTGTATATCATGTGTTGATTTCTCTGAATTTACATTTCTTTGTAGAAAACAACATGAATTTTATAAAAATGTCACCATTATACTAAAAAATAACATTGATTTTATAAAAATAAAAAAAATACTAACACCATTTTCCTACAAAAAAGGAATACAATTTTTCTGTAATAATAATAGAAATATTAACACAACTTTCCTACAAAAATAATACCACTTTTGTTACAGAAAAGTGGTATTATTTTTGGAGAGGAGTGGTCTTACTATCTGTGTTGCTGTGTTGACACAAAATAGGTGTTATTTTTGTAGGAAAGGGGTGATACTTGTGGTATTTTAACAGAAAAGTGGTATTATTTTTGGAGAGGAGTGGTCTTACTATCTGTGTTGCTGTGTTGACACAAAATAGGTGTTATTTTTGTAGGAAAGGGGTGATACTTGTGGTATTTTAACAGAAAAGTGGTATTATTTTTGTAAGAGAGTGGTGTTAATATCTATTTTTACACATAATGGGTGTTAATTTGTAGGAAAGCTGTGTTAATATTTCTTATTATTATTATAGAAAAGAGGTATTATTTGTGTCGAAGAGTGGTCTTACTTTCTGTGTTGATTTTACACAAAATGTGTTTTTTTTTGGAAGGAAAGGGGTGATAATACTTGTGGTATTTTAACCGAAAAGTGGTATTATTTTTGTAGGAGAGTGGTGTTAATATCTGTGTTATTTTTACACATAATGGGTGTTAATTTGTAGGAAAGCTGGGTTAACATTTCTTATTATTATTACAGAAAAGAGGTATTATTTGTGTCGAAGAGTGGTCTTACTTTCTGTGTTGATTTTACACAAAATGTGTTTTTTTTTGGAAGGAAAGGGGTGATAATACTTGTGGTATTTTAACCGAAAAGTGGTATTATTTTTGTAGGAGAGTGGTGTTAATATCTGTGTTATTTTTACACATAATGGGTGTTAATTTGTAGGAAAGCTGGGTTAACATTTCTTATTATTATTACAGAAAAGAGGTATTATTTGTGTCGAAGAGTGGTCTTACTTTCTGTGTTGATTTTACACAAAATGTGTTTTTTTTTGGAAGGAAAGGGGTGATAATACTTGTGGTATTTTAACCGAAAAGTGGTATTATTTTTGTAGGAGAGTGGTGTTAATATCTGTGTTATTTTTACACATAATGGGTGTTAATTTGTAGGAAAGCTGGGTTAACATTTCTTATTATTATTACAGAAAAGAGGTATTATTTGTGTCGAAGAGTGGTCTTACTTTCTGTGTTGATTTTACACAAAATGTGTTTTTTTTTTGGAAGGAAAGGGGTGATAATACTTGTGGTATTTTAACCGAAAAGTGGTATTATTTTTGTAGGAGAGTGGTGTTAATATCTGTGTTATTTTTACACATAATGGGTGTTAATTTGTAGGAAAGCTGGGTTAACATTTCTTATTATTATTACAGAAAAGAGGTATTATTTGTGTCGAAGAGTGGTCTTACTTTCTGTGTTGATTTTACACAAAATGTGTTTTTTTTTTGGAAGGAAAGGGGTGATAATACTTGTGGTATTTTAACCGAAAAGTGGTATTATTTTTGTAGGAGAGTGGTGTTAATATCTGTGTTATTTTTACACATAATGGGTGTTAATTTGTAGGAAAGCTGGGTTAACATTTCTTATTATTATTACAGAAAAGAGGTATTATTTGTGTCGAAGAGTGGTCTTACTTTCTGTGTTGATTTTACACAAAATGTGTTTTTTTTTGGAAGGAAAGGGGTGATAATACTTGTGGTATTTTAACCGAAAAGTGGTATTATTTTTGTAGGAGAGTGGTGTTAATATCTGTGTTATTTTTACACATAATGGGTGTTAATTTGTAGGAAAGCTGGGTTAACATTTCTTATTATTATTACAGAAAAGAGGTATTATTTGTGTCGAAGAGTGGTCTTACTTTCTGTGTTGATTTTACACAAAATGTGTTTTTTTTTGGAAGGAAAGGGGTGATAATACTTGTGGTATTTTAACCGAAAAGTGGTATTATTTTTGTAGGAGAGTGGTGTTAATATCTGTGTTATTTTTACACATAATGGGTGTTAATTTGTAGGAAAGCTGGGTTAACATTTCTTATTATTATTACAGAAAAGAGGTATTATTTGTGTCGAAGAGTGGTCTTACTTTCTGTGTTGATTTTACACAAAATGTGTTTTTTTTTGGAAGGAAAGGGGTGATAATACTTGTGGTATTTTAACCGAAAAGTGGTATTATTTTTGTAGGAGAGTGGTGTTAATATCTGTGTTATTTTTACACATAATGGGTGTTAATTTGTAGTAAAGCTGGGTTAACATTTCTTATTATTATTACAGAAAAGAGGTATTATTTGTGTCGAAGAGTGGTCTTACTTTCTGTGTTGATTTTACACAAAATATGTTTTTTTTTGGAAGGAAAGGGGTGATAATACTTATGGTATTTTAACCGAAAAGTGGTATTATTTTTGTAGGAGAGTGGTGTTAATATCTGTGTTATTTTTACACATAATGGGTGTTAATTTGTAGGAAAGCTGGGTTAACATTTCTTATTATTATTACAGAAAAGAGGTATTATTTGTGTCGAAGAGTGGTCTTACTTTCTGTGTTGATTTTACACAAAATGTGTTTTTTTTTGGAAGGAAAGGGGTGATAATACTTATGGTATTTTAACCGAAAAGTGGTATTATTTTTGTAGGAGAGTGGTGTTAATATCTGTGTTATTTTTACACATAATGGGTGTTAATTTGTAGGAAAGCTGGGTTAACATTTCTTATTATTATTACAGAAAAGAGGTATTATTTGTGTCGAAGAGTGGTCTTACTTTCTGTGTTGATTTTACACAAAATGTGTTTTTTTTTGGAAGGAAAGGGGTGATAATACTTGTGGTATTTTAACCGAAAAGTGGTATTATTTTTGTAGGAGAGTGGTGTTAATATCTGTGTTATTTTTACACATAATGGGTGTTAATTTGTAGGAAAGCTGGGTTAACATTTCTTATTATTATTACAGAAAAGAGGTATTATTTGTGTCGAAGAGTGGTCTTACTTTCTGTGTTGATTTTACACAAAATGTGTTTTTTTTTTGGAAGGAAAGGGGTGATAATACTTGTGGTATTTTAACCGAAAAGTGGTATTATTTTTGTAGGAGAGTGGTGTTAATATCTGTGTTATTTTTACACATAATGGGTGTTAATTTGTAGGAAAGCTGTGTTAATATTTCTTATTATTATTACAGAAAAGATGTAATATTTGTGTAGAAAACTGATCTTAATTTCTGTGTTATTTTCACACAAAATAGTTGTTTTTCTTGTAGGAAAGGAATGTTAATATTTGTGGTATTTTTACAGAAAAGTGGTGTTATTTTTGTAGGAAAGCTGTGTTAATATTTCTATTATTATCACTGAAAAGTGGTATTATTTTTGTAGGAAAGATGTGTTAATATTAACACCACTTTCCTACAAAATTAAAACCACTTTTCTGTAGTAATAATAGAAATATTAACACAGCTTTCCTACAAAAATAACACCCATGTTGTGTAAAAATAACACATATATTAACACCACTCTCCTATAAAAATAATACAATTTTTCTATAATAAAAATAGAAATATTAACACAGCTTAGATTGTCAAACATGTAAATTCCTAAGAGAATTATGACTGGTCATCCAAGAGAAAGAAGGAAGATAGGAAGACCCAGGTTGCGATGGGAGGACGAGGTGAGGAGGGATGCAGCGCAGCTCTTAAGTGTTACAAACTGGAGGACGGCAGCTGAGAACAGACGAGGTTGGAGGCAAAAGTTGAAGAAAGCCATGGCTCGACTTGGGCTGTAACGCTATCATGTCATGTATACATCACGAGGTGTTGGTTTTGAACTTACGTTAAAATCAATTCTCTCAAGGTCAACATCTCCATCTTAGTATATATGATATAGAACTCACCAATAGCATATGAAGTTGGAAGTGCATCCTGCAACGGAAACTGAACTGTACGGCCGTATGTTTTTTGACCACGGTGTCTCGATCTGGATTTATTACGGCTGGGAATCTAAAACAAATATAAAAATATCATTAACACAATTATATCTTCATTTCTTCCCAAAAATCCCTTTCTTTCAATAGAAATTCAAACTGTCCGACCAAATGTCAAATATTCGCAACTTTTGGCCGAAGCTAAAACCGTAGGTTTGGTCATAGTCGCAACCTTCAGCTGAAGCCGAATGTTTGGTCATAGTCGCAACCTTCAGCTGAAGCGGAATGTTCGTTCATAGATGCATTCTTCGGCCGAAGCTGAATTGGAATGTTCAGTTAGTCGCAATCTTCAGTTTTTACTGTTTTTAGCATCCAATCTGCTTCGGACACTAAAAATTCAACCGCACTTGACCCACAATTTGTCCAATTTTTAAATCATATAGAAAGTCAAAATTAATTCTTATTTAAAATGTCAGAAATAAAATCTACAATTCACTATAGATATTGTGGCAGCACAGCGCCTTACGACCGCCATGTCAAATGGATGCATACTTCTCCTAGCGTTCAATCAGCGAGCATCGATCTTTCTGGAATTTGGCACTAGGGGGGTATTTTAACGATTACATGAAAATTCTTCGAAACACAATTGTTCGAATGCGCAATTGTACGAATAACAATTTTTCGAAAATCAGTTATCAGAATGACAATTGTCCGAAAGCAAATTATTCGAACTAACATTTGTTGGAAAACCAATTGACCGAATTTAATATATTTTTGTGTCATTATGTTGCCTCCTTTGACATATTTGTTGCCAGTAAACCCATATAGCCATTTTCGGTCACAAAATTTTCAAAGTAGTCACAAGTAGTCGCAGTGTCTGAAAGTGTGGTAACAGTTACCACACTTTGTGACCGAAAAAATTCGGTAACAAAGTGTGGACTTTGTGTCGACACCGTGTCGACACAAAGTGTACACATTGTGTAGACTTTCATTCTATACACTTTGCGACTAGTTTGCGACTAGTGTACACTTTGGGAAAAAGTGTAGTAACGTGTGGTAACAGTGTGGAAACATTGTTACCAGAATATTTAAATCTACACACAATGTGTGGTAACGTTACCACACTGTTACCACACTTCTAGTCGCGATCATTACAATGCTAAATGTAAAGAAAATGTCATAACTTCTCAAACTGTTTCGATAGAGTGCCACGTATTGTCATCAAAATTGCATTCATTATGAGCAAACAACCAAAACGATTCCGTCAGTCATCGACTTTCTACAGAAAAGTGAAAAAGTTAATTAATTTATAAAACCTAACTCCAAGTAAATATTTTTATTTACCTGTTTAAATATTTCATTTCCAAATATATGAGCGAAATGTGTTCTTAGTTTATGATACCTTTCTAACTATGTTTAATTAGTTCATCTAAAGCCGTATTCGTATTTATCTGATGTGAATAAATAATAATGTGTATTGATTGTCTACCTAAACAGGAATTTTTCCTACTTAGTTTGACAAATAGAATTTTTTTTTTGAACACTTAACATGATACCTCGAATACCTACATCATTATATTTTCATACTTTATTATTACATCTGTATTTTTTTTTTAATTATTTATAATCAGAGATACCTATTTGTTTTCCTTTAGGTCTTTTTGTAAAGAAAATAAATATATTTTTATTAATCATTTAGTCGAAGCTCTCGGAGTGTTCATATGTTCGCAATGTCAAAACAACTGAATTGTATATTATACTAGGGGCTTCGCCCCTTCTGCTCCCGCGGCCCGGGCCTTTTTGCCGCTCCGCGGCTTTTAATTGGGCCGCTTCGCGCCTATATTTTTAAAATCCCAAATGCCTCTGTTTAAAAAAAAAATTGCCAAAATTCCTCTATTTTTAAAATCACTGTAATGACAATCGTTATAGAAAAATGTGGCGTTTGGTTCTCGCTGCCTAAATTTTCAGCCATATCTGAATCATTATTAAATTAATAATGAATATTTTTGAACGCGAACATTATTTGAGGTAAAATTGTTTTACTTTTAATTGTTTGTTCGGACAAACCAAAAAAGATAGCGTATCGTATTATTATTATAGATAGAAAAAATACTAGCGATTCTGATTCGTAACAACACAGCACTGGAGCGTGCAGTGTGCACACTAGTCAATATGCTATGAGCATGAGTCATGACTAGAGACCTGAATTTATCGGAGGTTTTTTTTTTGAAAAGCGGTGTTATTTTTATAGAAAAGCGGTGTTATTTTTTAAGAAAGGGGTGTTATTTTTAAGAAGTCGGTGTTATTTTTTGTGAAAGCGGTGTTATTTTTTAAGAAAAGTGATGTTTAGAATTGTTTAAAATTTAGAATTGCAAGTTCTGTTTGCATTATAAAAGATAATAGGCTTAAATAATTTATATAATTAAAATTAAAATTGTTTGAAAAATTAAAAACAAATAGAACTTTATCACTCTAAATAACAATTTTTTGCATCAAATTTAAATTGCTTCAAAATTGAAAATATACATTGCAGCCAAATTGTTTTCTTTAAGATTGGTTATTCTGTCAAACTTCATACAAAACAGTATTGTATGAAGATAAAAATCTTTCTGAATCGACATTATTTTATTTAAAAATACTCCAAACACAACGTAAAACAACAAATAAAATTACTAGAAATGTCTCAACTGTAAATAATCAAAACAATTTGTTATTTTTTTGCGAAAATGACGGTAAAAATGACAAAAAATCGGTGATATTTTCCAAAAACGTCAAAATTCGCGTTATTCGCGAAAAATTTAAATAAATTTTGTATGTAGTTAGTAATAAAATTTTGTTGGTAGTTTAAAAAAATGTTTCTACTAACTTATTTCGCTACTAACTTATTACCTAGTATGAAATAAGTTTGATATTAGTCCTCGTTTTGTACGAAAAGTAGTTTTAATTTTTCTATAGGACGTGTCATTTAGCCATAATCCAATTTGAAAGATTGAAGAAATCTTAAATATTTCAAATTTTATAAAAAAGGGTTCATTTATATAAAAAAATCAATTCTTAGTAGATTTAATTTTTATTAAAAAAAAGTTAAAGTGATATTGTTTAAAAACAACGAAAAAAAAAACAGTTTTTTTGACAGCCAATTTACACATATTTTTGAAATTTGCAAATCTGGATTTGTAATCCCAATAATAGTTCTCTAATCATCCTTCTAAAAATCAATAATACTCCATTTTAGGTAGGTGTGCATTTTTAGATTGGGTTATTACGTTTTTTTCATATATTATGTTCATGCATCCAAAATAAACCTATTTGAATGATTCTTGTGTATTTAAGTCTTTCTTCGTCTAAAAAAATCGTTCATAATATTTTTTGCTATATTTTTGTTTGTAAATGCTTTTGTTAGCGTATTATTAAACACATAAATAAATAATGTTGTGAAGTTTCTAATACTTTGAGAATAACTGGTAGCAAAAAGGACGTGAAGCCATTTTGTAAATTCGGTAACTTTGTTACTACTTCTGGAAACATGTCGACACATGTCGACTTTGTGTGGTAACTTTGTGACTAGATTGCGACCACATTATGCTATATGTCAAATATAATTTTGTTTTATTATTCACTACAATTTTATACTTTTTGTTGATTATATAACTAATTTTTAGTATTATAATTTGTTATTTATTGAAACAAAAGCTTCAGAGCTTTCTAAATGCATGTTTTTTTTAGTGAAAATATAATAAATATTTCGCTATTATTGTTTAAATTACGATTACATGGTGTCCCGTTGGACAATTTCAACCTATTTTAACAAATTACACAATGAATTTCTTTTCCCATTAAAAATGTAGCCTTATAAAGTCATATTTAGCAATATTCAAAATAAACACTTGACAAACTTTAATGGCGGTGTTGTATTGTTTTTTTTTTATCTATCATTCTCGCATAAATGTCAAACGAGTTGAAAGCAAGTGAGCGAATGATGAACTAAATGCGGTCGCAAACTGGTAACAATGTTACCACACGGCGTCGGAACATTGTGACCGAATGTTACTGTGTCCACTCCTCCCCATTTCTAGTCGCCGTTACGACACAGTGTGCACACGGCGACTGAAATATGTTACTAGAATACAATGTTTCGACACAAACTGTGTCGACACGTGTCGACACGGCGACTGGAATTGGCTATATGGGAAATATATTCGATGAAGACTATTATTACTTGTTGTATTATTGTTGGGTAGGTACGTATGTTTGCACATTTTTAATAATTGATGATTGACAGCGCGATGCGTCGCCATGTTGTTTATTCCATAGATTTTTATATACTATGTAGATGTAGTAGGTACTCCGTGAAAAAGTGAGTCATGGAATATCGCGCGTTTGACGTTTTGGTTAGATTTGGTTAGGTTTAATTAGATCAGAATTTAAATTTATAAAAAGGTAAAAATTAAAAAAAAAATTTGAACTTGAAATCGTTCGTGTGCCGTCCAAATACTCAAACATGCCGCTTCGGGCACGCGTGCCCTGGGTTCGCCATCCCTGGTCTATACTACTGAATGTAATTTAATCAATTCAATAATTGAATGAATTAATACAATGTTACTGTAATAATAATAATGTCATTTGTATAGCGCCGTTTAATGATTCGAGATCAT
This sequence comes from Molanna angustata, assembly GCA_963576475.1. Taxonomy (NCBI): domain Eukaryota; kingdom Metazoa; phylum Arthropoda; class Insecta; order Trichoptera; family Molannidae; genus Molanna; species Molanna angustata. The sequence continues at coordinate 24,748,704 of OY754983.1, read as the reverse complement.
ACCAAGGGCGCTGATACGTACTGTAAATGCCATTTCCCTCAAGGGGTAGGCAGAGAAAACCACATGACACATTTTCTTATCTTGACACACATCCATCGTCTCATACATGTTTGTCTGTTGTTCAAGCATCTTACGTTCCCCTCTCAGTACATATATTGTTCACATGGTCGTTCATTGGACGAACCCAGACTTCTTATTCCATTCCTGTCAGGTCAGGCGTTTTTCATTCAATCTTCTCAGCGCCCAGAACCATCTCTACCTATTTTACCACGTACCTATTTTTTCAATTTGATATTGCATCATTATTGCAAAATGAATCATTTTGAAAAAAATTACTTAGATAGTTTGGATATTAAATAATAAGGATACGTCAATTTTTGACATTTTTATCTTATATTTCTAAAAAACTCCAAGCCATAGAGCAATACATATTTTTTTAAATTAAAGAAGACAAAAATATCTGGACAAATATGTCGTGACATTTGCAATGCTTCGGGTTTAGTAAAGAAACTGATGATGATGATATTTATTCTATTTTCATACTCTGCCATGTCTATGTCTAGCTTGCATATGTCAATAATGGCATTAAATAAATAAATAAAATAAATAAATAAATATTACTACTCATACATAACGAAAGAATATAAAGAAAACTATATAATTTCGACTTACTTTTCTCTGAGTTGACTTATTAAAATCTCAGCTTTGCAGATCATACGAGGTATTAACAGGAGGGCCAAGATAGCATCGTGATCTCCTGAATAATAACAAAAAAGTAAATAAATTAGAGTGTGTTGGTATATTATATACATACGAAAGAAAGGCAATTGTGGTTTCACTGGGTTCATGAATCCAGGCCCACGAGCACAGATTACCAGAGTACCAGCCAGTCAGAACAGGTGAGCCACATGGACTTGCGACCATATATGCAGGATTAAGGGGCCCCTTTATGTCACACTCACCACCACCCATCAACTGACTGATACTCCACTCCCCTGTGCAACCAAATCCAACAGGACGCGGATAATGCTGCTTTTACAACTCTATCTAGAAGTTCTTTTATTTTACCCCTAGGTCCTTAAAGTAGAAATATAAAGACTTTGCAGGCAGGTCTCTCGCCCCCACCTCTACACCATATATACTTGTGCTAAAGCCATTTTGAACTGTACCACCTCTCTACTAGTTCCTTGTACTTGCTTATTTAGTTTGTATTGGTGGTCTTTTGTAATATTTGTGTCCCATGGAACAGTCATCTCCACATAAATAACACTTTTCAATGAAAGAGAGTATATTGTCAAGTCAGGCCTAAGAGACGAGATGCAGATCTCCTTTGGAAGGTTATGTCTCTCTGTTCTCGTATCCATTAGGATATTCCAGTCATCTGACTTCCCAATTATTGATATTAATTTCTTTGTTGTAGGACTAACTTTTTGTCCCGGTTTTACAAATGTTACAATCGACTGTTTCCATTTGGTTAATCCTTTGATTGCTCTTGCCACCGCTAGGCTGGAAGCCTTTATCAAGTGTAAAGATTTTGACGAAAAACATATACCTATAAGACTTTCAAAAATTGGACTGATAGGGAACGCAATAAAAAGTAATAATTGGTGTACATTGCACAAGCGCATTAAGTAATCACGTGAACCAGCCAATGACAGGTCGTAAGTCCTGTAGGTCCAATGTTCCAACTAAAATCTACTATTGAGGTATTAAAAATTTATCTTAAAAATACAATTAAGGATTTTTTTCAATTCCTTTATATTTTTTGTTTAAATCTCGTTGCACTCCATCCAGGCTTGGGTCTACCATAGCTAGGTCTACCATGGGGCAATTAGGAGTAAAAATAAATGAAAATGACGGGTGAACCTCCTCTGGTCATGAGATGTTCCGGCATGTAGGCGCGGAGCAGCGCGGCATGTTCCAGGGCCTGTCGCAGCTGCAAGGCCCGGAGCTGGAGGTCCACGGCCCTGGTGCTGCTGACTCCTCGCTGGCTCTGCACACCCTCCAGACTCTGGGGCTCCATCACTGTAACGGCCGTCACTGCAAACAACATATTATTAAAAATTTAATGTTTTTTCAATTTTGCATACACGCAAAAATTGGATTGGTAAGGCAAAGTTGGGTACTCACACACACACGCACGCACGCACGCACACACACACACACACAAAATTACCAAATAATAAATAAATTTGGAATGGTAAAATAAAACCAAAGTTTTCAGTTCTACTAATTTTAGTAACTTTGGTTTTATTTTACCATTCCAAATTTATTTATTATTTGAAATGGAGTTCTACCAAGAATTGTCCGTAGAAAAGTTAAAAAAAAAAAAAAAAAATTACCATTTTATTACATCCTTTCCTATCATATTTTGCCTTGGCATAAAAAACGACCTACCTACCGGCTGTATGCAAAATAAAAGAAGAAGTATTGTTGCATGTAAAATTATTCTCTCATCCAACTGTCGATTTGTTCAAGAGAACTTTGTTTTCTAAACATATCGACAAAGTTTCAAGCCAAGATACGTGAGATTTGTATGCATTGTCTACATTTCTCACAACTTTGAAGTCATAAAACACCAATTTCGCAGGCTTCACAGCATATATGTTCTATATACGGATTTACTCAGAATTCGGAGTAGAACATAAATGTCAAAAATCGGGGTATACTTATTATTTTCCTACAAGAATATAACATACATGACATAATTAAAAAGTTGAGGTATATTTTTCTTTATTAATATCCAAACTAACTATGGAGATTATTTTTTTCAAAATGATTCGTTTTGTAGTAATGATGCAAAATCAAATTGAAACGAGTGGGTTGTGGCCAACACTAAACTCTCCACTACACAATGAAGCTTCCCTGCTAATATTACACTCTAATATCAATATGAAATCAAATATGTAACTAAACATTGCTAAACATAAAAATTCTCCTATATATTTTTCATACAAAATATCGATTAATAGAAACATAATTATTGAAAGGATATTTAAGGTTGGCAAACTCTGAATGCAGTTTTGTGAAAATTCTTTTTTTTGCATAAATAATTCAAATAAAATGAAAATATCTCAAATTTCCAGGTCGTGAGAGCATTTTTAAAGTTTTAACAGATGAAATCATAGAGAAATAATTAACCGTTGTCTATGGAAAACTAATCAGCTCCAAGTTTATGTACTTCACACATATGGTATCATTATGAAGTTCATCAGTCTTTTGGTTTGGGCTGTACAGAGGACACAAATTTTCAAATTTGTGTACGGCATACGGCATACACACAAAAACATCACGATGAAACTCAAAGTATACACTCTCTAAATGATACCCATTGAGAAATTGATGTAAAAAAAATATGCTTAAAAATTGTGAAATCATGACTCTCCACTATTCCATAGTTGGTAGTGGAGAGTAAAAATAGGTACGTTGGCAGCAGTTGCCATCTTAGATAAATATATCAATGATAGCAACACATATGTACCTTGAGCGACATCCTTCTCGTTAAGCCTGTCCCTGTACTGCTGGCACTGTTCCGTGAGCCTCTGCACCAGCTCCCTGAACTTGGCTATAGTTTGGTCTCGGTCAAGAACAGTCTCCAAGGCCGCCTCACGTTCCCTGATTGCCTGAGGAAGATCACATCAAACTGACGTTAGATGATAGCGAGAACCATATTTTTTGGATGTTTAATTTATTTATTTATTTAATTTCACAAACTACGAGACACCGGATTCGAATAGTGCTTCCACTCTATTCTTTTATCATAGTTAAGAGTCGGGTTATCGAAAATACAACAGGCAACAATAACATCTCTCGTAAATCAGCAATGTGGTTCACAATCACACATTCTGAATGTAGTGTCTTTTTGGGTGAGACGAGACATGTGCCGTGCAGCATGTGCCGTGCTTTTACAAGGTAATGCACACCCACATTTTGGGATATACCGTGACAGTATGAATAAGAAAATGTCACGTATACTTTAGACCGAGACTTTTAGAGTGCCTCAGACTAACCTGGCTGGCACACAAAATAATGTGTATTACAAAGTACATCAACTGTTTAATGATTTGCCAGAATGTGTGAAGGAAGCATCTGGTCTTGCCACTTTTTGTCACCTAAGTGTTGAATACATAAAGGAAAAGTTCTTTTAAGATATTGTGTGCTTCCTTTGTATTTTTGTGTAATATTTTGAATATTTCTTGTTTTTATATATTTCATACAGTAAAAACTTTTTATTTTTTCAACTTGTTAATATGCTTATTGGTTATACTAGATGTAAGAAAATGAATTTATTTTTTACATCTAAATAAAATATACATAAATACATACTGCGTTTCACTTAAAATTGAACTTCATAGTGATGTTGGTACGTTTCACTTAAAAGTGCAGAGTCATGTTGGTATGTTTCATTTAAAAGTGCAGAGTCATGTTGATACGTTTCACTTAAAAGTGCAGACTCATGTTGGTACATTTCAGTTAAAATTGAACTTCATAGTCATGTTGGTACGTTTCACTTAAAAGTGCAGTCATGTTGGTACGTTTCACTTAAAAGTGCAGAATCATGTTGGTATGTTTCATTTCAAAGTGCAGACTCATGTTGGTACGTTTAACTTAAAATTGAACTTCATAGTCATGTTGGTACCTTTCACTTAAAAGTGCAGAATCATGTTGGTACGTTTCACTTAAAAGTGCAGAGTCATGTTGGTACGTTTCATTTAAAAGTGCAGAGTCATGTTGGTACGTTTCATTTAAAAGTGCAGAGTCATGTTGGTACGTTTCACTTAAAAAGTGCAGTCATGTTGGTACGTTTCACTTAAAAGTGCAGAGTCATGTTGGTACGTTTCATTTAAAAGTGCAGAGTCATGTTGGTACGTTTCACTTAAAATTGAACTTCATAGTCATGTTGGTACAACTGTCAGTCAGTCAAATAAACTTAATAATGTTGCCATATTGCCAAATTAATCTAATATTAATAATAAACACTTCCTTGCATCCCGCGCAAGGTGCGAGTTTATTGCCATGTGACAATTTCTTCCAACTAACCAGTGTTTCCAGTCCAGAGAACCAATATTTGCGTGAGAAATGAATTTAAATAAACTTTTCGTCTGCTGGGGATCGAATCCAGGAAGCCCCGCACTGAAGCCAAACTAATAATTTTTCGATAAATCTGAAATTTCTAAATTACGGCAAAACCATTTTGGAATAATGCCAGTGGCTGACCCAATGAAGAGTAATATTATTGTTACCTAAAGTTGTGTATTTTCAATATTTTTCATCAAAAATTTATTTATTAAATATTTTATGATTGCTTATATAATATACAATTTAAATATATATGGTAAAAGTATGTAAACAAGTTAAAAAAAGCCGACCACCGTGGCACAGTTGGAAAGCCGTTCCGTTTTGTGCGGACGTCCTGGGTTCGATTCCCAGCAGAGGAGAAAATTTATTTTTCACGCAAATATTGCTTCTCTAGGCTGGAAACACTGGTCAGTTGGAAGAAATAGCCATACGGCAATAAACTCGCCACTTGCGCGGGGTGCAAGGAAGTGTTTATAATTATCATTATTAAAAAATGAATTAATAATTCTGGCGTGGTTCAGAGGAGAGATGTATGCGGTAGCATTGTTGAGGTACACATTTGTCTAATTGATATGATTGAGTGAGTGTATCACCTCCCTGGTGGCTGCGTGGGCCATGTCCAGTTCCTCTCGCAGATCCTGCTCCAGTTCGTGGTTGGACTCCACCAGCTGTTCGTGGACCTCCTGCAGGGCCTCCAGTTCGGCCACCTCCTCTTTCAGCTGCGCCACCTGCAGACACAAATAACAACATTTCGTCAATCACACATCTTTAATTATACCCTAAGTTTGTACGAGTTAAGCAGTTTACACTTCCCATTTAGTCAGTGTCTGACCAAAGGTCAGATTTTAAAATATAATATACCTATATTAAAATTATGCAATTTCATTATGCCTATATCGTTATAAATACATTAAAAGACTTTTACAATAAAAATCTTAAAATTTACTATAATGTCTTGTGTATTGTTTTATACATAATTTCATAATCTCATTTATTTCATAGGTTTTTTTTATATTCTTAAGGACATTTTCATTCGGAAGGAAAATAAAATGTTGTACGGTAAACTATCAAAATGGCGGCATTGTATTACAAAATGCATACTGTAACTCAACGATAAATAAATAACGAATGCTTGGCCGTTCTGACATTTCCTCGTCCTGTCTCTTTCTCGCACATCGTTCGCTACGGAGGGGTGGCTCGTCCGGGCTATATAAGGCCATCCCGTGCACTTTACAAGGCAGAGTTCCGCAGCTCCTGCCCGGGTTAACATCTCTAAGCTTTATGCCCAGTGTGCTGGACTAATGTCTTGAGATACCTACCTATACAGTTCGGAGCACCTGTTCGGGTTAATATCTAACACTTTACGCCCAGTGTGCTGGACTATTGTACTAAGATACATACCTACGCAGTTGAAACATATCCGTTAGTGAAACCTACATATCTGATAAGACGATACAAACTAGTCTGCGAACCTACTACTATTATCATCATCATTTTCGACAACCTGTTTAAAAATAGGTTAAATATTATAATTAAACAAAATAATCATATTTTTTTTTACTAAAACGTTAAATAATACTTGAAAATATATTTAATTGGTGTAAATATGTACGTCTAACTTTTAAGTTAACAGATATTTGGGTACAAAAAGCACTCCTTTTGACAGGTGTATCATTGGATATTTAGTATGAAAAAAATAAAAATCAAAATATATTTAATAGTTAAACACTTTACCTATCACATTTTTTTAGCTCGACACTGCGTCGGGTATACTGGTACATGCACGCACATAAATTAAATTTTTGATGCTCTTATTTTTCCTGAAGGCGTTAGACAAACACACACTAGGTTACACCATCATTGCTTTATTACTTTAGACAAAATAATTAATGTACGTAGCAAAATGACAATGTTTAAACAATGAAATTTAGCCAGTATCTGTTTTTAGTGGCTGTTGGGAAACATCGGCCTTGACCAAAACTACGGCTTATTATTGGCCAAGGCCGAAGCCGAACGTTTGGTCAAACACTACATTTAGTATTCTACGTCTTTTTGTTTTAGGTTGAAAATGTTGATTAAACACATTGAATAAATCTCACCTCGTCTTCTAGCGCCATCTTCCTTTCTCCGAGTTGCTCTACCATTTCCTCCGCTCCTAGTGCTGCGTCCACCTACACAGACAACAAATCAATCAATATTGTTTTATTCAACACATGGATAAATTAAATTCTTCCGATAGGAAAACATCATATAATATCGTACAATAATCATACAATATCATAGTTATAGATCAAAAATGAAACAAGCAATTATTATTAATAATTTATGTGTATTTTGTCGGCTTCAATTTATTAACGTGTATTTTGTCGACCTTAATTAATTAACATGTATTTTGTCAGCCATGATATAATTACGTGTGTTATGTCGGCCTTAATTTTTTAATGTGTATTTTGTCGGCCATGATTTAACTTGGTGTATTTTGCTGACCTCAATTTATTTATTTGTAATATGTCAGCCTCGTTTTATTACATGTATTTTATAGGTCTACTTATTTATGTGTATTTTGTCGGCCTTAATTTATTTAAGTGTATTTTGTCGGCCTCAATTTATTTAAGTGCATCTTGTTGGCCTCATTCTATTATACGTATTTCATTGGTCTTAATTTATTTATGTGTATTTTGCCGACTTCAATTTATTTATGTGAATTTTGTCGGCCTCAATTTATTTACATGTATTATATAGGTAGTTATGTATTTATGTGTATTTTGCCAACTTCAATTTATTTATTTGTATTTTATTGGCCATAATTTATATACTTTTATTTTGTTAACCTCAATTTAATACATATATTTTATAGGCCTTAAATTATTGACGAGTATTTTGTCGCCTTTCGTGGCTGAGTCAATTTGGTATCTGACTACTGAGCCAAAGGTATCGGGTTCGATTCCCGGTGGAGACGCAGTTTATAATTGTGTCTTCAGTTTGAATCTGTGACACGGTAAACATCATGTTTTTCCAAAATTAACCAACTTGTGTGTCAAATTAATATTTGAGATAGTACCTTTTAATTGTTAGCTGCGTGATCGATATGCGCGCTTGCGCAACCTTCACCGATAATGTCTTAGAAAAACCAACATACATTTGGACCAAATACATATACAAGCATTAGATTTAGATGACAAATTAATTGAGCAGTACAAAAGGTCACAATGCAAGGAATACATAATAATAACAATAGTAAGCATTAGTTTTATAATCCAGGAACAATAATACAGGTTTAGTTCTTTTTACCTACTCCTCAAGGGGCACATAATGATGGTATGTATGTATGTATGTATCTTACTTAGAATTCTCTCTACGATATAAATAGGAACAACAAAAACAGGAGGCACCGGCTTAGAATAGTGCTTCCACTCTTTTCTATTACTGTTTTCGAGTGTCCCGTAAGAGCCGGGTAATAGAAAATACAACAGGCCACAATAACATCTGACATAGTTCAGCAATGAGGTTCACCATCACACATTCTGAATGTAGTGCCTTTTTAGGAGAGACGAGACTGGTGTGTGGGTATACACATGTGTTGTGCTCCCTTTTATAAGGCAATGCACACCCGCACACCTTTCGCTGGTTACCCAACATTGTGGGATATGCAGTGATGGTATGAATGAAAGTATGAATGAACAAAAACAGGAACATTTATATTTTATCAGACAGCCAGGCAGCCCTTAAGGCACTAGAATCATACCAGGTTATATCAAAACTGGTATGGGACTGTTTAAAGTACCTTGAAAGACTAGGCGAATACAACAAAATACATCTTGTATGGGTACCTGGACATAAAGGTATAGAGGGAAACGAGAGAGCAGATAAGCTAGACAAAAAGGGATCAGGGCTACCTTTCATAGGACCTGAACCAGCAGTTGGCCTATCTGCAACTACGGTTAAAAATCAATTAAGGACTGGAAAACAATTCAACACAGAGAATTCTGGAAAGCTAGTTGTGGACAACGACAGGTGAAAGAATTCATTGAAGGAACCTCTAAAAAAAGGACAAAGAAGCTGTTAAATCTCAGCAGAGAACAATGACTGGTCTATTCACTGGTCACTGTCATCTGAAATGACACCATTACATAATGGGGATCACTGATGAACCAAACTGTAGGAGGTGTCAACAAGAGGAAGAAACAGCCTCACATGTGATCTGTGAGTGTCCAGCTCTAATGTAATCCAGACACAGACACCTGGGAGCCTTTATACTAAGACCCAAGGACGTGGGAGGCATCTCAATCTGCAAAATATGGGACTAAATTCAAGAAACTGAACTGCTATTGAAATGACAACCTTAAAGGGAGGTGCACAATATATCAAACATGGTAGCAGTGCAGGGGCGAAAGGTCTCACTCCTATCCAATAATAATAGAATTCTCTAAGAAATCTTCCATAAAGTTACCCTAAAGTCGAGATATATCAGAATGCTTTTGGGACCAAGAAACTATTCTGATTAAAAACTGTTTTCAAAATTCACACAAGGTGCTCGGAAGTGTTATCTTAATAATGGGGGTAGGCAGAGAGAACCGTACTCCACATATTTCTATCTTGGCGAGCATCCATTGCCAATATTCATATACACATTCTGTTGTTAATGGTGGTGCCATCCTTTACTTGGACAGCCTTGACCTGAGAATAACAGAAGAGCTTGTACGAGACGATGTATTTATACATACATACCACCTTATTATTCACACGGTCATGCCATCCCTTTCTGGGGCGGCCCCTGCTATTCACTCCATCTATTACACCCATGTATATTTTTGGTCAATCGTTCATTCTTTCAATATGCTCAAACCATCTCAGGACATTCACGTTCATACATAATTTATAATATCCTTCTTTATCATACATTTTCACCTTATATCGTCATTTTTCATTCTATCATATATCATTTTTATTACATACTCTTCTTAGTGATCTCATTTCCACAGCATTTATTCTATTTTCAGGCGTCTTTTGCCACGTCCACGTTTCACTGGCATACATCAAAGTAGGCACTACAATTGCATTATGTACGGCGATTTTGGCTTCCTTTGAGATGCTTGGATCGGACATTACTGGTCTGAGTGCTCCGTTTATTCTATTACCTGCCAAAACTCTTCTTTCAATACCTTTATCAGGTCTTCAATTCCGTTGAAACATACTCCCCAAGTATAAATAATATTCCTCTACTTGTTTTAAGCCATTCATTTTCTACCTTATTCTGGCATTCAGTTCTCTCTGCCTACCCTAAGAGAGAGAGAGAGAGAGAGAGAGAGAGAGACAGTAGCAACACTATCCCAACAATATATAAAGATATTATTTTATGGCGCTGGTCCACTTATTAAAATAACACTCAATTATTATTATTAGCATTATACACTTCCTCAAAAGAATTAGCAGATCAATGCGTAAATTGTAAATTATTTAAAAGATGAAATCTCAAAGAAAGTCAATGTTGCCATCCATAACACAATCGTAGTGCCAACCCTGATGTATGCAAGTCAATGTTGCCATCCATAACACAATCGTAGTGCCAACCCTGATGTATGCAAGTCAATGTTGCCATCCATAACACAATCGTAGTGCCAACCCTGATGTATGCAAGTCAATGTTGCCAACCATAACACAATCGTAGTGCCAACCCTGATGTATGCAAGTCAATGTTGCCATCCATAACACAATCGTAGTGCCAACCCTGATGTATGCAAGTCAATGTTGCCATCCACAACACAATCGTAGTGCCAACCCTGATGTATGCAAGTCAATGTTGCCATCCATAACACAATCGTAGTGCCAACCCTGATGTATGCAAGTCAATGTTGCCAACCATAACACAATCATAGTGCCAACCCTGATGTATGCAAGTCAATGTTGCCATCCATAACACAATCGTAGTGCCAACCCTGATGTATGCAAGTGAAACCTGAACATGGCATAAGTAGCACGGAACCATAATTAATGCAGTTGAAAAAAGAGTGGAACCACTATTCTAGGCAGGTGCCTCACGGCCAAAAAGTATGTTTCAATCATGCAGAATTATATTAATCAGACTTTTTTAAAGAATTTCACTATCGTATTTAGACATAAAAAATGCTTTATACCTACTATAGGTACTATGTTACTGAGAAACGGCAGTTTCTAAGTAACTTAGTAGAGGGGGATTGTTCGGATTATAGGTGTGCTGAGGTTTTCAGATTATTGAGGTTTCAGATTTTTGAGGTGTTTGGATTATTGAGGTTTCAGATCATTGAAGTGTTTGGATTATTGAGGATTCAGATCATTGAAGTGTTTGGATTATTGAGGTTTCAGATCATTGAAGTGTTTGGATTATTGAGGTTTCAGATTTTTGGGGTATTTGGATTATTAAGGTTTCAGATCATTGAAGTGTTTGGATTATTGAGGTTTCAGATCATTGAAGTGTTTGGATTATTGAGGTTTCAGATCATTGAAGTGTTTGGATTATTGAGGATTCAGATCATTGAAGTGTTTGGATTATTGAGGTTTCAGATCATTGAAGTGTTTGGATTATTGAGGTTTCAGATTTTTGGGGTATTTGGATTATTAAGGTTTCAGATCATTGAAGTGTTTGGATTATTGAGGCTTCAGATCATTGAAGTGTTTGGATTATTGAGGTTTCAGATCATTGAAGGGTTTGGATTATTGAGGTTTCAGATTTTTGAGGTGTTTGGATTATTAAGGTTTCAGATCATTGAAGTGTTTGGATTATTGAGGTTTCAGATTTTTGAGGTGTTTGGATTATTAAGGTTTCAGATCATTGAAGTGTTTGGATTATTGAGGTTTTCAGATTATTGAGGTGTTTGGATTATCGAGGCTCTACTGCAGTTTGACTTAACAAAACACGACACAAAAAGCAAAGCAAAAAAAACATAAGAGGGTGGGTATGCTAGATCTTCAAGCAATTGATCCTGGTTCAAACTCAACAGACTCTTAATTGACATGATACCAATTTTGCATAGCAATAATAATTCAATAGATAATATATATTTTTGTTTGTTATGTACATATATAAATGTCTCCTTTACACACGAGTACTTGGTACTTAGGTAAAGGGCAATATGCTATTTTTTAATTTAATTTGTCGGCCTTCATGCCATAGGTCCCGGGTCTGATTCCCGGTGGAGAGGCAGTTTTATTTGTGTCATAATGTGGCAACTTGCTTATTATAGGGCTGTGTTAAATTCATATTTGACATAGGGCCGGTATTACAGTCTCAGAGCTAAACTCAAGTTTTACAAAAATATAGCGTATTACAATGTCCGTTTAAGCCTAATCTTCCCTCAAATACGTCACTAAAACGACAAATATTTAACTCAACATTTCTGGCGGATTAAGTACTTAACGGTGAGTCAATTGTCATTTCTCAAGCTGGATACAGTTGAATAATCCAAATGAATCAAGCTGGATACAGTTTTAACGTGCATTGTCATCATCGGGAATACACAAATTCTAAAAATATCAGAACTCTAACTGGTCGGGAAAATAGTTACAAATCAATTGCAAAATTCCAGTACAGAAGACATGTGAAATCAAAGAAAACGGTGTAAAATTTTTTTGTTCCATTAAGTCTTGGTTGTTCATATATTTCTTTGTTTTTTTTGTATTTTTAATTGGTGTTTCTTGTGTAATTTTGTTTTGTGTTGTTCTGTACTTGCATACATCAGTGTTGGTACTGCAAATATTATTCACAATAATTCAACAACTACTCTGATGTTATTAAATATTTAATATTCAACAAATTCACTTTAAAGCAAACGGAAAACACAATACAAAACAGAAAATAAATAAATGTTCGATACTCGAACAAAAAATAAATAAAAACAAATAAAAATATGCTGGCAACATTAAATATCAGAAGACTTACGTCGTTCAATTCAATCTTCCCGTGTGAGGTACGGTGTTGAATGGTTGTTAGAGGAAAAAGAAAAAGAGAAAAAGAAAGCATTAGCGTACACTGTCAATATAATACATTGTTTAAAACATTTGCACTGCGTTCACAGCTGGCCCTGGTTAATATTATTGTAGGGGCGCAGACAAGCTTCCGTTCACGCACATACAACATTTAAATGGTTATTTCATTTATATTAGGCTACGACTATTTACACGACTCAACCATAGACGAAAACCAAAAATAACCACAGAAATCAAGTTATAAAAATATTTATCTTTGTTTATACTTTGTTATAATTGTAGATCTCGATGAACAAAATGATTTATAAAATTAAGTAAATGTAATAAGATGCCAATATTATTTATTTTTTCTTCAAGTTGGTTTCCATGATGCATTTATGAACATTGAAAAAATGACAAAGGTAAATATTTTTGTATTTTGATTTATCTGCGCTTTCTATGGTTATAAATGACCTAAAAACATAGACGACGTCAGAAAATTTGTCGTGTAAATAGACACTTTTTGGCGGAAAAACGCTTTTCCCGCCAATTCCGGTCGTAAAAATAGTGGCACCGTTTATATTATGTGATGGAGCAACGAAACATTTCATAATGTACAAATTGTATAACATAATGTATGACAAATTTTAACGTCTCAATAGAGACGAAGATGGAACATTATAGAAGAACCAGGAACTCGACCTGTCATCGGCTGGTTATCTAAATCACTTGCGCAATGTTCACCAATTATGAGTTCTCTATCAATTCAAATTTTGAATTCTTATAATTTTAATGGTGAAAATCTGTTTGTTTGATTGATTTTCTTCTTGGTCTTAGATTTAGTAATTATTCTGAATCAATCCATTTTCATAATTTGGTAACTCTGGCAAACCGTAGGACTATACTTGATATTGTATATTTGTAGATTCCCCAGACTTGCTAAAAATATCTGTTTTCACTGTCCGAGCAGAAGAACCCGATATCCAAACACCTTCTATATTCCCAAGTGTAATAATAACTACACACAGAATGCACCGTGCTTGCACTATGTGGTATACAGTACAATACATTCTTTAATACACTCGACATCTCTGAGAGTTCTCTCAGTACGTTAAGGATAGCTGTCTCCTCCAATCTTACGTACCTAGAGCTTTGGTCTGAGCAGCTTTTGTTTTGCTTTTTAAATGTACAGTCAAGTTTGTATGTATTATTAATTTGAATTTTTTGCAGTTGTCCTATTGATTAATATATGGAGTTTTCACTGGTCCACTAACTAAGCAATGCATTGTTGTTTTTTATAAATTGTGTTTGACTGTATAATGAAGAATAAATAAATAAATAAATAAACACCATTACCATCTATGAATTAACAAAGAAACCTTTTTGTAACGCCATCTATTGATAAATTAGTTTATTTGTAAACAATGAAAGAAATAGTCCTTATATGTACATAAGGTGACAATGGTTTTGCACAGATGTCACCCATGAATCGTCTCATACATGCATGTCTGTTGTTCAAGCTTCTTACATTCCCGTCTTTCAGTATATCGTTCAAATGGTCGTGTCTTGGATGAACCCCGACCTCTTATTCCATCGCTATTGGATTTGTGCGACATCGGCAAAAGAAACAGATTGGACAAGATGGGTAAGTTTGAAGGGAGTGGACTTACTGTGCCAGATGTCTTCATACTTCTCTCTGTTGCGTAGTTCTTCTTTCTTCTCGTCACTGGTTCAACATATGAATCACCATAATTGTCTGTAATATATATGTACGTGGGAATGCCGCAAACGTATTTAAAACAAAGTTTATATTATTAGGAGATAGTGGTTTGACATGTTATATGTGCACAACACGAGTTGAGTATGGAGACAGCAGAAGGTGGCCTATTCAGACAGAAACGAGATTATTGTTGCCACGTTCAAGGTATGGATCTAGGTATGCCAGGAAGATGAGGTTATGTACAAATGGGAAGTATCTGTCATCTGCACCAACAGGATTTGTGTATTTTTTTATACAATAACAGTTAAAAAAATTATAACGACATAGATATATCATCAAAGGAAGAAATCAAACACTTCATGATATAAATATACGATAAATGATGAATAATGTAATTGTGGTTATCTCCATATAAAAAAACAAATTTGTTAGGAATTATAATAATTATTTTATGGAGTTATAATAATTATTAATAATAATAATAATAATATAATAATAATTATAATGCTTCCTTGGAGGTAGGCCTGGAGATGAATATTTCGAACACTAAAATCTTGAGCCCATCCAACATCAATTTGAAAATTAATAACAACACAGTTGAAGCCGTTGAAGATTACATATACCTGGGGCACAAAATAAAACTGGGAAAAGAAAATCAATTAGCAGAGATACCCAGACGAATTGGACTAGGTTGGGCGGCCTTCGGTAAACTCAGTCACATCCTGAGAAACAAAGATGTTCCGATGAATTTGAAAAGAAAGGTCTTTGAAGCATGTATCCTCCCAGTGCTAACATATGAATTGGAAACAATGACACTAACTGCCAACACAATATACAAACTAAAATGTACGCAACGAGCTATGCTATTGAAGCATGTATCCTCCCAGTGCTAACATATGAATTGGAAACAATGACACTAACTGCCAACACAATATACAAACTAAAATGTACGCAACGAGCTATGCTATTGAAGCATGTATCCTCCCAGTGCTAACATATGAATTGGAAACAATGACACTAACTGCCAACACAATATACAAACTAAAATGTACGCAACGAGCTATGCTATTGAAGCATGTATCCTCCCAGTGCTAACATATGAATTGGAAACAATGACACTAACTGCCAACACAATATACAAACTAAAATGTACGCAACGAGCTATGCTATTGAAGCATGTATCCTCCCAGTGCTAACATATGAATTGGAAACAATGACACTAACTGCCAACACAATATACAAACTAAAATGTACGCAACGAGCTATGCTATTGAAGCATGTATCCTCCCAGTGCTAACATATGAATTGGAAACAATGACACTAACTGCCAACACAATATACAAACTAAAATGTACGCAACGAGCTATGCTATTGAAGCATGTATCCTCCCAGTGCTAACATATGAATTGGAAACAATGACACTAACTGCCAACACAATATACAAACTAAAATGTACGCAACGAGCTATGCTATTGAAACATGTATCCTCCCAGTGCTAACATATGAATTGGAAACAATGACACTAACTGCCAACACAATATACAAATTGAAATGTACGCAACGAGCTATGGAACGGCAAATGTTAGGAGTGAGCCTCCGGGATAAAATAATAAATGAAGAAATAAGACGCCAAACAAAAGTCATTGACATAGCAGACCGTGTTGCAAAGTTGAAATGGCAGTGGGCAGGGCATGTTGCAAGACAGGGTACCGAGAGGTGGACACCCAGAATACTAAAATGGAGACCGTGGGAAAATAAAAGACCGGTAGGGCGACCACAAAAAAGATGGGTGGATGATATCATTCCGGTTGCGGGAAGGGGTTGGCTGGGGGAGGCACAGGACCGAGAGAGATGGAGTTCATTGGAGGAGGCCTACATTCAGAAGTGGAGAGACGGCTGACAAAGAAAAAGAAGAAGAATAATAATTATTTAACACCTCCTTGCACCCTGCGTAAGTGGGGAATTTATATATGGCAATTTCTTACAACTGACCAGTGTTTCCAGCCCAGAGAAGCAATATTTGCGTGAGATATGAATTTAAATGAATTTCTCCTCTGCTGGAGATCGAAACCAGGACGCCCGTGTATTGGTTGTATGTAATTATATATTGGTAAGGATCAAATTCAAAGTAAAATGTTTGGCGCAGCATTCTTCTTTTCTACACGCATGCACATTAGACACAAGCGCGGGAGAGTATAAATTTGTCCCGTGATTTTGGATGAATTACAATAGTTAGAGTTCTTGATTTTTTAAATATTTTTTTAATTGTTTTGCTGATACACAAACAGATGTCTTGAAGTAAAATATATGGGAGTAATATTCATACATTTTCGTCTCAATTAAGGATGAATTTACCGAGGTATGAAGGTTCAAAGTACCAAATAAGACGAGGAAAACGACAGCCATTTAGATGGCATATAACGCTAAGTCTAAGACACGAATGCAGAGTCCTACGTACCTAAATACTAACTCCTAACCTCACTGGATCGTATCGGTACTAACAGGACACTGGCTCATAGGTAAGCATGCCAGAAGGCTGGGGCTGGAGGCATACGATTGCTGCAGAGCATGCCAGGATGAGGAGGAGGAGGAGACTGTGGTCCATTTCCTCTGTCACTGTCCTGCTCTCTCTGGAAATGGAAGAAAGTCCTTGGGAAGTTTCTTCTATAATGATCTGATTGACATAGCGTCTGCCGATATAGGAGACATTGTGACATTTATTGGCCAATCGGGCTGGTTCAGGGCGGATGAGTGAGGGGGAGGACAGCCCAAATCTTCCACTTGTGATATCACAAAGGGCCAGAACTGCCACCCGCAAAAAAAAAAAAAACCTCACTGGTTTATTTAGTATTATTAAGTTAGCAATTGCAGAGACATCACTAACTAAATACTATGCCAAACTTAAGGTCGATGGTGCAGAATTTCACATTATTGTGTATGATGAAAAGAGATAGATAGCTTTCTATGGGTTTAGAAAGATATCTATCTCTTTTCTGACATTTTAAAATGTTTTATTGCTATAACAACACAATCATATGTAACCAACTTCACACTACACACTGACAGCTCGATATCACGATTCTTTTGAAATTCCACCGAATTTTCAGCATCTCGTATAGATCACTGAATACTCTGTTTGGTATTTGATTTGACAAAATTACCAAATAGATATTCAACGAAGCCGATAACATCATCATCCATCAAAAACATCTCGTATTTTAGTATTAAACCACTCGTAAGGTTCCTCGCTATCAACCTTACTTTTTGACAATTCGCAAATATTAGTTTACGCCGATGCTAAGTATTTAGATATGTCTCTGCAATGCAATGTGTCTCATATGTGAACTTGGTAGCATCCTCCAGTTAGGAAGCCACGTGATCTCCTAACTTAAGTGAGCGACTGTGCAATGAAAACATGGTTAGTATTTAGAATTTAGTATTTAGGTAGGACTCTGCATTCGGACCTAAATCTAGTGAAAACTGACAAACACATCAATCTCTCAATCTACAGAGTATTCAATAAATAAATTTTGTATGGAATATTTTCAGCATTTTCATTTATTTATTTATTTACCTTTTATCACACTATATTTATAATGACAACAATAAGTAGATTACTGCTGCCCAACTAGGAAATCCTGTTCTAGGGCTAGCAGTTTACAATTTTTATTGACAATTATATGCAATTATGAACCAGGTGATTGTTCCCGTTCCACACTAAATATGTACACAATCTCAACTTTCTGCACTCACAATCATTATCACAACAAACATATGGGCTCACACAAAACAGATCAACCAGATCCCAATGTCCGCCATAATACCTGTCATAAATACAATATTTGACACAATTTTTATTTCAGGGCCATAGAAAGAGACTAGTTAACTATGGTGGTGTAATTAATATGAATCACATGGTTCCCAAATCAAATCAAATATTTTTTACGTGTTACTCAGAGCATTGCAAACACAATACGGCTTTTAAATGAATTCGTTAAATTATTTAGGAGTAAAAATTGATAAATACATAAAACAGCAGTGTACCGTAAATTTGTACCTAATTTACCATTCATTATCGTCATTACTCCTCGCTACCCTGAGGGAATATAGTGGGGAGTTATCATGCTGAGATTGTATTCTGAAATTTTCATCACAATGTATCAGTGTGTGTGCACTGTGTTCTATGTGCTATGTACGGTGTGTTTATTTTACTTTATAGTCATTTCAATAGATGGCAACGGTGGTCTCAGTTTTTTTCCAATCATTGTAAATTTACCAAGTAACAGATATACTACTGTCAAAATTAGGATTCATAAGGGAACTCAACGAGAGGGTATAATTGGTGAAAGTTGCGCAAGTGCTTAAAGTGATTACCTAAACTAGCCGATGCAGGTCGCAAGCCCTATGGGTGCCTGAATTCCCAGTTTTCCTATAAATATGTATTCCCATAACTCTTCTTTCAATATTGACTATGAAAGTATTAATTAAAAATGATGCTAGCGATAATTTGACTAAATCTGGATATATTTACCTACATACATACATATTATATTAACGGGTTTAGAAATGAACATGCAAAAGACAAAAATATTAACTACATCCAAACATAACTTCAAAATAGACAATTGGGAAACAGAAACAGCTGATGAATACGTGTACCTCGGTCATAAGATAAGGCTAGGAAAGGAAAACCAAACGGCAGAAATACCAACAAGAATAGGTCTGGGCTGCCGCATTGTTGGGCCTAGGTTGCGGCCCTAAGGGCCTAGGCAGTAAAGGGGGGGGGTGGGCTGCCGACGCTGTTGTGCCCCCTTCAATTCTGTACTTAGAGAAGAGCAGGACGAACGCCTCTAGTCTCGCTCGGCAGCGACTCGTCAACTGTGGCGAATGTTGTTGTGTGGTTCGGGCACACCGCCGGCGCAGACGTCGGGTCAGACAACCTGTGTTGACAAGAGACGTCAAATCTGACAGGTGATGATGCGCCGGATGCCCCCGGAACCTTCGGACGCCAACACGAGTACCGAGGGGTGTGGGGACAAGCCCCTCCGACTCGATTGCTTGCCCCTGCTAACGATTTCGAGCGGTGGCCCCCACGTTTGAGGTTGGACTCTCGGGGGTAGTGGTTGAACTCGCGGATAGGAGGATATTGTGTTATCTGACATTGCGGCTGCGTCGGGGATGAACAGGACCAAAGAGTCCTGTAGCGTCCTCCGGCGTGGAAGTAGTACGCGAACTCCATCGTGGGCCGCATTTGAGAAACTGAAACACTTATTTGAAAATAAAGAAATCCCAATATGCCTGAAAAGAAAGATGTTCGACACATGTATCCTACTGATATTAACATATGTCATTGAGACGACCACACTAACAACAAAAAGCATACACAAACTGAAATGTACGCAGCGGCCCATGGAGAGACAGATGCTTGGCGTGAGCCTTCGAGATAAATTAAGAAAAGAAGAAATAAGACGGCAAACAAGAGTCACAGATATTATGGATCGAATTGCAAGGTTGAAGTGGCAATGGGCTGGAGGCCCTGGACCAAAAATAGAAGTGTCGGAAGACCCCCCAAAAGGTGATCCGATGACATTGTTCAGCAAGCTGGAAGGACCTGGATGCAAAGAATGGAAGAGGCCTACGTCCAGCAGTGGAGGGAGGAAGGCTAAAGAAGAAGAAGAAGAAGATACATACATACCATCATGCAATGTCCCTCATGGGGTAGGAAGAGAGAACCGAATACCCCAGTTTTTAAATACATTCATCGTCACGCACATCATGATTGACTGTTGTTCAAGGTTCTTAGATTCCCTCATTCAGAATTTCGTTCCATCCGTATTGTGTTCCGTACATTTTGATATTTTGAGGTGTACCTGTTCTTGTAAGTCGGCGACCTGTCCCTCAAGTTCCTCCACACGTGCGCTCAGCTTCTCTTTGGTGCGTCCCAACTCCGCTATCTCCGACTTCTTCTGGTCCAGATCCTGACACGTTACATAAAAATCATTATTAAGTAATGTAACAAAATATTCAATTTTGTTACATAATTATCATTACTAAGAAATGTTACACAATAATCATTATTCAAAATATTCAATTTTGTTACATAATAATCATTATTAAATAATGTTACATAATAATCATTATTAAGAAATGTTACACAATAATCATTATTAAATAATGTTACATAACAATCATTATTAAGTAACATAGGTAACATAATAATCAATATCACATAATGTTACATAAGAATCAATATTATACAAAAATCATGATTGAAAAATATTACATATTAATAATTATTGATTAATGTTACATAAAAATCATTATTGAATAATTTATTTATTTATTAAACGTTAAAAAAACACCTTAAACAAACAAAATATTTTTCTTAACACAAAATAGAAAAAATAAATATAAAAAGATAATAAAAATGAATAATGTTACACAACGATGAATACTAAATTTTTTTTTAAAGAATGAATATGTCCTTGAAACAAGTACATTTACATCCTCATAAACTAAACAGTAATGCTTGTGCTATAGGTGAACGAATAATGTTACACAATGATCATTGTTGAAAAATGTTTCATTATATTTTTATTGATAAAACAATAACACCCTCATATAGGTATACAAATTTTTTACCAATATTCCGGTAATCAGAAATTTCCGCTAGATATTACCGTAGGTATAAATAAAAAAGTTAGGTAATAATATAATTTAAATTTTTACGCAATAATTATTACCTTTTGCATCTTCTGCATGTGATGTTTCTCGTGCGCCGACAGATCTCTCAGGCGCACCAGCGTATCACGCAGACGTGCATTTTGTTGTTCCAGTTGACGCAGCTCGTATGTTGAACCAGTGCCGCTGCTTTCCTTCATACCTGCGCAAATGTTCAAATTGTCAATTTATATAAATTGCAAATGGTAAACTCAAATCTCACAACAATATTGACCATGTTGAATTTCAACTGAAAGCCAAAAATCACTAGAGAAAGGGAATTGTCTGACTCAACAATAAGTAGTTTGAATGTGTGGGTTAGCACTCTCCTATAAACAGAGCTGCTGAACGCCATTAGTGAAGCCTAAGCCGTTCAGAATAACTGAAAACAGACACTCGGTCAAGTTCAGATTGAACATAGGGTGTATGCACCAAACGCTCTGTATAATTGTCGAGAGAAAAACGCTCTTATAGTTATAGTATCTGTTGACTTCTGTTGCGGCTTGGTAATCCTTCAATTCATACCATTCCGACATTTCCTATATTTTGCCCTAGCAACAGCCATGAATCCAAAACCTACCTAATTACCCCGTTGCAACAATAAGACCATGCACGAACAAAATCACACATAAATTCAACTCAGCCAGTATGCAGCAACTATCCGTGGAATGGAGACGTTAATGACAGCCACGAGTAGTGAAAACCGTATAAGTGCCGTACGGCTGTGACATGTGTTTTTGAACATTATTTTAACAAAGTGATATACTTGTGGGATCAACGGAGAGTGCAGTAAAACGGGGTAAGTCCTTTGTATCTTTCCTTGATTTACCAATTGCCATAGTTGTGAATTTGCTTCCCCATGAAATCAGAGTGTCAGAGCTGCATTTAATCGCTTTGAAACCGGAGATTTAATTGACATAGCGTCGGCCGACATCGGAGACATTATGACATTCATTAGCCACTCAGGCTGGTTCAAGGGGGATGAGTGAGTGGGAGGACAGCCCCAATGTGGTATCACAAAGGGCCAATTAGCCTAAGTGTGTAAAAAAAAAAAGAACAAAGAGGCCCAGACAGAGAAACGAGAAGAAGAAAATGTTTGTTTGTACAGCAAGGAAGAAGAATAAAATGTTTGTTTGTACAGCAAGGAAGAAGAATAAAATGTTTGTTTGTACAGCAAGGAAGAAGAATAAAATGTTTGTTTGTACAGCAAGGAAGAAGAATAAAATGTTTGTTTGTACAGCAAGGAAGAAGAATAAAATGTTTGTTTGTACAGCAAGGAAGAAGAATAAAATGTTTGTTTGTACAGCAAGGAAGAAGAATAAAATGTTTATATAAAAAGTATAAGGGTTAAATGCCTGTTGTTTATACTCCGATTCTGAAAATAAATATATACAAAGATGTACCGGTGGCTGGGTCTAGTTCGGCCCTCAACAGCTGCAGATCTAGCAGTGCCTCCTCCAGCCTCTCCCTGCAGGAGTCCAGCTCCAGCTGCAGGGTCTCCGCCTTCTCCTCGGCCATCTCCTTGTCGAGGGCGGCCATCTCCGCCGTCTCCGACAGGTCTGCCATCTCCTCTGCGTGGGCGTCCCGGGCCAGCTGGGCTTCGCGCGCCTTAAGAACGACAACGATAAAGATTTAAAGCAGTTGAATATATTTTTATTATTGCATATGCGCAAACATTGGATTTTTTTCCCTGTCGGGAGTCAAAGATATTTTTTAACAGATTTTTAATTATCTCAACCGGGAAATCAAGGCACCTACAGGGCTTACGACCTGTCATCGGCTGGTTTACGTGATCACTTTATGCGCTTGCGCAACGTTCACCAATTATGCCTTTTTAATGAGATCCCTATCAATTCAATTTTGAAACTTCTATATATTGTAATACTGAAATTCTTTTCGCTTGAAAATAAGGAATTTTTACTACAGCCATCTATGGGTGAAATTATGAACAACAATATAATTATTTTTTATTTATTTTGTTGTAACGCCATCTATTGAGAGAATTGGTTTTTTGTAAATAATGAAAGCTACAATTCTTATATGTGAGGTGACAATGCATTTTTCGCATAGAAGTCACCCCTGAATTGCGCCAGACTTATAAGGTCATTTTTTTTGTCTTATTTACCTACTTGTACCAATGTGTAAGTAATCATAATAATAATTATATTGTTGTTCATAATTTCACCCATAGATGGCTGTAGTAAAAATTCCTTATTTTCAAGCGAAAAGAATTTCAGTATTACAATATATAGAAGTTTCAAAATTGAATTGATAGGGATCTCATTAAAAAGGCATAATTGGTGAACGTTGCGCAAGCGCATAAAGTGATCACGTAAACCAGCCGATGACAGGTCGTAAGCCCTGTAGGTGCCTTGATTTCCCGGTTCTCCTACAATAAATATTCCAACTTCGTCTCTATTGAGATAATTAAAAATCTGTTAAAAATTTAAAGCAGTTATTTATTTAACACGTGAGCTTTGTCTCTTGTTATTATTATTATTATTATTATTAAAGGGTGTTCTTATGCACTGCGACCTTTAGGATCTTTTGCGCTCCCCCCTACTTGCTTACCGGGTTTCCTGTTACAGCATCCCCTCGAGTCCTTGTCTCTTGTTAAGTGACGGTCTATTGTGGATCTATGTGGTCATTCATCAACGTATTTTGTAACTAAAATTATTACATTTCAGGACTTGTTGATAATTGTTTAATGTTATATTATATACTAGTTGCATGTAACACATGTGATCCAACTGTCGATAGCGATAGTATGTATAGTTGAAGAATAAGTACCAAACTATAAACCCATAAATACAAATTATTTAATATTTTAAGATATCTTGTTTTCTATACAACACATGTACCTAGGTATGTATGTCAAGATAGGACAATATGAAGGTCAGTCCTTTTTTCCTACCCAGAATATGAAAACAGCATGACGGTATGTATATATGTTTGGAGATTAAGTATCAAACTATTAAGTCTTCTTAGATATTGTGTATAGGTGGACTGCCATACAAATTGTATGAAGCAATGTCGTCACTAAATTCAATTTTTAAACAAATTTGAGATGTACTACTACAATGTTAATATTTTTTACAGAAAATTAAATTATCTAGTTGGGGTGTTTCGGATTTTTTCCATAGTATTAAAAATTTAGGAAATATAGGAAGTTAAATAAATTTCTCATAAAAAAAATATTTTTCTTAATAAAAAATGTTTGAGAAACTCTATATTTGTACCAATTTTCAGCGTTCTAGCTTTTATGGTTTCTGAGATATATGGAAAAATAAAGTAAAAATTCAAAAGTTGATAACCCCCGACTGAAACAAAAATTCACCATTCTGAGTATAAAAGTTTTGTATGTTTATAAGTGTTTATATATTTTGAAATTTTGGGCTCTGTAAATTGAGCGGATCAAAAGTTATAAGGGGGGGGGGGACAGACACACACACAGACACACAAAACTCACATAAAATGTTCTACTTCAAATTCTGAGTAAATCCATGTATGGGAACATATATGCTGCGAGGCCTCTAGTTGGTGTTATTAGTATGCAAAAAGTCCACTACGCCATATAAAATGTTCCTTCGTACACGCATCTTGGCTTAATACTGTCGATTCATTCAGAGAATTGAATTCTCATGAAC
Source organism: Molanna angustata (assembly GCA_963576475.1). Classification (NCBI taxonomy): domain Eukaryota; kingdom Metazoa; phylum Arthropoda; class Insecta; order Trichoptera; family Molannidae; genus Molanna; species Molanna angustata. Next base: position 24,723,597 of record OY754983.1, on the reverse strand, counting down.
GAATCGACAGTTGGATTATATTTGATTTCTATATTACCAGATATATTATTATCACGAAAGACTGGGTTTGTGAAAATAGTTGAATTAGCTACTGAAATAGACAGAAGTGGGTTATACCCAGAATGAAATTAACAAAGAATTAAAAATATACTTCATAGGCCTTGTAATTTTTTTAGTTACTTACAATAAAAAAATAAATAAGGGTTTTACTAAAACTAATATTACTAGAAAAGTATTAAACAGTTTGAAATTTCAAAAAACTTATGCAAGATGTAAATACAAACTGTACCTTATTACAAAGACGTATCTTTTGAGGGTACTGGGGAAAATATTTTCAAAATATACTGCATAATATATAGCCTACTATATAGCCACCACCTAAGTGTTTATAGTTTGGTACGTATTCTTCAATTATATATACTATCGCCATCGACAAGAAGCCGACAAACTTGCAAATATGAGAGCTGACTCAGTTACCTATGGACCAGAACCTTCCTGCTTTTTAACCAATAGTGTCATTAAAACAATATTATACAACAACATGCTAGAAAAAGCAAAATAAAACTGGCTTAACCTACCAGGACAAAATCATGCAAAATCAATGATCCCAGGCTTCTTAGCTAAAAGATCTAAACAAATTCTTACTCTTAACAGATAAAATAAGAATTATTCTCATCAGGACACTGACTGGACATTGTATGTAGATTAAATAAACACCTATGCACAATGAACTTAGCAGACATGCATCTATGCAGATTCTGCCTAGACCAACATGAAACTCCGCTACACCTGCTCAAGGATTGTGGACCACTGATGCAAACAAGAGCCACAATAATTAAAACTATGAAAAAATTTTATATTTAATTTTACGTTCTACTTAAATTTTTTCGCAAACGCGACTCCCATTCACCGGTATCGCTCTATGATGAGCATCGTCAGAATGGTGAACAATAATGATGAAGACCATCCATATATAGATTCACAAAGAGGATAACAACAATAGATATGGAAGGGGGCAATTCTAAGAAAAATTAAATACCCGAAAGACATTAAGGTAAATATGTATGCAGGTATAATAAAAATAAAATTGAAGTGAAGGAATGAATATACAAATATTGTATTAAAAGGACAGCAATAGGCGTGATGACAGTAAGAAAAAATCATTGAAATTATGATTTTATAAAATAAAATATGTTATAAAGATTTGAAAAAATATATTTATTTTCATTTTAAAAGAGCGAATAATATTAATATTATTAAAATAAAAATACAAAATATGTTTGTCCGCCATTTTATGTGAAACACCAATCAGAGCGCATGACGTCACCATATTGTCACTGTCAATTGTGTTTGTTACTGTCAACTGTTGTGTTGTTCGAAATGGCTATTTTTTTCATAACAAGCTATATGGAATATGCTGCTTATTTTTAACATGCTATTTTTATTGATTTATTTGGTTTATTTGGGACAATAAACCAAATAATATCGCTATCCGCTCTATTGAATCGTTGACGCATCTGTTATAACACGCACCGAGTATTGTAACGTGGTGGAGAATATTTAACGTTTCAGAAATAAATAACTTGGTGGCTTTCATTGCTTGATTATAAAATAAAATGATGTAATTATATTGTTTGTGGGAGTTGTACAGTGTTACATGAGGTTGAAATGGAAATACACAATGTATTATGATGAATCTAATATACATATGGGATAACTGTTATGATTCATATACATATTATGATTAATATATTAAAATATGTAATAGGTGTGATGACTGTAAGAAAAAAATCATTGAAATTATGATTTTAAAAAATAAAATAGGTTATAAAGATTTAAAAAATGTTTTTTTTTAATTTATAGGAGTGAATAATAATAATATTATAAATATAAAAATACAAAATGTGTTAGTCCGCCATTTTATGAGAAAAAACAATCAGAGCGCACGACGTCATAGTATGGTCGCGTCAATTCTTCTGATAGTCTTCAATACAATATACGCATTAATTGTCGGTCTGGACTATGTTTATTTTGGTGTTATCGATATATTAATATTTTAATTAGATACTTAAAACTAAAACAAATTAAATATAAATGGAACAAGTATTCATCAAAGCAAATAGTTTCAATTTACCTAGATACTCGCCTACCTATCGGGGGACACTATGGGCCGGTATTACAGTGTCAGTTTAAGAGCTAAACTCAAGTTTTACAAAAATATAGCGTATTACAGTGTCCGTTTAGACCTAATCTTCCCTCAAATACGTCACTAAAACGACAAATATTTAACTCAACGTTTCTGGCAGATTAAGTACTTAACTGTGAGTCAACTGTCATTTGCTAGGCAACTCGTGTAGTTTCAGTTTCTATCACTAGAGGCGTTAGGCAACGTGTGTAGTTTCAGTGTTGTATCGAAGGTGGCGCCACACAACAAAACAAACTGACAGCCGTATTGAAACGAACACGGGCATTTAAAAGCATTATTTTGGTGAAAAAAATTAAATTTACCATGTTGGATAATAAAACAATGGTATTTAAAGTCGTAGCGTCCCGTTTTGTATTTCGTATTATTTGAGGTTATTTAAATTTGACAGATAATAACCACAGAAAAAGTGAAATATGTCTATAATTGAAGATTTAGTAACTGACATGTCATATTGCACTGTAATACGGAAATGGATTCAATCTCCCCTTAACATTAATCTTGAGTTTGGCAAACTCAATGAGTTGAGGGCCGACTGTAATATCGGGCCTATGTTAATTGTATTTTGTATGTAACTTAGTTTTTATTGAATAAATAAATAAATAATGAACGCTCGCAACGTATGGTAAACTAATTTAGTTTTAGTATTCTACAATTTTGTCACGCGATGGTGAGCTGACGAACGTTCGACATATTATGATGCTGGTCACTGCCAAACTAAACTAGCAAGCTATATTTTTTTCATGCAATGAAGCGATTTGCGAAACGACGGCGATTACGCGAAGCATGCGTTTTAAAACATCGTTACAATTTTAGCAGCATACGAATTATTACATAGCGCTCGTTATTTGTATTGTGTTCATAACAAGCTATATTTATCTGCTATCGTTATTTTTAGCAATAGCAGCCATAGTAGTTATTTTTCTGCCTGTCTTAACTACTCTTAACTAGAATGGAACTTTTGATGGTCGGATATTTCTTTGCGTCGAACAAAGACTTTTGTTCATCAGAATTTCGAAACGTAAAAACTTAATAATAAGTACATATAAGTACTTTATTTATCTGTAATTTAAATACAACTTACATCTCGAAAATCGATAAAATATGCTCCTTCTTCTCTCTACATTATGTGTTCATAAGCTAAAAACATACGCGGGAAACTTATGATGGCCTATTTTGACGTTTGGACATTAATGAAGTTCTTTATATGCTTATTGCCTAAATAATGGTAAATATTATATTATTGAGAGCTAAAAGTGGGGGAACAAATACTGTACTTCATTGTAAACGCGTACTTAATAAAATTCACTTGTGTCTCGCCGTGCGAAATTTAATCACTTATTTATCTTTTTTTTCGCGTGGGACGAAAACAAATACCTCAGTAGGTGTTTTTTTCGTCGTGTTTGTACATTTAGGGACCGCACAACACTTATGCACTTTTGAATTGATTATAAATACACAAATCGTCTTAGAACACATATATTACATATAGTAGTGATATGCAGTTTACGATACCATGACGTCACCGTCAGGGTCGGCAGCCGCCATGATACTACAAGCTTTTTTTGGCGTAAATGTCAAATTTGATTTTAAAATGGCGATTTTTGCTACTAAACCTTTATTTTATGTAGAAATGTATATATATTTGAAAACAGTGAATGCGTAAAAACATCGTGAGATAGTTTTTCAAAATTAGTCATCATGCCTATTATATTGAATAATGGCCAACAGAAAAACCCAACATTAACTATTCTAATGGTAATAATAATGGAGAAGTATTAAAATCTATTTGTGCGTTAATCAAAGGAACGTTGCTGTTACATTTTACTCTATTTATCTCTAATATTTCAAGTTTGTCTAATTTTTTACCTTTTCTTAAACTATGTATAAGATTTATCCCAGTTTGTGAGTTAAACGAATGCTCACTCTCAAGTAAATGTGTCGCAAAGTTCCAAGTGTCTTTTTTCAAACGGAAACACGCAAGATGGTCTTCATCATTATTGTTCACCATTCTGACGATGCTCATCATAGAGCGATACCGGTGAATGGGAGTCGCGTTTGCGAAAAAATTTAAGTAGAACGTAAAATTAAATATAAAATTTTTTCATAGTTTTAATTAATTATGGAGTTCTACCACGAAGTGACAGTGTCCAATATTGAAGAGCCACAATACTTGGCTCTCACATCGCTGATGAAATACAAATCAGAGAAGCCAGCCCACTGAAGATCTGAAGATTCATTCAAGAGATCGGACTATGGGAAGACCTCTAGAAGCCAATCATTCAAAATGAGCTACATATCAAGCTGACGTGGAAAAGCCGCTAGAAGGATTTATAAAAAAAAAAATCACCATCGACAGTTGGATCTCATGTGTTACATGCAACTAGTAATAAAAGAAACAAGATAAATGATTTGTTCTTGATTTCTATATAATTTAAATTACGTTTGTATTGTTGTATAGAGGAAAGCTAAGGAGAGTTGAGCCTAGGGCTCAATTAAGAATATTGTTAAAATGAAATTTCATTGAATGATGCAGTCAAGGATTTGAGCTCCTAGCAGGTGATGATCCATTTGATGTTCCTTAATAAACACGGCCACTAGACTCTCTCTATCCGCCGAAGAGGCTCAAAAGACCGAGATGGGCCGGACACGTACACAGAATGCCAAGTACACTAGTGTCAAAGAAGGTTCTAGCAGGCTGAAACGGGAGGATGTAAATGAATGATGTACCTCCATTCTGGCCCTCTGAAGGTCCCTCTGCAGCGCCGCCTGCGACTCCATGATCTTGGCCTTGAACTCGGTCATCTGGTCCAGCTGCAGGCGGAGCCTCTCCAGCTCCTTCAGCTTCTCTCTGTCCTCCAGTCTGCGGAGACGCAGCGTCTCCAACTTCTCCGTCAGATCCTCCACGTTGCTCTTCAACTCCACTATCTGGAACATTTTATATACCTACATGTTTTAATATTACAAATACAAATAGATACCACTTTTGACTAGAAAAACACATTCAAAGGATTGAGATTATTTCGCAGTCTCCTACCCCACTCCATATGGAAAGTTTTACAACTTTATAGTTCTTTTCGCAGTCTCCTACCCCAGTCCATATGGAAAGTTTTACAACTGTATAGTTCTTTTCGCAGTCTCCTACCCCAGTCCATATGGAAAGTTTTACAACTGTAGTCTCCTACCCCAGTCCATATGGAAAGTTTTACAACTGTATAGTTCTTTTCGCAGTCTCCTACCCCAGTCCATATGGAAAGTTTTACAACTGTATAGTTCTTTTCGCAGTCTCCTACCCCAGTCCATATGGAAAGTTTTACAACTGTATAGTTCTTTTCGCAGTCTCCTACCCCAGTCCATATGGAAAGTTTTACAACTGTATAGTTCTTTTCGCAGTCTCCTACCCCAGTCCATATGGAAAGTTTTACAACTGTATAGTTCTTTTCGCAGTCTCCTACCCCAGTCCATATGGAAAGTTTTACAACTGTATAGTTCTTTTCGCAGTCTCCTACCCCAGTCCATATGGAAAGTTTTACAACTGTAGTCTCCTACCCCAGTCCATATGGAAAGTTTTACAACTGTATAGTTCTTTTCGCAGTCTCCTACCCCAGTCCATATGGAAAGTTTTACAACTGTATAGTTCTTTTCGCAGTCTCCTACCCCAGTCCATATGGAAAGTTTTACAACTGTAGTCTCCTACCCCAGTCCATATGGAAAGTTTTACAACTGTATAGTTCTTTTCGCAGTCTCCTACCCCAGTCCATATGGAAAGTTTTACAACTGTAGTCTCCTACCCCAGTCCATATGGAAAGTTTTACAACTGTATAGTTCTTTTCCTTCCCGAAGCGGTTGCTCGTCGTACAAAACAAGGACTAAGATAAAGCATATTTCATACTGACTCAAAGGATTCTTAAAACTTTCTGTGCTCGTACGAATGCGCATTATTTAAATAAAAACCTGGGGTAATAGATGGGTGGTGGCTGAGCAGTTAGCGCGCTGGATTTGTAATCCAGAGGTCGCGAGTTCGAATTCTGCCATGACCTATTTCATTTACCTTACCTATAGCACAAGCTTAATTTAGGGAATTTATGAGGATGTATATTATGTATGTACTTGTTATAAGGATAAAATCATTATTTAAATAAAAAATAGATAATTAAGATAAGATAATTATATCCATAATATGGTTAGTCAAAAGGGTTTTTATTTCACCGTTTGACGGGACTTTCCCAGTAATAGGCATAACAATAGCTCATAACTTTAATTTATATTGATATTTTGATGGTTTATTAACAGTAATATTATAAAATACTGTCAAACTTTTGATTTCAATTTTTTTTAGACAATGCTGTCGTATAGATGTCTCCCGTGATAAGTAGACCCTGTAGGTGCCTGATTTCCCTGAACTCCTATAAATATATATTTCAATTCGGTCTCTATTGACATAATATAAAGTTTGTCAAAATATATATAAAAATAAGAAAAAAATAAATATATGTTTTTTTTCACAAATTTTTAACATTTCAATAGTCGAAATTGAAATATCATAACATGATCGGTTTACGTGATCACTTTATGCGCTTCCACAACGTTCACCAATTGAGCCTTCTTATTGAGTTCTCTTTTCAACGCAATTTTGAAAGTTTTTTGTATTTTAATAATGAGAAACAGATTGTTTGCTGAAAATAAGCTATTTTTACTATCGCCCTCTATGAAGTAACAAAGAATTCCTTTTGTAACGCCATCTATTGAGAAGTGCAACTTTAAAACAAAATATTTGATATAATATGTATGTAGATATATATGTACCTAAGACAATTAGCTTGTAAGATATATGGTGTTATATTAGATTACATGAAAATTCTTCAAAACACAATTGTACGAATAACAATTTTTCGAAAATCAGTTATCAGAATGACAATTGTCCAAAAGCAAATTATTCGAACTAACATTTGTTGGAAAACCAATTGACCGAATTATATATATTTTTGTGTCATTATGTTGCCTCCTTTGACATATTTGTTGCCAGTAAAATATATTCGATGAAGACTATTATTACTTGTTGTATTATTGTTGGGTAGGTACGTATGTTTGCACATTTTTAATAATTGATGTTTGCCAGCGCGGTGCGTCGCCATGTTGTTTATTCCATAGATTTTTATTATACATACTATGTAGATGTAATACTCCGTGCAAAAGGTGAGTCATGGAACATCGCGCGTTTGACGTTTTGGTTGGCAACATATTTCAGTTTTCCTTACATTTCAACACATCCTAAATAACTTTTCTCTAAATCTAAATATACAAAGTTTTTTTTTACGACAAATAAATCCCAAAACAATTCACATTAGTCGTTATTCTCTGCGGAAAAACGATGTAGGTACTAAAACGTCAAAAATCCTTCGGAAAAATGCCTCACTTCGATTCATACAAAATTCTCATCTAGTATATTATAGTAAAAATCTATGGTTTATTCGTTTCACAATACTACCAACGTGAAGTCATAAAAATTCGAACAATTGTAATTTCTGATAATTGTGTGTTCGAAAAATTGTTTTTCGAAAAAATGTGATTCGAATAATTGCCATTCGTAAAATTGATTTTCGTAAAATTGAGCATTCGAATAATTGTTTTTCGAATAATTTTCCAGTCACCGTATTTTATGATGCTAGTTATAAGTACCTAGAAATTAAGATTAGTGTTAATTAGTAAGGTGCATTAGGTAGGTCTCATCCTTGAATGGGGGCACTGAGAGTCCATAATTTAGCAAGCGGGGTTTGTTGGGGGAGCCTGTGTAAAAAGATTTGCAACTAAAAGCGGGTAAAGAGGTGCTAAAGCGCCTGAGATACCCGGGTAAGCGGTGGGTGACTTTCAGGTATATACCTCTTGTTGTGCATTGATGAGAGCCACCTTGTCCTCCGCTGGAGTAGGCTGAGGGGGCGCCGAGGCAGGTGCTGGAGTGTTGGACGCCTGCCCCTGGCTGCCACCACCGCCCCCACCTTGAGGAGAAGTGAGGCTCTGCCCCGGAGTGAACTGGGGGTTCAGCGTCTCCACAAAGTTTGTCTGAATTTAAACAAAACGGAAAGAAATTATGACACAATTTTAAATATCTATTTATTTATTGAGACATTCACGACTCAAAGCCCTTTACAAAACAAAATATTACATGACACAGCCATAGAATAATAATAAAACTATAGAATATTCATATTCCCATACAATACCTCGCTGTAAAAGTGAAGTGCCGTTTTATTGGCCGGCTCGTGTCAATATATGTATGTACATGACTCTGCTTGTAGACATTGTTCCTATAGTTATGACTGCGTAAATAATTTTGCAAGCAGTTAAATACATTACCTATTTGGAGAACGTATCACGCAGACGGCCAAATGATTACTGAATGCTCATAGCAAAATGTTGACCAAATTAGTCAACATAAAGCAGTCACGTTTACTGCAGGCTAAAGAGTATTCTATACTATTATTATTCTATGGACCCAGCATAAACTTAACCAAAGAAATACAATTTATAAACATTCATAACATCTATACATCATATCAACGGTAGCAGAGGATATATAAAAACGAGTGGGTTGTGGCCAACTCTAAACTCTCCACCACCTAATGAAGCTTCCCTGGTAATATTACACTCTAATATCAATATGAAATCAAATAACTAAACATTGCCAAACATAAAAATATAATTATCTAAACTCTCCACCACCTAATGAAGCTTCCCTGCTAATATTACACTCTAATATCAATATGAAATCAAATAACTAAACATTGCCAAACATAAAAATATAATTATCTAAACTCTCCACCACCTAATGAAGCTTCCCTGCTAATATTACACTCTAATATCAATATGAAATCAAATAACTAAACATTGCCAAACATAAAAATATAATTATCTAAACTCTCCACCACCTAATGAAGCTTCCCTGCTAATATTACACTCTAATATCAATATGAAATCAAATAACTAAACATTGCCAAACATAAAAATATAATTATCTAAACTCTCCACCACCTAATGAAGCTTCCCTGCTAATATTACACTCTAATATCAATATGAAATCAAATAACTAAACATTGCCAAACATAAAAATATAATTATCTAAACTCTCCACCACCTAATGAAGCTTCCCTGCTAATATTACACTCTAATATCAATATGAAATCAAATAACTAAACATTGCCAAACATAAAAATATAATTATCTAAACTCTCCACCACCTAATGAAGCTTCCCTGCTAATATTACACTCTAATATCAATATGAAATCAAATAACTAAACATTGCCAAACATAAAAATATAATTATCTAAACTCTCCACCACCTAATGAAGCTTCCCTGCTAATATTACACTCTAATATCAATATGAAATCAAATAACTAAACATTGCCAAACATAAAAATATAATTATCTAAACTCTCCACCACCTAATGAAGCTTCCCTGCTAATATTACACTCTAATATCAATATGAAATCAAATAACTAAACATTGCCAAACATAAAAATATAATTATCTAAACTCTCCACCACCTAATGAAGCTTCCCTGCTAATATTACACTCTAATATCAATATGAAATCAAATAACTAAACATTGCCAAACATAAAAATATAATTATCTAAACTCTCCACCACCTAATGAAGCTTCCCTGCTAATATTACACTCTAATATCAATATGAAATCAAATAACTAAACATTGCCAAACATAAAAATATAATTATCTAAACTCTCCACCACCTAATGAAGCTTCCCTGCTAATATTACACTCTAATATCAATATGAAATCAAATAACTAAACATTGCCAAACATAAAAATATAATTATCTAAACTCTCCACCACCTAATGAAGCTTCCCTGCTAATATTACACTCTAATATCAATATGAAATCAAATAACTAAACATTGCCAAACATAAAAATATAATTATCTAAACTCTCCACCACCTAATGAAGCTTCCCTGCTAATATTATACTCTAATATCAATATGAAATCAAATAACTAAACATTGCCAAACATAAAAAATTTCTCTTGTTATATATATTTTTCATACAAAAATCTATTGCATATTATGAACATAATTTTTCAAACGGTAGTATGTTTTTCTTTTAACGTTGACCAACTTTGAATGTAGTTTTTTTGAAGATTATTGGTATTGTATAAATAGTTTAAACAAAATTAAAATATCTCAAATTTCCAGGTCGTGAGAGCATTTTTTCAATTTTAACAGATGAAATCATAGAGAAACATTAAGAAAAAATTCTCCTATATATTTTTCATACAAAATATCGATTAATAGAAACATAATTATTGAAAGGATATTTAAGGTTGGCAAACTCTGAATGCAGTTTTGTGAAAATTCTTTTTTTTGCATAAATAATTCAAACAAAATGAAAATATCTCAAAGTTCCAGGTCGTGAGAGCATTTTTAAAGTTTTAACAGATGAAATCATAGACAAATAATTAATCGTTGTCTATGGAAAACTAATCAGCTCTAAGTTTATGTACTTCACACATATGGTATCAATATGAAGTTCATCAGTCTTTTGGTTTGGGCTGTACAGAGGACACAAATTTTCAAATTTGTGTACGGCATACGTCATACGGAATACGGCATACACACAAAAACATCATGATGAAACTCAAAGTATACACTCTCTACATGATACCCATTGAGAAATTGATGTAAAAAAAATATGCTTAAAAATTGTGAAATCATGACTCTCCACTATTCCATAGTTGGTAGTGGAGAGTAAAAATAAATACACATAAGAAAAGTAAATTAAACAGAAAAGTACATACATTAAGAACCAAAGAATAAATAAATAAAAAAAACTCAAATAAAATAGTAATTACAAGAAATGAACATAAGAATATTACTGATTGAATATGAATAAAAATTAGTGTCCGACCGAAGCATCAGCTTCGGCTTCGGCTTCGGCCAAAAATAACCCGAATTTTCGGCCGAAGCCGAAGCTTTTTGTCAGCCGCTAAAACCAGTTAAAACTTGTAAAAACATGCGCGAACATGACATGTGTAGCGGGTGTATAGATTCGGCCGGTCCAGTGTCGTGTGTGTGTCCAGGTTTATCCTAGTGAGGTTGAATACATTATTTCATATTAATTGTACTCAATAGATAGTAAGTAGGTACCCAACTGGCGACATTAGTGACATGTTGTTTTGTATAATATTATGTATTTTTGTGTCATTTATGTCTGTCAAAAATGTGAATTTATTTAACCTCGATACAGGTTTATCCTAGTGAGGTTGAATACATTATATAATATTAATTGTACTCAATAGATTGTAAGACTTTTATAAATAAATAAATTAATGAGGTTCACCATCACACATTCTCAATTTTACGTGTGGGTATGCATATATGTACACACGTGTCGTGCTTACTTTTATAACGTAATGCACACCCATACACCAGTGGCTGGTTACCCCACATTGTGTGATATGTCACGATGGTATGAATGCACAAATGAATACTTGTAATGGTTTTTCTTGGTGTTCAGTTGAATGAATTAAAATCTGAACTTTTTAATTATTGACACAAAAAAAAGTTAAAATAATTAAAAAGTTCAGAAAATCTTGCAGTAGAGGGAATACGGAGTATGGGTCATGAAAGAATATCGTAGCGTAAAAATCTCTGGCAGTGGTTCATGATTCTGTATGCAGCGTCGCTAATAAGGTTTGCGCAGGATCAAGATGAGCACAAGAAGAAAAAGAAGAATACTTCAATTAATTTCTTACCTAATAATAATCAAAAATACCAAAACGCCTCTTTAGTATATCTTGGATTATTGGTGTTTACGTCCTTTTGATTCTCAATTTAAATAACAGCGTATCTTACCTCCACAAAGGCCGCCCGTCTGTTGGTGGCGTCGGGCGTGGACGCTCTCTCACCCGGGGACTGCAGCGAAGTCGCCAGGGACTGTCGTGAGCCGGCCAAGGACTGTCGGGAGCTAAACAGGAATGTCACACATTGACTTGTTATCATTTCAATGCGATCGTTTCGAATATTCGGCAACGCAAAAACATCGACTCGACATATCCCTAATTGGAGTAGACAGAGAGAACAGAAAGCCAGACTCTTCTATCTTGACATAGGTACATGTTTTACCTCATTTACATCCATACATTGCGTCATACATGTTTCCATCTTTCGTCAATATCTCATTTACAAGATCATGCCAACTCATTCTCAGTCGGCCCCTATTTCTCATTCAACTCTTTTCATCTTTGTACACTTTCTTTGTCATGAGTCCATTGTTCATTCTCTCTACATGTCCCAACCATCACAGAGCATTTATCTTCGTTTTATATACAATATCTCTCTCAATCTTAAATTCTCTTCTGATATATGAAATAGGTCGTGGTAGGTTTCAAACTTGCGACCACTGGATTACTAACCCAGCGCACTAACTGCTCTACCACCACACATCTAAGTTGATACTAACACAATTTTAACAAGTTGCTGTATACTGAGTTTCACTAAATGCACTTCATGGGTACGTTGGTACGATTGCCAGTCAGTAAAAAAAAACTGAACAATGTTGCCACCAATCCAAAATTAAATAATGAATGACACATGTCTTGTATAATTATTATTTTAAACAAAATGAAATTATTTTTTCAACGATTTGTGCAGATTTATCAGAAGTAATTTTTACAAATGATTTTTTTCAACGATTTGTGCAGATTTATCAGAAGTAACTTTTACAAATGATTTGTACAGATTTATCAGAAGTAACTTTTACAAATCATTTTTTTCAATGATTTGTGCAGATTTATCAGAAGTTACTTTTACAAATATTACAAACGAAGAAAAAAAATCCCTTATTGTAGGGAATATCCAGTTTTTAAGGTATAACATCACCAGATGCAATCATACTAATTAAACAACAAGACCTATGACCTGGAATTCCCATGGTAACATGTAAACTCCAGGCGAGTGAGAAAACGACTGTGCTTGTGCTAACCAGAGGTGGTCTGAGGAGAGCACATGCTCCATTGCCAGACAAACATGGCCAAAATATGATCTCAGAAGAACCAGAGAGTTACTCTTGTTCAGAAGAGACTCATTCGCTAGAGTCATATCAGTATTAACGGGACACTGGGTTATAGGAAAGCATGCCAGAAGGTTAGGGCTGGAGGCATACCATTACTGCAGAGCATGCCAAGACGAGGAGGAGGAGGAGACGGTGGTCCACTTCCTCTGTCACTGTCCTGCTCTCTCTAGAATTAGGAGAAGCTCCTTGGGAAGTTTCTTCTATGATGATCTAATGGACATAGCGTCAGCTGATATCGGAGACATTATGACATTCATTAGCCACTCAGGCTGGTTCAGCGGGGATAAGTGAAGGGGAGGACGGTCCGATTGTGTTATCACAAGGGGCCGATTGGCCTAAGTGTGTTCTCCTTAAGAACTGTCACCCGCATAAAAACAAACCACAAAGTTCAATTATAAATGAAATGCACTCTACACAATATTTTCATCATATTTCATTAATGAAAAAGCATTCAATTAATCTATAAAAATGATGTTTTAAATTTCAATACCTGTCCCTTTATATTTTCTTTATATACAGAAGAAATTGTACTTTTATAATTGGTGTAAAAATTCTATTACAAAAGTCGTAAAAAAATATTAACAAATGAAAACTTAGAATGGTTCTCCTGAACATTTTTACCATCTCAATGTGTGAAAGTTCATTCTATTTATGGCATCTTTCTTCATCTCTCACACTTCCTTTGTGTCCTCAATTCTTACTCTGTCATGTATCGTTCTATTACATATTATTCTTATCTTGTCATGTCAAATACAATATATATATGTTAAAGTGTAAAATATATGTTATTTACAAATATAAGTACAAATATTTAAACAATAAGCGTAAGCAGACAGTATTTGGGAAGAATGATTTGGTATAATTAAAGACTGTACATAATATGGTATGAAAAATTAGGAGAGAGTTAATGGTGCATTTAGAACAGTGATAACTGAAATGAATATTTCAAGATCCGCAATGACTGACCCAAATATTTCAAGATCTGCAATGGCTGACCTAAATATTTCAAGATCTGCAATGACTGACCTAAATATTTCAAGATCTGCAATGACTGACCTAAATATTTCAAGATCTGCAATGACTGACCTAAATATTTCAAGATCTGCAATGACTGACCTAAATATTTCAAGATCTGCAATGACTGACCTAAATATTTCAAGATCTGCAATGGCTCACATGAATATTTCATGATCTGCAATGGCTCACATGAATATTTCATGATCTGTAATGGCTCACATGAATATTTCATGATCTGCAATGGCTCACATGAATATTTCATGATCTGTAATGGCTCACATGAATATTTCATGATCTGCAATGGCTCACATGAATATTTCATGATCTGTAATGGCTCACATGAATATTTCATGATCTGTAATGGCTCACATGAATATTTCATGATCTGTAATGGCTCACATGAATATTTCATGATCTGCAATGGCTCACATGAATATTTCATGATCTGTAATGGCTCACATGAATATTTCATGATCTGTAATGGCTCACATGAATATTTCATGATCTGTAATGGCTCACATGAATATTTCATGATCTGTAATGGCTCACATGAATATTTCATGATCTGCAATGGCTCACATGAATATTTCATGATCTGTAATGGCTCACATGAATATTTCATGATCTGTAATGGCTCACATGAATATTTCATGATCTGTAATGGCTCACATGAATATTTCATGATCTGCAATGGCTCACATGAATATTTCATGATCTGTAATGGCTCACATGAATATTTCATGATCTGTAATGGCTCACATGAATATTTCATGATCTGTAATGGCTCACATGAATATTTCATGATCTGCAATGGCTCACATGAATATTTCATGATCTGTAATGGCTCACATGAATATTTCAAGATCAGCAATGGCTCACATGAATATTTCAAGATCTGCAATGGCTCACATGAATATTTCATGATCTGTAATGGCTCACATGAATATTTCAAGATCAGCAATGGCTCACATGAATATTTCATGATCTGCAATGGCTCACATGAATATTTCATGATCTGTAATGGCTCACATGAATATTTCAAGATCAGCAATGGCTCACATGAATATTTCATGATCTGCAATGGCTCACATGAATATTTCATGATCTGTAATGGCTCACATGAATATTTCAAGATCAGCAATGGCTCACATGAATATTTCATGATCTGCAATGGCTCACATGAATATTTCAAGATCAGCAATGGCTGACCTGAATATTATTTCTAGATCAGCAATGTTCATTTATACAATAAATACAAGAATATTTCAATTATGTGGTTCAGTAAATATGATAAATATTGTCTCAATGATAAATAATGTTTGGTAAATGAACAATGAGAAAATAGCATGACATGTGTAGTTCAGTAAATATTGTGATCAAGAAAATTAATATTACATAAATACACTAAGTGATTCAGTAAATATGACGACCATAATAATTAATATTGTTTGTTAAATACTTACTGATAGTTCAGTAAATGTTCTAATCGAAAAAATCATACTAAATTATGTGACTTAGTAAACACAACAACTGGAATAATAAATGTTGATAAATAAATAAATTAATAATTGCTTTTAAAATAATGTGTGTCAGTACGTAAAATATTAATGTACATTTCTTCTTCAACGCGTGTCGTGTTAGATCTCCCAGACGTTGACGATCACTCCAGAGAGAGACTGCAAAACATCCCCTACACATTCCTTAAACCATTACAAAGAGAAAATTTCAGTCAGCACCTGTCACCGTATGCAGTTCAGTAAATGTTACAAAGAGGGATTTTTATTTTAAAAAGAATGAATATGTCCTTTTAACGAGTACATATACATCCTCATACATTCAGTTAACACTTGTCACCGAATGCATTTCAGTAAATGTTACAAAGAGGAAATTATAAATCACGCTTATAACTGTATGCAGATCAGTAAATGTTACAAAGAGGTATTTTTTTTAAATAATGAATATGTCCATGTAACCATACAAATATACAGGGTGTCCCAAAACTCAACAATAAGTGGAGTACAGGATGCAGTTTATAAAAAATATGCAAAAAAAATAAAAATTAAGTCTCTTGGTTTTTGCAACAGAATATTTTTTTTTAAAAATCGTGAAAACCGACACCCTAGACCACATTTTAAGGTGCTGTGGCTGCAAATTTTCCAAATTTTTAGTTTTAATTTTTGTTACGTAATCCTGTATAATGAATATGTAAAAGAGATAAAAAAAAGATATTTTTGTTTGAGTATAAAGTATACAAATTTTCGTGACCTAACTTTAACACTTCACCCTGTAAAAGAATGTACAACAACAAATGTATAACATATATAAAAATGTACAATCTGGCTGCTGCGTATGCATTGCATCTGCATTCTCCATAAATCAGATGCATGTTAGCATATTCCAATGCTGTATACGGAGACAAGACGGCATAGTAAAAAATAGTCCAACTCGTGACGAGTTTCCACAACACAAGATCAATGTCTTAATTTTTTTATAAACCCTCATAACCTAGATCCAGTGCACGACATATGGTTGAGTTTTGGGACAATCTGTATATTCAATCTGTTATACAATTATACACCATATGCAGTTCAGTAAATATTACATAGAGGTATTTTTTTTTAAATAATGTATATGTCCTCTTAACAAGTACATAATATACATCCTGATGCATTCGGTTAACACTTGTCACCGTATACGGTTCAGTAAATATAACAAAGAGGTATTTTTTTTATGAAATAATGAATATGTCCTCTTAACAAGTACATAATATACATCCTGATGTATACGGTTAACACTTTTCACCGTATGCGGTTCAGTAAATATAACAAAGAGGTATTCTTTTTAGAAATAATGAATATGTCCTCTTAACAAGTACATAATATACATCTTGATGCATTCGGTTAACACTTGTCACCGTATGCGGTACAGTAAATATAACAAAGAGGTATTCTTTTTATAAAATAATGAATATGTCCTCTTAACAAGTACATAATATACATTGTGATGCATTCGGTTAACACTTGTCACCGTATGCGGTTCAGTAAATATAACAAAGAGGTATTCTTTTTAAAAAATAATGAATATGTCCTCTTAACAAGTACATAATAAACATCCTGATACATTAAGTTAACACTTGTTACCGTATGCAGTTCAGTAAATATAACAAAGAGGTATTCTTTTTAAAAATAATGAATATGTCCTCTTAACAAGTACATAATATACATCCTGATGCATTCGGTTAACACTTGTCACCGTATGCGGTTCAGTTAATATAACAAAGAAGTATTCTTTTTAAAAATAATGAATATGTCCTCTTAACAAGTACATAATATACATCCTGATGCATTCGGTTAACACTTGTCACCGTATGCGGTTCAGTAAATATAACAAAGAGGTATTCTTTTAAAAAATAATGAATATGTCCTCTTAACAAGTACATAATATACATTGTGATGCATTCGGTTAACACTTGTCACCGTATGCGGTTCAGTAAATATAACAAAGAGGTATTCTTTTTAAAAAATAATGAATATGTCCTCTTAACAAGTACATAATAAACATCCTGATACATTAAGTTAACACTTGTTACCGTATGCAGTTCAGTAAATATAACAAAGAGGTATTCTTTTTAAAAATAATGAATATGTCCTCTTAACAAGTACATATACATCCTCATACATTCGGTTAACACTTGTCACCAAATGCACTTCAGTAAACGTTACAAACAAGAAATATAATAAAGACGATACAAGAGGGTGTATGTTTGTGTGATATACAATATGATGCGGTGCTGAACGGCAGAGTTATATTAATGTTAAAGAGAGACAGACAGGTTTTGCAAGCGACGAAGAAGACATAATGTTGACTTGTTTGTGTGTGTGTGTGTGTGTTACCTGGAGACTGAGAGTGATACGGGTTTGGGGGAAGAAGCGGGAGACGTCTTCCTTCTCACTCTGTCGAAGATAACGGGAGGGGGGTGCGTCACACACACCATGCAGCGACATAGGAAATACAGCCAAGTTAGTTCAGTATATTATATTGCATTAAATGGTATGAGATCAATTTGAGATTTTCGTAGATCGATAGGAAATAGTTGTTTTGCCTATCCATTGCCCTTGTATATTATTTATGATCAACGAAAATCTCATGAAAAAAAAAAAAATATATATATATATGTTAGAAAGATGAATTCCGGATGATACCTGGCAAATATTTATATATATAAAAAAAGTATATATTTTACTATAAAAGTATTATTGTAATCTTTCAAAGAATATTATCCTTTCTTTGTTGCAGTGATTTTACATATAATAATGTTAAAAATGCTTGTCTTATAGGTATAAAAGTATACTTACGTTGTCGGTCTTGACCTTTGAGCCTGTGTTATACTGTTCCATATGAGAATGAAGCAATAATATCACAAAAATAAATGCATTAATATATATAAGTACATATATACAATTATTTAAATTTTAGTCAAAAAATTTTGCTACTTACTAGGGATAAAACACACATGTAGGCAGAAGGAATCAGGTGCTAAATACTCTATAATATCAACATCAATACTTAAACCTATATTCGTATCCACATGACAACTTATAATATTTTCATACATCTATGCCAGTCGCATTTGTATTAACCTTTTTAAGACAAGCTTCATGTAAAGATGCCCACCGGCTACGTGCCTTTACAACGAGAGTCAAATATACATGCCCTCATGGCTACAAACAATTGTGAACCTTCATATCTCAGTAAATTCATACTTGATTGAGACGTCATCTATACATGCCCTCATGGCTATACACAATTGTGAACCTTCATATCTCAGTAAATTCATACTTGATTGAGACGTCATCTATACATGCCCTCATGGCTATACACAATTGTGAACCTTCATATCTCAGTAAATTCATACTTGATTGAGACGTCATCTATACATGCCCTCATGGCTATACACAATTGTGAACCTTCATATCTCAGTAAATTCATACTTGATTGAGACGTCATCTATACATGCCCTCATGGCTATACACAATTGTGAACCTTCATATCTCAGTAAATTCATACTTGATTGAGACGTCATCTATACATGCCCTCATGGCTATACACAATTGTGAACCTTCATATCTCAGTAAATTCATACTTGATTGAGACGTCATCTATACATGCCCTCATGGCTATACACAATTGTGAACCTTCGTATCTCAGTAAATTCATACTTGATTGAGACGAAAATTGTATGAATATTACTCCCATATATTTTACTTCAAGTCATCTGTCAGCGTATCAACAAAACAATTGTTAAATTATTTAAAAAATTAAGAATTCTAACCATTGTAATTCATCGAATATCACCGACCAAATTTAAACTCTCCTGTCCTTTGTAAGGATCTAATAGGCATGCGCGCTTAGAAAAGAGTAATTTTTCCTACTCGTCTTAATTGGATTAAATTCATAAAAACAGTTTGTCATTTTGAAAAGGTTAATAAGTAAGATTATGACCCGAATGCACAGTCCTTGGTAACTAAATACTAACTCCTAACCTCACTGGAGTATTTAGTATTCTTAAGTTAGCAATTGCGTTGCAGAGACATCACTAACTAAATACTACGACAAACTTAAGGTCGATGGCGTAGCGTTTCAAATTAATGTGTATGAAGAAAAGAGATAGATAGTTTTCTGTGAGTTTAAAATGTTTTTTTGTCATATCAACACAAACACATGTAACCAAGCTAACACTGACAGCTCAATGTCACGATTTTTCTGAAATTCCAGCGAATTTTCGGCAACTCGTATAGATCGCTGAATACTTTGTTTGGTATTTGATTTGACAAAATTACCAAATACATATTTGACGAAGTCGCTAAAATCATCGTCCATCGAAAACATCTCGTATTTTAGTACTAAACCACTCGTAAGGATCTTCGCTATCAACCTTACTTTTTGACAGTTTGCAAATGTTAGTTTACGCCGATGCTAAGTATTTAGATATGTCTCTGCAATGCAATTCTCATATACATGAACTTGGTAGCATCCTCCTGTTAGGAATCCTAAATTAAGTGAGCGACTGTGCAATGAAAACATGGTTAGTATTTAGAATTTAGTATTTAGGTAGGACTCTGCATTCGGACCTCTGTATCTTCACTACATTCAGTTTGCACAGCTCAAGCCTATGTGGGTATTAAAATATTGTTATAAGTACTATAATATTATATATTTCGTGGTTTGTTTTATTTCATTAGCAATATTGAAAGCAAAATATGAACTTTTATTTTGGCAAATTTAATGATATCTCAATAGAGGAGAAGTAGGAATATATATTTATATAAGTACCGGGAAATCAGGCAGCTACAGGGTTTATGACCTGACATCTGCTGGTTTATGTGATCACTTTAAGCGCGTGAGTAACATTCATTAACTTTCCTTATCAATCCAAATATAATTCACGGTTAATTTACATCTTTTTAACCCTTTCTTAGCTGAATTATAACAATAAATATGTTTCATAAAAAAAGGGCAAAATATGTGATTAAAAAGAGATTTTGATAATTTTTTTCTTCCTTTTTTTGGAAATTTTAACGATTCAAAAAATCTTTCATTTTTAATTATTATTAGATATTGAAGGAAATATAATTACCTAATTAAAAAAATATATAGCATACTAGAAAACAAAAAAAAACCTCAAATTTATTAAAATTTGAATAACCGTGTTTAGCAAGAAACCGAGTACAGAAGTTTCCGTCATTCTCAGTATTGTAAGCGATAGCAAAAATATTGTGATTAATAATTTAGAAGAGAAATAACACAGCTGATAACAATTTTTATTGAGATATACGTAAAATAAATTAATGATTCCAATTGGAATCATCGGTTACGAAAGGGTTAAAATAATCTGAGAACATCATCGCCGTCTGTTGAAAGACAATGAATTTTTTTCTAACGCCATCTACCGAGAAACTTGTTGGTAAAAAATAAAAGCCACGTTCATGAAATATTTGGTTATCAAAGAATCACTAACTTTATAATTCTTTAATTCGTGGAAATACATCACTGGCCTACAATGTAAGCATGGGATCTATTCTTAAAGGGGTATAGTGCAAATGTACCCGTCGTTCAAAAGGCGAAGGTCTGTGGGTCCGTCTCCGTCTGACGCCGATGCGGCTGGTCTGCCACTGCGAGGTCGTGCCGTCTCGGAACTGGACGACGCGCGACCGCAAACCTGACTCGACTGTTTGTTAGACGCGTGTTCAAAGTTGCGTACTCTCGACGGGTTGTGGCTCTGACAGTCGTGGGGATATACACGTTTCACCAGCCTCTTTGTCACGATGACCGTAGTCACCAGACTCTTTGGTTTGTCATTCGAAAGAGGGTTAGAATTTGCGAGTCCCCATCTACTCACTGCATTCTTCGATATTAAACCATCGCGTAAAGCACCGGAATCTACTTGGCTTGTTTTAATAATGTTTCCACAATTCGTAGCCGAAAAAAACGTATTTAGTTTTGAATTTGTTATGTTTGGATTTACATGAACAACAGTTGAATAAGGTGCACTTGGTATATGGTCTGTTTTACAGGGATTTACATGAGCTACAGTTGAATAAAATGCGTTTGGTTTATGGTCTGTTTTATTGGGATTTACATGAGCTACAGTTGAATAAAATGTGTTTGGTTTATGGTCTGTTTTATTGGGATTTACATGAGCTACAGTTGAATAAGATGCGTTTGGTTTATGGTCTGTTTTATTGGGATTTACATGAGCTACAGTTGAATAAGATGCGTTTGGTTTATGGTCTGTTTTATTGGGATTTACATGAGCTACAGTTGAATAAGATGCGTTTGGTTTATGGTCTGTTTTATTGGGATTTACATGAGCTACAGTTGAATAAGATGCGTTTGGTTTATGGTCTGTTTTATTGGGATTTACATGAGCTACAGTTGAATAAGATGCGTTTGGTTTATGGTCTGTTTTATTGGGATTTACATGAGCTACAGTTGAATAAGATGCGTTTGGTTTATGGTCTGTTTTATTGGGATTTACATGAGCTACAGTTGAATAAGATGCGTTTGGTTTATGGTCTGTTTTATTGGGATTTACATGAGCTACAGTTGAATAAGATGCGTTTGGTTTATGGTCTGTTTTATTGGGATTTACATGAGCTACAGTTGAATAAGATGCGTTTGGTTTATGGTCTGTTTTATTGGGATTTACATGAGCTACAGTTGAATAAGATGCGTTTGGTTTATGGTCTGTTTTATTGGGATTTACATGAGCTACAGTTGAATAAGATGCGTTTGGTTTATGGTCTGTTTTATTGGGATTTACATGAGCTACAGTTGAATAAGATGCGTTTGGTTTATGGTCTGTTTTATTTGGATTTACATGAGCTACAGTTGAATAAGATGCGTTTGGTTTATGGTCTGTTTTATTTGGATTTACATGAGCTACAGTTGAATAAGATGCGTTTGGTTTATGGTCTGTTTTATTGGGATTTACATGAGCTACAGTTGAATAAAATGCGTTTGGTTTATGGTCTGTTTTATTGGGATTTACATGAGCTACAGTTGAATAAAATGCGTTTGGTTTATGGCCTGTTTTATTGGGATTTACATGAGCTACAGTTGATAAAAATGAATTTTGACATAAGCTAGTTTTGTTCAAATTTGGATGAGAAAAAGCTTTATAAGATGGATTCATATATTTGAAAGCGGTAAATTTACAGGATGAACATAGATCGTTCAAATTTGGACAATTAACCGTATCACTAACAACATTTGAATGAGACGGATCAAATTTTGAACTTTGACGGTTCAAATTTGGACAATTTACCATATCACTAGCAATATTCGAATGAGACAGATCAAATTTTGAACTTTGACGGTTCAAATTTGGACAATTTATCGTATCACTAGCAATATTCGAATGAGACGAATCAAATTTTGAACTTTGACGGCTCAAATTTGGACAATTTACCGTATCACTAGCAACATTCGAACGAGTCTGATTAAATTTTAAACGTTGACGGTTCAAATTCACGTAATCTATTTTTAATTTGACGACTGACATTTTACGCTTCTGTGAATCTACGATTTTATCCGACGGAACATCGATTCTACGTCCAGTTCCTTTGGACGTACCTTCGGCAGTCAACGCCGAAGCGTTTGCTGGTTTTGGCGGCAGCCGACCATAGAGAGAAATGACAAGTCTAGTGCAGGGAGTGCTAGTGCGAAATAAAAATAAATCATAGATAAAAAAGAAAATAAACAAAACATTAAGAAAAAAAAAGATGTCCGATTTTAACAGGACTTGGATCACATCAATACATTGAATTAATTGTTGGATCTCACTACTCTTGCTTTGATTGGATAATGAGAGGGAATCTCATAGCAATTTTCAATATACTCAACATACACAATGACCCGAATGCACAGTCCTAGGTAACTAAATACTAATTCCTTACCTCACTGAAGTATTTAGTATTCATAAGTTAGCAATTGCGTTGCAGAGACATCACTAACTAAATACTACGACAAACTTAAGGTCGATGTCGTACAATTTCACATTATTGAAAAGAGATAGATTGTTTTCTATGAGAATATACAGACGTTTAAAATGTTTATTTGTCATAACAACACAAACTCATGTAACCAAGGTCACACTGACAGCTCGATATCATGATTTTTTTGAAATTCCAGCGAATTTCGGCATCTCGTATGTATCGCTGAACACTCTTTGTTAGATTTGTTCACGTTGTGAAGTTGCTCAAAACATCATCCATCGAAAACATCTCGTATTTTAGTACTAAACAACTCGTAAGATTATCGCGATCAATCTTACTTTTTGACATTTCGCAAATGTTAGTTTACGCCAACGTGCATGCGATAAGTATTTAGACATGTCTCAGCGGTAACATCGTCATGTTGGTATTATAATCACCGTAAGGGTAAATTCGCATAATTCAATTTTGGCGACTCGGCGAGTAAAGGAAAAAAGCATTCTATAATTCTTATTAAATAACATTTAAACATACTTTCTTTTGAGGCTCGTGAGGCTATGTGTTTTTATACTGTTTCAAATGTAATATTATAAGTTTTTTGCTCTACTGTAAAATTGACGATTTTAACATAGGAGGGTTTCAAACGAATGCGAGGACAGGCAGACTGACATGAATATAGCCGTGCACAAACATGTGCAAATCCAGAACGACAATCATACGAGTTCTACTTTTGTTTATATGCAGATAATACGAAATACGACCACCATACGGCAGCTAAAAAATTAAAACATATAATCATAATTGTGTTTATATTATCATCATTTATCAATTTTTTTAAGTGGGTTTATGTTTGAATCTAGTTTTATTGTGTTCAAAGTGTATTTAAATGCATGAAAAGTGATTAACCGCCAATAATGATAGCTGTCAAACTCCATTCAACTTACGCGGCGGCCTTTTTTTTCTGCCTTTCGGTCTATCTAAGAGAAAAACAAATCAATCCAGAGGGCCTTGTTCGTGAAGAGGTCTTTACAGCCCCAAATACCGCAGCTAGAAGTATGGTTCTAACAATCAATGAACAGAAAACTATATACATGTTATCGCGATCTATTGTCTGGCATACTTTTCCGCCACTACCACTCGCAGTAGGTAGCCATATCTTCGGTTCTGCGGAGCAATTCACATCCCACCTCGGTTCAGTAAATACCAGTAACTTTAAAAATATTCTGCAGTACTGACCTGGCCAGTCTGGATCTTGAAGCCTTGGTGTCTTCGGGGCTGAGAGAGGAGAGATCCATCGGCTGTCCGTCTTCGTCCAGCAGCGTCAGTTGCGTCGTCCTCACGAACATACCATAGTTGTCTTCGCACTGCAATAAAAAAATATTCATATAAATCGAATATTTTTTTATTACATAGCAATTTTTATTACATATTACACGCAAACATTGGATTTTTTTCCCTGTCAGGAGTCAAATAATGATATTTTTACTCACAAACTTTTTTACGTCTCAATAGAGACGAAGTTGGAATATTATGATATTAACTTTTATTTAGACGTAAAAAATACAAAAAATGTTTGGTGGCAAACTATTATATATTTTGAGACCTTTCTCGTTTTAGAAGAACCAGGAAGTCAAGGCATCTACAGGGCTCACGACCTGTCATCGGCTGGTTGACGTGATCACTTTATGCGCTTGCGCAATGTTCACAAATTATGCCTTCTTATTGAGTTCCTTTATCAATGGATTTTTTTCTATTGAGAAATTGGTTTATTTGTAAACAATGAAAGTAACATATATAAATGAGGTGACGGTGTCCTCACACAGATGGCGTTACAAAAAAGGTTTCTACATAGATGGCAATATTAATAATGTCCTATTTTCAGGTGATCTGTTACTCATTATTCAAATTTATAGAACTTTCAAAAAAATCCATTGATAAGCTGTAATAATTATGTTATTTACCAGATTGAAATATTTTATAATTACTATATACCAGGATTTATGTTAATAAAAAGAAGAAATCACTATTACAGGTTTATTACACAAATTAACAATAAGTACAAGATTACATAAAATATGCACTAGTTAACGAATGAGAGCATTTAATGGCACTGGTGTGTCTTCGTTATTTTCTCCGTATATAAAGCCCATTCCATTCCAGAATGGAATGAGAGGTCGGGGCCGCCCAAGGAAGGGATGGCACGTCCATGTGAACGATGTTTTGAAAGACGGAAATGTTAAAAGCGTGAACAACAGACGAACATGTATAAGACGATGTATGAATGTTGTCGAGGCGATGAATGTATGTCAAGATAGAAGTAAGTGGCGTTCGGTTCTCTCTGCCTATCCCGTAAGGGACATGGCGTGATTGTATGTATGTATGTATGTATATATATATATATATATAAAGCCCCCTCATTTTTCTGGAAAATTTCGACATTTCTCCTTGGACGAGTTGTTCTGAAAACATTCTGTTGCTTTTCATTGGTCGAGTTGTCACATTGAGACATCCGGTGTGTATTTCTCGAACGTTCCCTAAGTTCTTATTGGTCGAGCTGTCATTTCGATACATCCGGTCTGATATTCTCAAACGTTCCATTGGTTCTCATTGGTCAAACCTCGACTTCCGTCAAACGTCATAAATGCTCCGCCACAGAACTCAATAAGAAGGCATAATGGCGAACATTGCGCAAGCGCATAAATTATTCATGTAAACCAGACGATGACAGCCCTGTAGGTGCCTTGAGTTCCTGGTTCTTCTATAATATCCCAACTTCGTCTCTATTGAGATGTTAAAAAGTTTGTCAAAAAAATAATATTCATTATATTGTTAGATCTGCTGAATGTACTTTACTATAATATATGTACACATTCACATTACCTACTGAATGTTACAAATCTTCATTTTATGTACCTACATAACATTATGGAATACTCTTAGTTCTGACAAGACATTGTCCATCTCATTAAACACATTCAAAACTAGTGGATTGTGGCCAACACTAAACTCTACACACCATAGTAAGTGTACATTTTTTCTTCTCGAAAGGTTGACAATCCCTAAATGTATTTTTATGAAGGACATTTCTATTAGATTCTTAAACAAATATAAGATTCCCAGAGAACAAAAGTTTTCACAATACACCACACACATAAAAACATTGTCACGAAACTCATAGAATGTATTTTCTACGTGATACCTGTTGAGAAAATTTAAGTAAAATTGCATTACTAGCAAGATGAGCATGTATGAGACAGTGTATCAATGTTGATGAGGCGATGTATGTGTCAAGATAGAAGAATGTGGTGTTCGGTTCTCACTGCCTACCCCTTGAGGAAGATAGAAGTGGAGATACACTTGTCTATAGAGACACATACAATATCAATATGAAGTTGATCACTCAATTTTACTAACCCATACAGAAGCTATTTTACTTCTGTTATATATATTTTCATACAAATATGAAATTTATTTCACATTGATATGGCAGACCATAGATTATTTTCTTTAAATTTTGACAATCCTTGAATGCATTTTGATGAGTGTATTTTTGTTGTATTGAAATTTCAAACAGTATATAAAAAAACTCGATTTTCCAGACCGTGACAGCATTTTGAAAATTTGGACAGATGAAATCATAGAGAAGAAATTAACGGATATCTATGGAAAACTAATCAGTTCTAAGTCTATGCACTTTACACATATGATGTTAATATGAAGTTGATCGGACTTATAGTTTGGGCTGTAAACTAATATTTGTTAAGGTCTCGGTAAGAAAACGATATTAAAAAAAATCTGTGTGCGACGTGAAATACTGTCCGTTCGTAGGTAATGCAAGTACTTGTAACTACCTGTCTTAATTGTGTTAAATGTATCAAATATTTTTTTGAAATTGCATATACGGAGTCAATGATATTATTGTTTGTTAGTTGATTGAACCACACCACCCCACATTGTATGTATGCACTATCTTAGTAAATATTGTTTGTTTAGTTGACTCACAGTGAAGTAGGCGTGTCCCCTGATGGTTCCGTTGTTCTTCCCCTTGGGTTCGTCCAGCACGACTCCGACCCATCGGCCGGTGGCGAAGGTGGGGAAGCCAAGATAGGCCACCGTGCCTGTGACTCCCTTGGCTGTCACGCACACACGGGACCCCACACTCAACAGCTTGTCCATCTGAACATATCAGACACAAATCAATAAAATAACAATACTTACCAAACTATAAACACTTTAACATAAATTAATAAATATTTTAAAACATTTTGTCCACTGTCGATTTGTTCAAGAGAACTTTGTTCTCTTAACATATCGAAAATATTTCAAGCCAGGATACGCGAGATTTGTTTGCAGGGTCTATATTTTTCACGGTTTTTCCAACTTTCAAGTCAAAAAACACCAACTTAGAGGCTTCGTAGCATATATGTTATATTTACGGATTTACTCAGAATTTGGAGTAGGACATTTCGTGTGTCTGTGTGTGTGTCCCTCCCTTATAACTTTTGATCCGCTCAATTAACAAAACCCAAATTCAGAATATATAAATCGTTATAGGCCTACAAAACTTTTATACTCAGAATTTTGAATTTTTGTTTCAGTCAGGGGTTATCAACTTTTGAATTTTTACTTTATTTTTCCATATATCTCAGAAACCATAAAAGCTAGAGCGCTGAAAATTGGTATGAACATAGACAAATACAAAATCTCAAACTGGTTTTTTTCAAAAAAATTCCCGCATTTCTCAAACATTTTTTATTAAGAAAAATATATTTTTAATGATAAACTTATGTGTTTAACTGCCTATATTTCCAAAGTTTTTAACAATATTGAAAAAACCCAAAACAACCCAACTAGATAATTTAATTTTCTATAAACTAGTTGCATGTGACACATGTGATCCAACTGTCAATAGCGATAGTATGTATAGTTGAATAAGTACCAGACTATGGTATCGTTGTACCGAATCTAATGTATGTTAGTGCAACATGGACATTGCATTAGACACATCAAAATATAATTAATACGGTTGAAATGAGGTCACTAAGACGATTTTGCGCTAAAACGGTGTATGATAGAATAAGAAATGAAGACATTAGACGAGAATGTATGATTGAAAGAGATAGCGTAAGTTATATTTATCATATATTTATTTAAGATTTGGTTCACTGTTAACATACAATATACATAGACATAATATCAATCACAATAAATCAACCGTGCACACAAATATCCCACATATATTTTGTTAATTTTTTGTTAATATGAAAATAAATGCATTAAGGTAGTTTGGCCACATAGAAAGAATGATAAAAAAATAAGGCTGATAAAAGAGAAACGAAAAGTAGATGTTGGCCAAGGAAAAGTTGGCACGATCACATAAATGGAATTTTTTAAAGATGGAGACGTTAGAAGTAAGAATAACAGAAGAGGGTGTATGAGACGATGCAAGGACATGAATGAAGTGAGAAATGTATGTCAAGAGAGAGGAGTCTGGCGTTCGGTTCTCTCTGCCTACCCCAAATAGGTAAATGGTGTGATGTTTTTTTTTTAATCAAACGATTTGATTTTAGTTCCACACATGTGATTTCTTTTTGATAGGACAACCGTTTCGGCTGGCTAAGCTCTTGTCAATATGGAGTTCTAAAACACAAATACCGTCAACATTGATAACGTAAAAACATCAAATTTAAACTATACATCACGCTATGTCCCTGTACACTTGTATTTGCATAAATTAATTGCCTCACTTAGATTCATACATCGTTTTTTTTTTTATTTGCGGGTGGCAGTTCTTGAGGAGAACACACTTAGGCTAATTGGCCCTTTGTGATACCACATTGGGGCTGTCCTCCCACTCACTCATCTCCCTTGAACCAGCCTGAGTGGCTAATGAATGTCATAATGTCTCCAATGTCGGCCGACGCTATGTCCATTAGATCATCATAGAAGAAACTTCCCAAGGAGCTTCTCCTAATTCTAGAGAGAGCAGGACAGTGACAGAGGAAGTGGACCACCGTCTCCTCCTCCTCCTCGTCTTGGCATGCTCTGCAGTAATCGTATGCCTCCAGCCCTAGCCTTCTGGCATGCTTTCCTATAACCCAGTGTCCCGTTAATACTGATATGATGCTGGCGAGTGAGTCTCTTCTGAACGAGAGTATTTCTCTGGTTCTTCTGAGATCATATTTTGGCCATGTTTGTCTGGCAATGGAGCATGTGCTCTCCTCAGACCACCTCTGGTCAGCACAAGCAGTCGTTTTCTCACTGACCCGGAGTTAACATGTTGCCATGGGGACTCCAGGTCTGTGTTTGATATTGTCTAGAGATAACAGGGTACCTGCTCTGGCAAGTTCGTCTGTCCTACGATTCCCCTCTATATTACTGTGACCCTTCATAGATCGCTACATACATGTTATTTATGATAAAAGTGAGACGATGAATTTATTTATTTATTTATTTTATTAACGGCGTTTGCCATTTCCTGAAGAATTCAAAAGATACAAAATATAGTACATGCTGTGTGAAAAATACATAAAAAACAAATAAAAAAACAATCAATAAACAATGAAAATCAAGCAAGAAGAAATACAAAGAAAAACTTAAAAAAAATACATATAAAAATACATACAAAGAAAATTTAACCAAAATAATAAACAGAATAACAAATGAAAGTAGGTATAAATGAACAAATTAACCTTTTAAACAAATAAAAATTAAACACGATCAGTGTAATTTAACATGTAGGATATTAAACACGATCAGTGTAATTTAACATGTAGGATATTAAACACGATCAGTGTAATTTAACATGTAGGATATTAAACACGATCAGTGTAATTTAACATGTAGGATATTAAACACGATCAGTGTAATTTAACATGTAGGATATTAAACACGATCAGTGTAATTTAACATGTAGGATATTAAACACGATCAGTGTAATTTAACATGTAGGATATTAAACACGATCAGTGTAATTTAACATGTAGGATATTAAACACGATCAGTGTAATTTAACATGTAGGATATTAAACACGATCAGTGTAATTTAACATGTAGGATATTAAACACGATCAGTGTAATTTAACATGTAGGATATTAAACACGATCAGTGTAATTTAACATGTAGGATATTAAACACGATCAGTGTAATTTAACATGTAGGATATTAAACACGATCAGTGTAATTTAACATGTAGGATATTAAACACGATCAGTGTAATTTAACATGTAGGATATTAAACACGATCAGTGTAATTTAACATGTAGGATATTAAACACAATCAGTGTAATTTAACATGTAGGATATTAAACACGATCAGTGTAATTTAACATGTAGGATATTAAACACGATCAGTGTAATTTAACATGTAGGATATTAAACACGATCAGTGTAATTTAACATGTAGGATATTCCTGTGATTATTTATATGGATAACCTAGTTTGTACACCAGTTTTTGTTTTTGACATATCATGTACAGACAGTTTATCTAGTTTTCACAACATTTTAGTTATTTTATTATAATATTTTAGCTAATTTTTTTAATATACAATGCAACTGGCTCACGCCAGTCGCAATTATAACTACAAACAAACCTAACCAACCTATTTTTACCTAGCGTTTGTAGGTTAGGTTTAAAAAATCGGTGTACATCCTAGGATATCCTATTTATATTGCCCATAAACAGATCCATATCGTTAGCATATTCATTACTTAACCTCTAAATTCTGTTCAATGCAGAATTGTGATGCACTAGTGTGTGGGAATTGTCACAATAAAATTGGTTATTCAATAACAAAATTGTAAGGCGCTCAATTCTCTTTGTCTACCCAACTAACAGGGACATGACGTGATGATATGTACGCAAATTCAAGTTATGTTAACAAAACATCCATATGAACCAACCAATCAAATCTTGTATCTAGAACGTGACGACGGAGTTGAGTTTTTGAACGAAGAGTAACCAAATATATTCGAAAATTGTTAAGTACGAAGTTAATACCAAGAATTAAAGTTTTATAATATAAAAATAATATATTATTTGGGTTTTATTATTTACCCTTATCCCCAATATTGACACAGATAGGGTGACAATTCAACCAACTGTAAAATAAGAATAAAATATGTAAGCCTCACCTTTTTACTGGGTGAGATTGGTTCGTCTGATAATCTCCGTGTTGATTATATTTGACATTAGAAATATATCCTCATTAGCAATAATTTGCACAAAACATAACGTCGAAAGTCGAAATAAACGAGTAAACGTCAGAAAAAAATGACTCAATAATCTAATGTCAAATGCACAATGGTACCAATGTGACACAAATAAATTGTTTCGCACTCAATCTTTGGTGAATATTGAGGATTTTCATTTGTCATAATATCACCTCATTACTCAGCCAATAAATTTCAAGTAGGTACTTAATGTTCTTACAAAATTTATCAGACAGAATAACATCACATTGTGATTTAATTTTCTACTTCCCATTTAAAAACAAAACTTTTTTCACAACTTTTTAAATTTTTAATTTCAGTATTAATTATAAACATTCTTTTTTTTGTTTTCCACATATTTTATGATTTGTTGTTTATTTTAATGTAATTAACAAATGCACGATTTTGTAACAAACTTGACTCTGACCAATGTTCCTTCATTTGAGGTTACAAGTGCCATTTAAATAATAATAATATTCCTTATTTGTCTCTTCGGTAAATTATAGCAGTGACACATTTTTATTAAATGTAGATTGATGTAGATGAGATTAACATTAGCTACGCTAATTGCTACGTGAAATTAACATTATTGATAATGCTAGTTGTAGCAAAAAATATAAACAATATTTATTTATTTGCTAAATCAAGTGCACAAATTGCCTTATACATACCTACTACTAGAATAAAAATACATACTTTGAAAACATCATGGAGTAATAAAAATATAACATATAAATCACTTGGTAAAAATAAAACGAATAAAAACGCAATAAACAAAAATAAATATCTTAATTGAAAAGAAAATAAAATAATTGAAAAAAGATAAATAATATAATTGAAAAAAGATAAATAAACACATGAACTCATAAAAAACTTTTACATTGAAAAAACATAAATTAAATTGAGAAGTACAATTTTATAAACGACAAAAAATAAATAAATACTATTAAAATTTGCAAATGTACAAGTAGTCTCTCTCATAAAAAATGTAAAGATTGTTTATCTGTTTGTATTTATGTTTGGACAGCATAAAAATGTTAAGTACCTAAAAGAAAATATTCATTTCCATTTCCACTGCGGATATGGCTGGCTAGAGAGTGATATTCTGTCTATGTACGTGTATTGGTGTAACGCCGCGCCGTAGTGCTGTAAGTGCATGACTCCCAACTCGAGTTCACTATTTTATGTAATGATACCATGTCGAAATATTTTCTTCGATCTGATAGTGTTGTTAAATTTGTTTAAAGGAGAAGGGCATTATAATCAATTAATGCTCTAGGAATAAACAATTTAAAATTAACATAAGTATCTATAAAATCTATATCTTAAAGAATTAAATCTATATATCTTTATGATTAAGAGATTCGAAACTCAAATAGGTATTCATACAAAAAAAAAGTAAGATAAATCGAAAACGTAACAAATCTTCTAAATGCTGTATCGGTGAGATTTTTAAATCTTATTCACTATAGTGTCTTTGTACACTACTTTTACTTGGGGTGGAACTTTGATATTTTATACAGTAAAAGATGTGTCTTCTTTACGCAGTTTATTAAAATACGATCAATATACAATATTATTATGTCAATACAATATCACAAGACGTACCTAGTACCTATGTACTAATTCAAATATGGCGGAACAGAGAATGACGTACACGAGTGCTCATTCAGACAATATATTATACTCTACAGGCATCATGCTATCTCTTTCATTCACATAACTCACATTCACATGCACTGGAGATGATATATTTTTTCTCCAGATTGATTTATACATGGGTTTATAATAACCGTGCATCTGTATATATGTAAGAAGTGCATTGTTTGTGTGAATATTATTATTTATTTATTGCCTGTTGCATTTGAAACATACTAGTGCATATATATTATAATAATTATCGTAACTTGAACCAAATTGGTGCGCAGAAGGCAAATTTGTGTCTTTTTGCTTGGTTGGTATACCTATATACAAATCTTCCCCCTCCTCGACTCAAGGAGGTTGACGAAAACTATAGGTACTACTTATTATCGCTACAGTATATTCTAAGGATGTACATTTCTTTAAATTCCATTATGTAGTAACGAATAAAAGTGTACAAAAATCTATAATATTTTATCCTCCCCCCCAGCTAGGAAATTTAGGTATTTTAGATTTTAATTTTAACAATCGGGAGATCATAAATTTAATGATATCAGCGGCTAGCAATGGCTGGTCGGGTAAACCAACAAATTGATATCCGACACTAGGGCGGGCTTTGGTTTCTCGACTGAAACAAAATTGCAAATCAAAAACGAATTGATTTTTGAAAATATGACGAGAATAAAAAAATGGAACACACATTTCAATTCTCTTTCAGACTTGCCATTGTAAAATAATGTTTCGTGTTTCGTTGGGTAATGGTTGGCTAACATGTCTCCAGCTGACGGATGTTTGACAAACTGAAAACTGATGAAAATGCTACCCGCTTAGTAGTAAAACATCAACAAAAAGGAAAAAATAGTCAATTATTAAACAAGAGAAAATTTTTATTCGATACCTAGTCGGAGATAAATGTGTGTGACGTTTGTTCCATGAGCTACATTCAATTTCGTATAAGTAGTTGGTGTTGGAGATCGTAAATTTACCGGCAATTTTTTGTGTGCGTTGTAACTGCCATGAAAATAGGTTAGTTTGTTATTAATATATTTTGTGTTTTTCTTTTTTTTGCACGGCGCTGGCCGACTTAAACTAATAACAATCAATGTGACTACAAATAATAATACTCAATTTATAATTATTATCATTATACACCTCTTCAAGAGAATTCGCAGTCCAATGCGTAAATTGTATATTATTTAACCCTGCATTAGTCGCACTTAGTTTTGTGACGTTATTAGTCGCGCTATGGTCTTTTTTGCCCGTAAAGGAGACCAAGTAACAAAATACTTGGTATTCAGTATTATAAAATGGTAAAGAAACAATTACCTACTTGTTGAATATATATTTTATTAACCCAAAAACAAATATTTGTAATGAATTTATGGAATTACAACAAAAAGTTGAAGTACCAGGGTCAGTCCATGACAAAACATCCAGCTGTATCACCCATGGTCTCAGATTTTGTTGATATTTTTTTATTTTTTCTTTTGGCATCCTTATTTAACAATGCAAAATATTATTATAATATCTTGTATTTTTTAACAGATTTTTAATTATCTCAATAGAGACCAAGTTGGAATATTTATTCAATAATAAAAATATTCGAATATCTTGTATACTTATTGAGATACAGTTTTTTAAATTTACTTTTTGAGATATAGTTTTTTAAATGACCACTGGATTACTAACCCAATGCGCTAACTGCTCTGCCATCGACCCATCTAAAAATCTCTAAAAAATCATCGATCCGTCTTTTATTAATGATTATCAACTAGTATCATGCTGAGATTGTATTCTGAAAGTTTCATCACAATGTATCTGTGTGTGTGTGCTATGTGCTGTGTGCTATGTACGGCGTGTTTATTCTACTTTATCGATTATTATAGACTAAAATACTCATTCAAATTTGTATACCTAATACTCGCTTAGACCCCATTAGATTTTGAAGGATATCTGATCAGTGACTATTGAAACTTATTCATTTGGGTGACTACTGAAACTTATTCATTTGGGTGACTACTGAAACTTATTCATTTGGGTGACTACTGAAACTTATTCATTTGGGAGGCTACTGAAACTTATTCATTTGGGAGGCTACTGAAACTTATTCATTTGGGAGGCTACTGAAACTTATTCATTTGGGAGGCTACTGAAACTTATTCATTTGGGAGGCTACTGAAACTTATTCATTTGGGAGGCTACTGAAACTTATTCATTTGGGAGGCTACTGAAACTTATTCATTTGGGAGGCTACTGAAACTTATTCATTTGGGAGGCTACTGAAACTAATTAATTTGGGAGGCTACTGAAACTAATTAATTTGGGTGGCTACTGAAACTTATTCATTTGGGAGGCTACTGAAACTTATTCATTTGGGAGGCTACTGAAACTTATTCATTTGGGAGGCTACTGAAACTTATTCATTTGGGAGGCTACTGAAACTTATTCATTTGGGAGGCTACTGAAACTTATTCATTTGGGAGGCTACTGAAACTTATTCATTTGGGAGGCTACTGAAACTAATTAATTTGGGAGGCTACTGAAACTAATTAATTTGGGTGGCTACTGAAACTTATTCATTTGGGAGGCTACTGAAACTTATTCATTTGGGAGGCTACTGAAACTTATTCATTTGGGAGGCTACTGAAACTTATTCATTTGGGAGGCTACTGAAACTTATTCATTTGGGAGGCTACTGAAACTTATTCATTTGGGAGGCTACTGAAACTTATTCATTTGGGAGGCTACTGAAACTTATTCATTTGGGAGGCTACTGAAACTTATTCATTTGGGAGGCTACTGAAACTAATTAATTTGGGAGGCTACTGAAACTTATTATTCCCAAATAAATGTATTTGTCTTGTATTATATTTGGGGATTTTAATATTGTCTTTTATTTATAAATATCTTCTACTTTAGAGACTTTAAAATATTACACATTATATTTTTTACTATATAATAATAAAAAAAAACTCGATTACGATTGGCTCTAACAAGACAGTAATAGAAAAGAGTACGAGTACTATTATAAACCATTTCTCTATCAGATGAAATATACCTACGAAAGCAACGAAATCTCTAGTAAACGCATTCGTTATTTCCCGCCTGGACTACTGCAATGGTATCTACGCAAACCTTCCAAAGCTGGAGCTAAACAAACTTCAATCCGTCTTCAACGCTGCTGCTAGGCTAATCACCGGAGCCGCGAAATTCTCACACATATCCCACCATCTACGAAATCTTCACTGGCTTAAAGTGCCTGAGAGAATCAAGTACTAATTATGTTTGTTGACTTTCAAAGCGATCCATGGCATGGCTCCCACATATCTTTCAGACTTCTGCATCCCTCTCACCGTAAACGAGCGACAACAAACACTTCGGTCAGCCACCACATCCGTGATTGGCAAGTTGACTGAAATAAATAGAGTCAACACTTCATCCTTCGGTGATCGTGCTTTTGCAGTGGCTGGACCAGCCTCGTGGAATAAACTACCACCTGAACTGAGGCAAATCGACAACTTAGCACTATTCAGGAAACACCTGAAAACTCACTTCTTCCGCGAGTCTTACAAAAACCTGTAATAGTTATATTCAAAGCGCCCTTGAGGTGAGGTTATCACAAAAACGGCGCTATAAAAATAATCCAAAATTATTATTATTTCCTCGCACCCAAATCTTATTCATATTTAATTGACACTTCCTTGGACTTACAAGGAACTAGATTGAATAAGAAGTTAATATAAAGGCATTATTGGTAAATATTGCGCAAGCACTTATTGTTATCATGTGCCTGATTTACCGATTCTCCTAGAAATGTTTATTCCAACTTTGTCTATTGAGATATATTGTTTGTCAAAAAGTAAATGTTATGTTACAGACGAAGCTTAAATATAATTGTACTAAGAATGATGGTGTCACGGGCGAAGCTGGTGGTGGGGTGCGCCTGCGTGGCCTACTGCTGTGTCTCGCTGCCGCTGCTTCGGAGCGTCCACTCGCACGCCCCCTCGGTGGTCGACGAGCAGTTCCACGTGCCCCAGGGGTTGGCGTACTGCGAGGGAAACTTCTCGCGCTGGGACCCCAAGCTGACTACGCTGCCGGGCCTGTACGTCCTGTCCTCTGCGCTCCTCGCCCCCCTCTCCCTGTGCTCGCTGGCGTGGCTGCGCGCCGTCGTGTGGCTGACATCCCTGGCCACGTTGGTGCTGGCCGCCGGACTGCCCAGAGCCACGACGGACACACGCGCTACTCACCGCGCCTTCAACATTGTTCTGTTGCCTCCGCTGTTCTTCTTTGCGCACCTCTACTACACGGACGTGCCCTCGTTGGCAATGGTATGTTTCGAAATATTTATGTATAGTTTTTTTAATTTAATTAAATTTATAATACAGTGAAACCTCTGTATATTGTTTTTGAAGGTACCTAATGAAAAAAACAATGAATGCGGGAATACAAACTACATATATAGAAAAAAAAACTCATTAAAGTTTAAAGGTTTAATATGTACTATACATAATATATACAACATATTATATTAAATAATCTGTCATTATCATTTGTTTTTTTATTTTTTTATTGCCATAAGTAATAAAAATTCTTTCGGTGTTACAAATAATTTTTTTTTTTCGGAATCAGTTATCGAATCTGCATAAAAAAAACATTTGCAATCCTTGGAACATCCTGTACGCTATGTTGAGACAGAACATGATCTTCGAGGTCCTCTCTTTTTCTTCAATCCTTGAGAGCAACATTCTTCATATTTTTATTTTTTTATTTATTTTCTTAAGGTTACATACAGTTTTTTAATATAACATATATTTTCAAAATGAATTAATAAATACAAAAACCAAGATTGTAACGCCAATTACTATGTTACGGTCATACAATAAAAATATATATAACTAAATATAATATACAATAATATATAACTCTATATAATTATGTATATACCCATAGAAAAAATATATTTGTATAAAAAAAGGAAAATTTCCGTGGGTATATACATACAAAATGACAAAATAT
Source organism: Molanna angustata (assembly GCA_963576475.1). Taxonomy (NCBI): domain Eukaryota; kingdom Metazoa; phylum Arthropoda; class Insecta; order Trichoptera; family Molannidae; genus Molanna; species Molanna angustata. Next base: position 24,684,925 of record OY754983.1, on the reverse strand, counting down.
AAAAACCTTACAAGGATAAGAAACAAAAAATACAAAACAAATCAATATTAAGTAAACATAAAATAGATGCATACAAGCTAGGAGGTTTGGGACAGGACAATGGATAGGAATAGAAGGGGAAAATTAGGAATATAAAATCAAACACTGAGAAAGCCTCAACATACTCTTAAATACGCTCGTCAAGTATCAATAAATAGTAAATAATATGTCAAGTATCTGAGCCCATTTGCCAGTTTGGTAAACCTTCTCTGCACCTTTTCAAGTAGCATGCTTATATCTTTTCCAAAGTAAGGATTCCAAACTTGTTGACAGGACACAATCTTTAATGAAATTTCTTTTAAGGTGCTGTTAATGTTGCGGCTTTCGTCTGCCGGTCGACCTCTATTGACTGCCACTTGCGCTGCGGCCGCCGTCCTGATGCGGCAGACGAACGTCGCGTGGGTCGGCTTCCTGGCCGGGGCGCGTTTGCTGGAGAGCCTGTGGCGCGCCAGGAGCCCCCCGCCGCGCCGCCCGCTGCGCTCTGCCGCCGACGTGGTGGAAATGGCGACCGAGCACCTGCGCGGCGGGTCGCTCCGCCCGCTGCTGTCGGCTGTCACTCGAACAGAGTCCGCCATGCTGATCGGAGTGCTGATGTCATTTGTGGCGTTTGTCTTTTGGAACGGCTCCGTGGTTGTGGGAGACAGGTTTGTTCAAAATGAACATGCATTCATATCATCTTTTTCAACTGATTCCAAAATGAACATGGATTCAAAGCACCTTTTTTAACTGACGTCAAAATGAACATGCATTCACAGCTCCTTTTTTAACCTACTAAATGAACATGCATTCACAGCTTCTTTTTTAACCTACTAAATGAACATGCATTCACAGCTTCTTTTTTAACCTACTAAATGAACATGCATTTACAGCTCCTTTTTTAACCTACTAAATGAACATGCATTCACAGCTCCTTTTTTAACCTACTAAATGAACATGCATTCACAGCTCCTTTTTTAACCTACTAAATGAACATGCATTCACAGCTCCTTTTTAACCTACTAAATGAACATGCATTCACAGCTCCTTTTTTAACCTACTAAATGAACATGCATTCATAGCACCTTTTTTAACTGACTAAATGAACATGCATTCATAGCACCTTTTTTAACTGACTAAATGAACATGCATTCATAGCACCTTTTTTAACTGACTAAATGAACATGCATTCATAGCACCTTTTTTAACTGACTAAATGAACATGCCTTCATAGCACCTTTTTTAACTGACTAAATGAACATGCATTCATAGCACCTTTTTTAACTGACTAAATGAACATGCATTCATAGCACCTTTTTTAACTGACTAAATGAACATGCATTCAATGCACCTTTTTTATTTATTTGTTTATTTATATAAACGCCCTAAATGGGATTTTACATCCACAATTACAAATTATTAAAACATACGTTTATGAACCACGAAGCAAAATACATACATACATAATTATAAATAGGTACCTATATATAACAACAACAAAAAATACAAAGAAAAAAATATATATATAAAATATAAATTTACAAAATATATAAGTAGTGAAGTACAATAAAAATAAAATTAAAGAAAAACAAGTAAAAGTTTAAGCAGAAACAAAAATAAAAAATTAAAAGAAACAAAGAAGAAGAACCCAGAATTTATACAATCTTTAAAAGTTTCTCTTTATATTCATATATTGAACAGCAAAATACATCAACAGAGCCAAACTCATTACCAAGTCTATGTAATCTCAGAATAGGCGAGTGAATATAATAATTATTACTAGATTTTATGATAAAAAATAGTGAAGCCTGTGTTTGTCTTGTACGGGTAATCGGAACATTAAATAAAATGAGACACGTTAAATCAAGGACGTCCAACCAGCCATTTAAAATCTTATATAAAATCATCATTAACTGACCTCAAAAAAGAGGTTGCTATCAATTCAGTATGTTTTTTTTTTATTACCTGAAATATAACGCAGAAATTGTGGTGAACAAACTGTGAAACAGCCACGGCTTACAAACTATGCTACGGCAGTCGGCAAACAAATGTCACTCATTCAAACTCAAGCTAAGGCAGCTGTTTTAGATAAAATGGCGGATTGCCAAATTTCGTATAACTATTTTTATAAATATAATATCTTTCTTCTTCTTCTTCTTCTTCTTCAGCCTGTTTTCATCCATTCTTGGACATAGGCCTCCCCCTTGATCCTCCACAACTCCCTATCTTGGGCACACTGCATCCATCTCCCTTCGGCACATTTCTTGATGTCATCAGACCACCTTGCCTGGGGTCTGCCGATACCTCTTCGGCTTGTTCTCGGTCGCCATTCTAAGATCTTTTTGGTCCATCGTGAATCCTGACATCTGGCAATATGCCCAGCCCAGCTCCACTTAAGACCAGCGACCCTTTCCGCTACATCGGCTACTTTGGTTCTTTGTCTTATCATGACATTCTGAATTCTGTCCCTTATTGAAATACCCAGCAACTTTCTCTCCATAGCTCTCTGTGTCACTAACAGCTTGTGCATTATTCTTTTTGTTAGGACCGATGTTTCCATTCCATAAGTAAGCACTGGGAGAATACATGCATCAAATAGCTTCTTTTTCAAATAATGTGAGTATTTACGGGATTTCAGAATGTATGATAATTTTCCAAAAGCTTCCCAGGCAAGGCCACGTCTTCTCTTGATTTACTTTGGCAAGCATCACGGTATGGCCTAGATATATCTATCTGTCTACTCTTTCAATTTGCACTCCCATATATTATGATGGGGAAGGACTCTTCTGCGTAAAGGTGAGTTCATATTGTTGTGTTGTGTTGTGGAGCTATCTGTCGTGTCGGGTGAGTGTTTTTGTTAGTGTGTTGTGTCGTGTTGCAATGTGTCGCATTTTCAGATCATTGTGAATTGAGCCGTGGTTAAGTGCAATGTTTTTCTAGGATACAGACGAGTCTTCTTAAAAAAGAAAAGAAGATATTGTGTCAGGGGCGCATTTCTCTGTCTCGATAGAGATTCGGGAATTAGAAAGGGATAAAAAAAAGATTTCATAGATATTTTATACTGACTAAAATACAATTTGATCAAGTTACAATTTAATTGAAATGGATATAAAAAAAAGGAACGGCAAGTTTCGCCAACCTATATGAACAAAAGAAAAACTGATTTATTTAATGTCTTTGCTATTTCCTCTCAAACAGCATATTATCTTATAGCTTGGTCCTTATACTCTTTGGATTTTGTGTCCTATAGAATTTTAAATTGTCTTACTCGATAAGTTCGTCGGAAATTTTTAAACAGAATGACACTATACAACCACATTAATTATTATTTGTTTAAAAAATATTATATACTTTTTGTTTATACAAGATGTATTAATTTCTATATGTTTTTGTCTAAATAAAATTTACTATTATTATTATTATTATCGAGTATAACGTGTTGACTGTTAGATTCACATTAGTGTGGTGTGTTGTGTTGCGACATGTCATATCCCCCACCACCTCTGTGGCGCGATCGGGTATCCATCGATTGCCGACACGACAGAAGCGCCACAACACATTAATGTGAATCTAATCATACTAAATGAATGAAACTGATAACATTCTGTCTCGCCACGACACACCACGACACAGTAATGTGAACCTAGCTTTACTCATCATTTTGGTCTTGGAGATGTTCATCTTCAATCCAATGTTCACACAGGCTGAATTTATTTCTGTCAGCATAGTTTTCAATTCCTCCTCATCCTTGGCAAATATGACAATATCATCTGCGAACCGTAGATTGCTGAGATACTCGCCGTTTATATTTATACCTTTCTTAGACCAATCCAGAGTTTTGAAGACATCTTCGAGGGCCAATGTGAATAGTTTGGGAGAAATAGTGTCACCCTGTCGGACACCTCTTCTAATGTAAAATTTCTTGGATGGTTCATGAAGTTGTATATTGGATGTAAATATAATATAATACACTCTTATAAAATTGAAATAAATACATTTTATTTTTAAAATAATTATCACGTTTATTCTCCTAACCATATCAGGTCGGCCCACGAGGCGGCAGTTCACTTTCCCCAGCTGCTGTATCTCTCGGCCTTTTTTGGAGTTTTCTCGGTGCCGTCTCTGCTTTCCAACTTGGGGGCGGACGTGGCCCGCGTCAGGAGGCATTGGAAGATGGCCGTCTCGCTCTGCGTCGTCTCGTTCCTTGCGGTGCACTACAACACGCTGGAGCACCCTTACCTCTTGGCAGATAACCGTCACTACATATTCTACGTGTGGAACAGGTATTTGTTATTTTTCTTACACCCCTTTCTTTAAGTTTGAGCTGTATTGAGTTACCACTTGGGTAAGGTTACCACTTTGATTGTAAGGGTTTGCACACCAGTTGATGCAAGCCTGTCGGCGGGAACCACGACAGGCAGATGGTGGTAATACCGGTTTGCTGGACGTGTAGGTATAAAACCTGTGTGTCCGCCTTTGGTTAAATACAACTAGACGATATCACAGATGCTGGGGTCGATAATCAGTTACCGTCTATCGGAGTCTCCCGATAGCCAGGTACACTTATAGATCGATCAAGTACTTACGATACCGTATACAAATGATAATAAATGCAGAATAAAACTCAGGTAATTATTGTTGGACAGAGATTAAAAGATGTAACAAGAATATAACTTACTCGTTTAATATACATTTGTGCTTCAATATACAATGGTAATTGGTTTACTTAATAAAAAAATATAATGTACTTATTTCTAGTTTACAAATTTAGATCGCGGATCTTGAACTATGAATAGGCGACTGGGCAGCGTAAGGACGTAGCTGGAGGTCTGGATGATACCGAATGATCGTGAACCCGGTGGGACTCCTTATATACCGGCTTTGTCGTAGCCAGATGAGCGTTGTAGGTACTTCGTCGCTTACATGTATCGTAGCGCGTCGTAGCGCTGTACATGCGATCGTAGCGCGTCGTAGCGCTGTACATGCGATCGTAGCCGAGTCGTAGCATTTCATAGCAATGTGGCGCGGTGGCTATTGCTCCACAAAGTTAACTTGTCCGTCTTTAACCTAACTTCCTGACCAGTGATATTTTCTGAACTCTGATATTTTCAGAATTTGTGTATTCCTGGTGACAATGCATGTTCCATCTTGATTCATTTGATATTTTATTTATTTATTTATTTTACTTTTTATACATAATATAAACAAATATAATACACACTGGCGGGCTTATTGCCATTAGGCAATTTCTTCCAACCAACCAGATTACAGAGTGACAGAATTATACATGTACATCAATAAAAAATGAAAGCTACAAAAGAACAAATAAAATAAAATAAATAACATCAAGATAAATAAAATAAAAAAAACATCATAGCAACAAAAAAGGGATTGGGAAGGAATAAGAAGAGGAAATCGAGATCGGGTGTTTAGGGATAAATATTACGTAGCAAAGGGAAGGAAGGAAAAGGAAAGGGATCAGGTATTATCGGAGAGATATCCCTGCTTTAGTCTTTTCTTCAAAATGGAAAGTGAGTTTGACCAAGTTATATCAGGACTCAAATTATACCAGAGTCTTGCTGAACGCACTTCAAAGGAAGAGCTGAAAGATTCAGTGTTGTGAATTGGGATAGTTAATGTAGTATGTTCAGCAGATCGAAGAGATAGGCCGTGATTAGATAAATAGATGAATTTGGTTTTAAGGTACTGCGGTGAATTAGGATTAAAGAGCGTATTATATAGAAGTGACAAAATATGTATATTTCGTCGTTGTCATATCTTAGGACAATGGAGAAGATTACGGTAAGAGGAAATGTGATAGAATTTTTTAAGTCCAAAGATGAAGCGGATACAAACATTCTGGAGGTGCTCTAGTTTGTTGATATGCTCCTCGTTCACATCCAAATAACAAACATTAGCATAGTCAAGTAAAGGAAGGAGAAGTGATTGTGCTAGGGTTATTTTGCAATGCAAAGGAAGAACATTTTTGAGTCTACGAGAGAGTGGATGCTATATTTTGAGTCTATTGAGAGAGTGGATGCTATATTTTGAGTCTATTGAGAGAGTGGATGCTATATTTTGAGTCTATTGAGAGAGTGGATGCTATATTTTGAGTCTATTGAGAGAGTGGATGCTATATTTTGAGTCTATTGAGAGAGTGGATGCTATATTTTGAGTCTATTGAGAGAGTGGATGCTATATTTTGAGTCTATTGAGAGAGTGGATGCTATATTTTGAGTCTATTGAGAGAGTGGATGCTATATTTTGAGTCTATTGAGAGAGTGGATGCTATATTTTGAGTCTATTGAGAGAGTGGATGCTATATTTTGAGTCTATTGAGAGAGTGGATGCTATATTTTGAGTCTATTGAGAGAGTGGATGCTATATTTTGAGTCTATTGAGAGAGTGGATGCTATATTTTGAGTCTATTGAGAGAGTGGATGCTATATTTTGAGTCTATTGAGAGAGTGGATGCTATATTTTGAGTCTATTGAGAGAGTGGATGCTATATTTTGAGTCTATTGAGAGAGTGGATGCTATATTTTGAGTCTATTGAGAGAGTGGATGCTATATTTTGAGTATATTGAGAGAGTGGATGCTATATTTTGAGTCTATTGAGAGAGTGGATGCTATATTTTGAGTCTATTGAGAGAGTGGATGCTATATTTTGAGTCTATTGAGAGAGTGGATGCTATATTTTGAGTCTATTGAGAGAGTGGATGCTATATTTTGAGTCTATTGAGAGAGTGGATGCTATATTTTGAGTATATTGAGAGAGTGGATGCTATATTTTGAGTCTATTGAGAGAGTGGATGCTATATTTTGAGTCTATTGAGAGAGTGGATGCTATATTTTGAGTATATTGAGAGAGTGGATGCTATATTTTGAGTCTATTGAGAGAGTGGATGCTATATTTTGAGTCTATTGAGAGAGTGGATGCTATATTTTGAGTCTATTGAGAGAGTGGATGCTATATTTTGAGTCTATTGAGAGAGTGGATGCTATATTTTGATTAATTTGAACGATTTCGTATTTCATACAAAGTAAACTAAATTGTTATACTTATGGCCATGTTCACCAAGGAATATCAAATGGATCATCAACTAACTACCTGCTCGGAGCTCAAATCCTTGAGTGCATCACTCAGTGAATTTGCATTTCACCAACTAAAAACCAACTTTCTTAATTGAACCCTAGGCTCAAATCTCCTTAAATTTCCGGTGTACAGGAATACGAACTCAAGTTAAATTATATAGAAATATTTAAAATCAAAAACACATAATTTATCTTGTTTCCTTAATTAAAATAACAATCAAGTATTATACAGTGTGTAGTTCACAATTTTTACATGTTTTTGAAATTGTTTAAAAAAAGTATTACTTTGTTCTCGTTGGTAGGTATATTTACATTAGTGTCGTGAATGGCCGCGAGCGCTGTATACCTGATACCATGTTTAAAAACATATCGCATACCTGCTATTCTACCCCTGCTACCTGCGTTATTGTACATACCACCATTATTGTTTTCGTTGACATCAGTTATGCTGTTTTAAATAAAATTCAATTTTATATCTGGATAATATAGAAAAATCAAATATAACATAAAATATAACACTTATGACACAAAACAACTAACAATAAGTGCCAAAATGTAATAATTTTAGTTACAAAATACGTTGATGAATGACCACATAGATCCACAATAGACCGTCACTTAAGAGTTGAGTTGCCAGCGTCACTTAACGGTAGTAAGATTGTTTGGTGAAACAAAATTTTACGCTAAGGGCCGGTCTTATAAACGAAAGACCAAATATTCGTAAGTATGTTAACGATTTACTAACGGATAGATGTTCCTAAGTAGATATTACTATCGGCGGTATTATAAAACTATTTTATCTGTCCGTTTATTTGACAGTTACAGTCTAATTAGACTACAATGGATTTTCAATAGATTTGTATTGGACTATAATGGATTGTAATGGATAAAGCGGTGCTGTCATTGCAATATATAAACAGAGTGTTTAATTTTTTTGCTTACTTCAAACAATATCAAAAATTACAAAAATGATGATAATCCTTTATTATTTAGCTAGCGCGCTGGATTAGTAATTCAGTGCACGCGGGTTCAAATCTCGCCTCAACTGATTTTGTTCACTTATATCACAAGCATTTATGCCTAGTTTATGGCATTAAAATGAAATTTAAAAAACTTAATGCATATGTAGGTACTAGTTACAATTCATTCATTTTTAAAAAAAAAATATTATATTTTTTTTTATTTAAAGTTTAAAAAAATAATTAAAATAAAATAAAACGAAATTCAGTGTCATCAATGTCATGTTGAAATAATAAAATATTTGGTCAAACACAATCTTGTAATCAAATTCGTTTTGGTTATTCAAAATCACTGTCGGCCGACATTTTTTATCGAAAAAAAGCAATTCAATATAAAAATCCAAAAAATATAAAACAGTATTTTTCAAAATATTCGTAATATTAAAAATGTACCGCAACAAGTGTGAAAAAACTCAATCCTTCCATAACTTATCGTTAACGAACGCTTAATCGGTGGTCCGACCGTCAGTAAAGGCTATCGGTAAAATTTTACTAAAATTTAACTAACGGATTGTTATAAAACGAAATATAGAGCATTTGTATCAAATTTCGGTTTGTTTGGTCTGAAATCTAACTAACGTTTATAAGACCGGCCCTAAGTGCATCAAAAAATTGATTTTAGCGCTTAGGAACCTTGGTGAAAGTGGGGGTTATTGTATTAAATAAGGAGTATTTTTATGAATTTCTTTTGACATTAAAACTTTTAAAAGGGTGTCTTGAGGATTGAGGACTCGATGTGTGAGTGTGGGCAGGAGCAGAACACCGAGCATCTCCTCGCATGTCCATTGATTCCCGAACAGTGTGACTGGAGAGATTTTGCGGAGCGAGCCCGCCTCGAGGACAAAGTAGTTGGAGTTGTGGCATTTTGGGAGCGAAGGGGGGTGTAGTCTGACCGACACGATAAGAAGAAGAAAGGGTGTCTTCAAAATTTTTCAAAAGTTTTCAAAAATTGCACAAATTTGGCGTCCTCTTGGAACCTTTTAGTTTATTAAATATAATTTTATTCCTCGCTACCTCAAGGGGGTATGGTGGGGAGTTATGAATTCATAATTTTTAAGGGTATTTTTTATTACAGATTATCAACTAGTATCATGCTGAGATTGTATTCTGAAAGTTTCATCACATGTATCAGATGGGTCGATGGCAGAGCGGTTAGCGCGCTGGGTTATTAATCCAGTCGTCGCGAGTTTGAATCCTACCATGACCGTTTTCGTTCACCTATAGCACAAGCATTTATGCTTAATTTAGGAAATGTATGAGGATGTATAATGTACTTGTTACAAGGGATTCATTCTTTTATATTATTTTAAGAAAAAATCTGTTGGTGTGTACTGTGTACTATGGTACAATGTGTTTATTTTACTTTATCAATTATAGACTAAAGTACTCATTCAACTCTATTCAAATTTTGCAAATATGTATATCTAATACTCACTTAGACCCCATTAGATTTTGAAGGATATCTGAATAGTGTATCTCAATTTTTTAACTGTCACAAAATGAATGGGTTGTGGCCAACTTTATACTCCTCACTACCAAGCCACTCCATAAAATATTCAGCATTTTCATGAAATTAATTTGTTAGATTATTTTTGGCGGCAGCTGTCTTGTGATTACGAAATAAAAAAAATAGACTTATGAAATATTGACCGATTTGTAAATTATAATCACTTCATTTTGTATAACAATAATTTTGTACATATTAATTTTTGTATCTTTTGTTTTTAAATGTCTCCCTAAAGCAGTCCATAAATAGAAAAAAACAAAGAGAAAATGTTGTATTTTCGCATTCACGAGAGTGTCAAACAGCTCGGTGCAATGAGATGGCGCAATGTACCGCTGGTTTTCACACTCATTAGCATGCCGTGCCGACAGGATGCGCCGCATCGTTTTTGCGGTACTATGGAGTTTCGATCGTTTGGAATTCCATTTTGGTGTGTCAGGCCAATTGGGCTGCGCGGGATTTGACATTCACGAGCGCATTTTGGAGTGATGACAAGCCATTTGGAAGGATGGCACGATCGTGAATGGGGGCCTTTTCACACGAATGCTTGTACTCGTGTGTAAAGGGCAATATGCTATTTACTTTATTATATATGTCGAATGTTTATAGTGTTGTTTAAATAAAATAAATTAAAAAATGTATATAATATGTAATCATAAAATATTAAATATATGTGTTATTTTTTTCTTTTTAGGTTCTACAGACGCTATTGGTTTGGACGTTACTTGTGTATACCGCTGTACGTGTACCTGACGATGGCTTTCTGTGGCAGTGTCGGCGCCGGATTCCTCTTGCCCTTTCTGGCCGGCGTCATAGTGGCCCTCGTCCCCCAGCGTCTCCTCGAGCTGCGCTACTTCCTTACCCCGTTTATTCTCCACCAACTGTGGACTCCGCTGCCCTCCAGAACAGTTCTGTCCTTGCAGACGGCGTACTACGCCCTCATCAACGCATTAGCTTTCTACGTCTTCTTCACCAAGGAGATCTACTGGACGGACTTTGAACATGTCCAAAGAATGATTTGGTAGAGACTGTCGATCGTGTCCATCAATTGATAATAAACTGATTTTCTTGAGACAAAAAGCAGTTTACATACAGATGGTTGCCAATTTAATGTACTCACTCAAAAAGTATACAAATCGTTGCATATATATATATTTTTTTTTTTCTATACAGGTACCAAAAATACAATAATAATACATAATTTTTGACAAGGGCTGGCCTGTATTGAGGTCGATAATTTAACATAAAAATAGTAGACATTGTATAAAAAAGTTGAACAAAAATACAATTAAATACAAGCAATCACTTACACTTGGGTACCTGAGGTGATAACTGCAACAATAATCTAACAATCCCAACTGTAGGCTCACTATGGGCCGGTATTACAGTCGGCCCTCAACTCATTGAGTTTGTTAAACTCAATATTAAATGTTAAAGGCAGATTGAATCCATTTCCCCATTACAGTGCAATATGACATGTTAGTTACTAAATCTTCAATTATAGACATATTTTACTTTTTCTGTGGTTATTATCTGTCAAATTTTAAATAACCTCAAATAATATGAACTACAAAACGGGACACTACGACTTGAACCAAAATAATACTTTTAAATGCCCATGTTGGTTTCAATATGGCTGTCAGTTTGTTTTGTTGTGTGGCGCCACCGTCGATGCAACTAACGCCTCTAGTGATAGAACACTGAAACTACACGCGTTGCCTAGCAACGAGTCGAGAAATGACAGTTGACTCACCGTTAAGTACTTAATCCGCCAGAAATGTTGAGTTAAATATTTGTCGTTTTAGTGACGTATTTGAGGGAAAATTAGGCCTAAACGGACACTGTAATATGCTATATTTTTGTAAAACGAGTTTAGCTCTTAAACTGAGACTGTAATACCGGCCCTATATCTTACTGTAACTTTGGTTATTGAGGTAATATTGGAATGAATTTATTCTATTTTTCATTAGTAGTAACATTGTTCTTATTTTTCAGTGATACCATCATTATAATACTTGCATAGTGATGTTGGCTACAGATCAGTTCATGCTATTTTTGTATGAAAATGTGTTTTTTTATATGTTTTGTTATGTCAATTCATTTATTTAATTTCTTTCTTTTTTGATTAATATTGTTTTCAATAACATAAGTATATTATATTTGTGTATTGTGTGGTCATTTTAGTCACTTCTAATTCCTTATTTAAGTACATAATTCCTTATTTAAGTCAGATGAAACTCATATTATATTATTTTTTACCTTTTTGTAGAATGGCAAGGGGATGTGACTTAACACCAAGAAAAAAGCCAAAATATCAACATCATTTTATTAAATCCTGATAAGCCCTTTTGTGGATATTAAAAATATAATGGTACATTAAAATAATTGTAAAAATATATGCTTTTAAAAATATAGAATAGCATTAATTAGGTCTGAGTACATTAAATTGGCCACCGTCTGTACATTTAACAAGAAGATATCATCGTCATCATTGGCGCTACAGCCCAGTGTGGGCCCTGGCCTCCTCCGGTTTGTTATTCCTCTCCCCCTTATGTCGTATTCTGTGTCACCAAGCCATCTTAGTTTGGACCTATCTATACGTCTTCTGCCTTTTTTTTAAATTTTATTCTGGTATATAACGTTACACAATATTTTTATTTAACAACAATATATAACAAAATTACAATGTCGATACTCTCTCGATAGAGTTTTATACAACTGCTATATAGTGGTTTGTTTATATATAAAAAAAGGAAAAAAACCCAAGAGAAAATGTTGTATTTTCGCATTCACGAGAGTGTCAAACAGCTCAGCGCAATGAGATGGCGCAATGTTCCACTGGTTTTTACACTCACGAGCATGGCGTACCGACAAGATGTGTCGCGCCGTTTTTGCGGTACTACAGAGTTTCGATTGTTTGGAATTCCATTTTGGTGTGTAAGACCAATTGGGCTGTGCGGGTTTTGACATTCACGAGCGCATTTTGGAGTGATGGCAAGCCCTTTGGAAGGATGGTACGATTGTGAATGGGGGCCTTTACGATAATTTTCAATGGGATGTTATAAAGAAGATTGAAACTTAGTTGGAAAGTGTATGCGTACAAAATTTAATTTGCCATCTGGGGAATTCTCTGGGGATGGTTCTGCCTGTGAGCATAATATGTGGTTGCAATTGTGTCTATTATCTGTTTTAGTGTTCTGACCGAAAAGTCTACATACATCTGTTCCGTTGGGTTTGCCTAGTGTAATCTTTATAATCAGTCTTTGTGTGACTTCAACTGGAAAAAGATTCATCCTATAAGTACCACCATCTTGCGGGAGGACATGTTTACTTAATCCCAAGTGGTCATGATGATGTTGGATAGGCAAAAGTCGAGGTTGAACCCGTGATAACATTGTTCAACAGGAGGCCCCGAGGTTTAAGTTACTTTTAGTAAATACCGAACTGCGGACTCAACTCTGTTTAGTCCAGTATTGATTCCTGACTCCCAAGGGAATGCAGTTAAAGGTAGATACACAAATGGCTTCCCATTGTGACGTGCTAACGATCAATTCCAAAGATTGAAAAGGGTCACCGGGACAGATTCTGTCCACTAAGGAAATTGAAGCTTTACTTGGTTTGAATTTACAACTGATCTTGACTTAACACGTCACAATAAGAAGTCGACTTATTCACAGAGGGTGATTTACTTAGAGGCCCCCATTCATGACCGTGCCATCCTTCCAAATGGCTTGCCATCACTCCAAAATGCGCTCGTGAATGTCAAAACCCGCGCAGCCCAATTGGCCTGACACCAAAATGGAATTCCAAACAATCGAAACTCCATAATGCCGCGACAAACAGCGCGGCGCATCTTGACGGTACGGCATGCTCGTGAGTGTGAAAACCAGCGGTACATTGCGCCATCTCATTGCACTGAGCTGTTTGACACTCTTGTGAATGCAAAAATACAACATTTTCTCTTTGGTTTTTTCTTTTTATATATAAACAAACCGCTATAGCAGTTGTATAAAACTCATCATCAGAATTATAACTCATTTTTACTTGAAAATTTAAAATAATAGAACTTATTAATGCGAAAGCGCCGACAGCTTGTGTATACAAATTTTGATGGCTCGATGGCGCGCTCGTGAGTGTGATGAAAATTTTACAATGCTCCAAATGGAGCTGGTCTATATGGAGCGACGCTGAATGACACGATCATGAATGGGCTGCTTATTATTCGGGATCAAATTATTAATATTAACAGACAGTGGGTAAATTAAGCAGAATGGAAGGAAAGTCAATTGGTACATTTACTTTTGGTATATTGAGTTCACCTAAGAATTTACACACAAAATATAATATCCTTGGCTGTATTCAGATTCAACACTCGATGTCGGGCGTCGCTGAATTTATTCTACAGACTCGTGCGCTGCACCGAGCTTATCACATCTTAGATGTACTTGGAATATATACCTCTATCTCGATCTCTAATACATTAGCCATTCGTATTAAAAGAGACGAGCGTCACATATACATGACATGCAGCTGATTCCGCTCCTAAACTACGAGTGTCACCTATAGACACACACATGAGCTCCCGCAGATAGAATGGAGAGATAGAATGTTGGCCAGCCTGGAGCAACATCATCGCCAGGTTGGATGATAATCAGGCAAGTCTCTTAGGGTAGGTAGGTACCTCTTTGATCATGAAATAATTAACAGTATAATTTTTGAAGTCAGTTTTTAGTTGATAAGTCTTGTCATATTATGATTTATATTTTATAAATAAATTATTTTTTTAAACGAATAATATGCTTTTTACTTATGATCCATGATCTTATCTCAAGTTATGAAGTGATTTGATGTAAATAATATTATTTTGAAACATATGTGTGATGTGCTAGAAATGCTGTTTCTTGTGCAGAGTGTGGGGTGGGGGGTTAGATCCAAGGGCCCTTGATTTTTTTTAATAGATTTTTAATTATCTCAGTAGAGACGAAGTTGGAATATTTTACTGTAGGAGAACCGGGAATTCAAGGCACCTACAGGGCTTACGACCTGTCATCGTCACTTTTTGCGCTTGCGCAACGTTCAAAAAAAAAAACCAATTCTCTCAAAAGATGGCGTTACAACAAAAATAAATAAAAATAATAAGAATATTGTTCATAATTTCACACATAGATGGCTGTAGTAAAAATCCTTATTTCCTCAAGCGAAAAGAATTTCAGTATTGCAATATATAAAACTTTCAAAAATTGAATTGATAGGGAACTCATTAAAAAGGAATAATTGGTGAACGTTGCGCAAGCGAAGTCAAAGAAATAAAAATTAAAGAATTGTCAATATAATAAACCTTTGAGAGACGTGCAGCGATTGGGAAGATCCTACACTTCCTCCACAGTCACAATAATTTCCCTATCATAAAGAGACGTGCAGCGATTGGGAAGATCCTACACTTCCTCCACAGTCACAATAATTTCCCTATGATATAAGAAAGCTATACTGTATGGTTAAAAAGTTAGGCCCGCGTGGAGCGCGGAGACAGTCTTCTTTAAGGAACCGGGTTCTTTTTTCGTAAATTCCGTCGGTGGCAGGGCTGATTGTCGATTTTTTTTTCTTTTAAAAAACTTTCTTTTTTAAATTTTGAATTTAAAAGTCATGTGGCAGGTGAAAACCCGGTGTTGCCACATTGTTAAAAACAACTCCCGAAAAATAATCACATACGAAAAACAAACAACAAGTTGGGTAAGTACCCACAAGAAGGATGTGAGGCAGATGGGTCTGTAGGACTTTGGTAGAGTCGTATCTTTCTTGCCATTCTTTGATATGAAGATGACTCTTGCAATCCGCCAGGCTTGGGGAATATGTCCACATGGTAGGCTACATCTATATATCCTTAGTAGGTGAGCGTGCATTTCCTGTGGCCCTCTTTGTAGTAGGGCAGGAAATACACCATCTGTACCGGGTGATTTATACGGCTGAAAGGTGTCAATTACCCATTTCAGTCGCTGTGGTGTACAGAAAGTTTTTGTTCGATCTACAGTGCATTGCCTGTAGTTCCTCTGTCTTGACAGGCTCACTTCCAGGGAAGTGGGTTTCCAGAAGTAGAAGGGCTCTTCATCTTCTGTGTAGCTGCCATCTGGTTTCTTAAGAGTCATGGAACCTTGTATTCTTCCTCTTGCCATTGCTTTGTGTAGCCTGGCTGCTATGGGAGTTTCTGTGATATTTTCACAAAACTCTCGAAAGCTCTTCATTTTAGCTTTTCTTATTATATATAACCTTGGAAAAGATGGTAGACAACTATATACGTAGTGAAATTTTGGACAAGGCACCTCTGCATAAGAACCAACATGTCTATAGAGCGGGGAAATCAATCGACACCGCTCTATTTGAGCTGACAGAGGTAATACAGAAATCACTTGATGAAAAAGAGATAGCTCTATGCTCTTTTCTGGATATACATAGAGGACGCCTTCGACAACACCTCACACAAGGCAGTTGAGGACGCTCTAGCTAGGAAAGAAGTGGACAGCACACTGTGCAGATGGATTGACAATATGCTAACAACAAGAACAGTGGCGGTAAACACTAGTGGAAAAACCATCCAGGTTAGCACCACAAAGGGATGCCCACAGGGAGGAGTACTGTCACCACTGATCTGGAGTCTGGTTGTTGACGAGCTGTTGAGGCGGCTGACCGAGCGTGGATATCACGTAAACGGTTATGCCGACGACATCGTCATCCTAATTAGAGGTAAGAGGTAAAATCACCAAATAATGGTGTTTATCTGTGGGCCTGAATCTAAATTCAGGGTAAACCACATTAATACCATTTACCAACAAAAGAAATCTCCACAATATAAAGAATATCCAGCTAAATGGAGAAGATATTGAATGGAGAGACCAAACAAAATATCTAGGAGTGATACTAGATAAAAAGTTGCTGTGGAACAAGCATGTTGAAGAAAAAATCAGCAAAGCGAAATCAGCTATAATGGTATGTAGAAGAATTGCAGGAAAAATATGGGGATGTCACCCAAAGATCCTACTATGGATGTACACTGCAATAGTAAGACCTGCGGAGCAATAGTATGGTCAAGCAGAAACAACGAGGAAATCACTCGAGAAGTTGCAAAGGCTAGCCTGCTTATGTATAACAGGCGGTATTAGGACATGTCCGAGTGCGGCAATGGAGGTCATCCTAGACCTCACTCCACTCCACATAGTAGTGGAGGAAGTCGCAACAAAGTACCTACCTCAGACTGTACAAAGAAGGGTCAATAAAGGTTGGGCATGCTGAGCTAGCTTTGCCTAATTGCACACACCTAATCGACCTACCAGGAGACAAAATGGTCAAGAAGTTCAGTCTCGAAAAGAACTTTGACATCAAGCTGAACACGCGAAATGATTGGAACAACCACACCATCCAATCACTCAGGGAAAATACTATTAAATGATATACCGATGGATCCAAAACAGAAGAGGGAACTGGAGCAGGAGTGTATGGACCAAGAACAGAATATTCTGAAGCAATGGGCAAACTCCCTAGTGTCTTTCAAGCGGAAGTTTATGCAATTGAGAGATGTGCTCAGTTCAACCTTGACAGAAGATACAATAGGTGGGATATTGCTATTCTATCTGACAGTCAAGCAGCCATTATGGCATTGAATTCCCCAAACATTGACTCAAAAATGGTTTGGGAATGCTTAACAAAACTCAATGAACTAGGCAAGAATAATAAGGTCTCTCTTCTCTGGGTACCAGGGCATATGGGCGTCGAAAGAAATGAGCGAGCTGATAGACTAGCCAGGAAGGGTGCGAGAGAGCATCTGATAGGACCAGAACCATTCTGCGGCCTAGGAAATTCATATTTCCAGGCAGAAGTAAAGAGAATTACGGAGAAAGTTGAAAGAAAGTTTAATAATACAATATCCTATGTTAAAACACATTATTGAGACGCACTGAGCGCTAATTGTACCTTTTATTATTTATCATTCACTTTAAAATTGTTTCCTTATACTCAATTTGTAAAACACTATATATAACAATAAAACAAGAATAAAACATTATTTACCTATAAATTGTTTCCCATTTCTATTTCAAATAGAATGAATTTAAAATAACATTCTCTACTATGAATGTCCAGCATACAATGGGTTTTCCATTGCTACTTGTAACAATACTTAATATAAAAAATATTTATAATTTGCCCATTCTGAGAGTTCCGCTCAGGGTCGCTGGTTCGTCCAAACTCTCTCGTTTGGATGGAAGGCCCCTCTGTTGGGAGACAATCTGACACTCCTTCGCTTCACGCTGTCCGGAGACTCAGATGGCAAGGCCGCTGACCAGCTCCGAACAGCACTCAGCGTAGACGTGTGCAGTTTAGGTGGAGCGCTAGGGATGACGTGAAGCGTCGTCTCAAGGTGTCACTCCCCTCGGATAATACTATTAATACTACTGGACCAAGGTAAGAGAACATTTAAGGCCACTCACCGTGAGGACGTGGTCTCCCAGCTTGGACCCCTGTCGATGATGGTGGATCGACAGCCCACCAGGCGTAGTCTGCGTTGACCTACGGGTTGGTGGACGTCCTCGGCCACTGGGAAGGTCCGTGTTCAGCCCAACGTATGCAAGGAAGATTTAAAACTTATAGTTGGCTTAGAGCCAATGGAAACACCTAGGTGGCACAACCTGACCGAGGGAATCCGTCGGACGAAACCCTGGCAGGCGACTCGCCGAAACGCGCAAAGGCCTCTACGGTTCAGCCAAGGCAACAGTCTCAGGAAAAACCCAGCCAGCTGCACCAGGCTTGGCTCAAGTTAGAGTTTCTTACTTTCGTTGGGTAGAAAAAATACAATAAAAATTATTGCCGGCTCTGGGGCACCGGACTTGAGACGAGAAGTTATTTATTAATTTCTACTGCTGGCGGCTCGGCCAGACTTTAAAAAAAAATTTCCTTTTTGAAAAAAAAATAAAATTGATGTTAAAAGAATCGTTCCTCTTTTTTAAAATTAAAATTCCCACACGCGGCAAACTCAGCGCGCCTTTTTTTTTTCGTTTTCTGGCTGACAAGACAAAATGTTGCCATTTCATAAAAAAAATTATCCCAAGTAATAAAATCATTATCATTATTTCCCCAAAAATGAATGGTGCTTCCCGCGGTATTTTGGGTAGGTACCCGAAAATACTCGCACGTCATATAGGGGCGTCGGATTTCTCTCGCTCACGTCACTCGTGACGACTGACCGGCCGGTATCAATCGCCACCTCCAATTCGAGAGAAACCCAACGTCCCGATACGTGCTCAATCCTCCCGAAAGCGGCTAGGCAAACGCGAAACCCTGCGCGGGCGGTCATGTCCGGAGGTCGAGGCCGAGTGCCGAGAAGTCAATGCGGGAATGTGGCTCGTCTCCGCCAGTGGCTCATCCGAATCCACTAGGACGTCCGGAGTTTCGAGGTCGGAGTTCTCGGAGGAGGACTCATCCGTCTCTCCTCGGTGAACAATCGGTGACGGTCCTCGCTCCGCGGGGCGTTCCACATGATGTTCAGGTCTGGCGACCCCCGACGCCGGCGCCGCCTTCATGTCGTCAGCGTGCACCTTCACAGGCCTGCCACTCCGTTCTACCCAGTAGACGTTCCCCCGGCCAACAGCCATGAGGACCGTGCATGGTCCACCCCACTTAGGGGCGAATCCGGGATGCCTGTCTCCGGAGGCATTCGTTCTAGGATGTTCCCTGATAAGGACCTTCTGTCCCGGCAGAAAAACGGGGCGCGGCTCCGTGGGCCCCATATACCTCTCTTGGTACTCCTGCTGGTGAGCCCTTATATCTTCGTCCATGGCGACTCTCTCTCGAGCCGCGGCATCTGAGGGCGGGGCATCATCCGGCTCCTTCAGCTGCCACTCTCCGGGTCTGGCCAGAGAGTAGCCAAAGAGCGCTTGGCTTGGCGTGACGCTCGTGGCTTCATTTCGTCTACCTCTTAGACCTACTAGAACGGTAGACAAGTGCTGGTCCCATGTGCGATGGGGGTAGCGTTGGAGGGCAACCCGGAGACCCTTTTTAAGCTCCTGGTTCCTACGTTCAGTGGGGTTTGCCCTCGCGTGGTAAATAGCCGTGGTACAGTGCTGGCACTGCCATCGAGCAATCGCATCTGTCCACAGTCGATGACCGAATTGTGGACCATTATCGGTGAGGACCGCCTTAGGATACCCAAAGCGAGGGTAAACTTCCCTCTCGAGTAATTGGACTAAAATTGAGGCCCGACTTGTTTTTATAGGGAAGGCTTCCACCCATCGGGTGTACAGGTCAGTCACTACGAAAATAAACCTTTTTCCTCGGTCCGTCCTGGGATACGGACCCATGATATCGGCAGCTATCAGGCTGAACGGCTCCGTTGGTCTGATTCCTCCCTGCGGCGCTCGCTGGCGGTTGGGCCCCGCCTTTGTTGTGGCACACACCATGCACGCTCGGACGTGATCGCGCACGTCTTTCTGCAAGTGTGCCCAGAAGAACAACTCTCTTATTGCTCTTCCGGTTTCCTCCGCCCCTGGGTGACCGGCAAGGTCAGAGTCATGATACTCTGCAAGTACTCGCGGGATAAATGAAGAAGGCACCACCAAACAGGGTGGCCGGTTAAGTGATACCCTCCAAAGGAGCCCATCTCGCACCTCATGGTTCCTTATGAACCGTCGATCGCTTGGCCTCGTTGCTTCAGCTTGCGCTTCGTGCAAACGTTCCCATCGTTGGACGAGCAATCGTATAACCTCGTCCGTTTGTTGCGCCGCTCTGACGTCGAGCGCAAAAGAGGCTTCCCCGGACACATCGGGCAAGATTTCAGAACCTGAATATATAACTGAAGGTACGTTCCCTCTCATATGGAAAAATGCAATTATCTCTCCAATTTATAAAAGTGGTGACAAAACGGCCATTGAAAATTATCGTCCTATTTCCAAATTACCAGTTTTAAGTAAAGTCTTGGAAAAAATTGTTTGTGACCAGATAACTGCCGTAGCACGTCCATACATAACCCATAACCAACATGGTTTTGTAAGTATGAGATCCACCGAAACTAATTTATGTGAATTTAATGATTTTGTATCATCCACAATGCATGAAGGATATCAAACTGATGCCATTTACACAGACTTCTCTAAAGCGTTTGACAAGATAAGTCACAGTATACTTTTAAGAAAGCTTGGAGAAATGGGTATATATGGTGACCTTTTGCGTTGGATTAAATCTTACGTTGAAAATAGATCACAGGCTGTTGCACTGAGGGGCTACTCATCTATATTCAAGATTATACCTTCGGGGGTTCCTCAGGGATCCCATTTAGGACCTCTATTGTTCATACTTTATATAAATGACTTAGATGAAATGGTAGAGAGATCCTCAATTCTTATTTTTGCTGATGATGCCAAATTTTTTAAAAAGATTTGCTCAACGAATGACTGTGAACAATTACAAGACGATATTACACGACTAAGTAATTACTGTTTAGATAATCAATTATATTTGAATGCCAGCAAATGTTCAATAATAACCTATACTAGGAAGGCGAAGCCTATTATATTTGATTATAAAATCCAAGGTGGCAATATTCGTCGAACGAGCTTAGTTAAAGACCTGGGTATATTGATGGACTCCAAATTGATTTTTCAAGATCATATTGAATACATTGTTGGTAAAGCTCTGAAACTATTGGGTTTTTTAATTAGGGTTTGCAAGCCATTTCACTCAATTGATACACTCAAAGTACTATATTTGTCATATGTTAGAAGTCGGGTTGAATACGCGAGCACGGTGTGGAATCCCCATTATAATATACATATTGATCAAATCGAGCGTGTACAAAAGAAGTTTGTAAAACACCTTGACTATAGATCACATACGTATTCCCCTGACTACCCTGCTCGCTGTGTGAAATATTCATTACCCACTTTACAGAAGAGGCGTACAATCAGAGACATGATGTTTCTTTATAACATATTGAATAATCGGGTTGATACTCCTTATTTATTAGGGAAAATTAACCTTCGAGTCCCTGCGCGTTTAACAAGGAGTCATGACTTATTCAATGTGCCTGTTCTAAGAACTAATTATGCCGGAAATGCTTTTGTACATAGAGCATGTAAACAGTTTGATGCAAAGTTCGAGGGTCTTGACATGTTTGGCACACCGAGCGTATTTAAGAGTATGTTGAGGCTTTCTCAGTGATTGATTTTATATTCCTAATTTTCCCCTTCTATTCCTATCCATTGTCCTGTCCCAAACCTCCTAGCTTGTATGCATCTATTTTATGTTTAATTAATATTGATTTGTTTTGTATTTTTTGTTTCTTATCCTTGTAAGGTTTTTATATTTTGTCATTTTGTATGTATATACCCACGGAAATTTTCCTTTTTTTATACAAATATATTTTTTCTATGAGTATATACATAATTATATAGAGTTATATATTATATATAGTTATATATTTTGATTGTATGACCGTAACATAGTAATTGGCGTTACAATCTTGGTTTTTGTATTAATTAATTCATTTTGAAAATATATGTTATATTATAAAACTGTATGTAACCTTAAGAAATAAATAAATAAATAAATAAAACCTAATGACGATGTGGTAGAGTCCTTGGACCCAATACACATAACCGCGGCTTGGCGGTCGACAGAGTGATGACTCGGCCCGACGCAGGGGTACATCATGCGATCCTCCTCGCCCGATAAGTCGCCTAGCGGGACATCCATCGGATTCCTCGACAGAGAATCAGGAAGCTGATTCTCCGCCCCTGGGCAATGCACTACATCAAAAGTAAATTCCTGGAGTAGTAAAGCCCACCTCATCAGCTTCGCCCTACTGTCCTTTCCCACATTCAGCCAGGTTAGGGCACGATTGTCTGTATACAGGGTGAAATGGTGGCCCTCCAAGAATGGGCGGTATCTCTTTAACGCCCAGACGGCCGCTAGAGCCTCCTGCTCGTTTGAGTGGTATTTCTGCTCAGCGGGATTGAATCGCGAGCTTGCGTAGGAGATACCGTCTCGTGTTCCATCCTCCCTTGGATGAAACAGTACGGCCGCGACTCCCAGCTTACTGGCGTCCGTCTGCAGGCAAAATTTTCGGCCAAAGTCTGGACGGGTCAGCTGGAGTGGCTGACTCATGGCCTGCTTAATAGCCTTCATCGCTGCTGATGCTTGCTTTGTCCATTTGAAGGGCTTCTTCAGCCGAAGCAAGTCCGTCAAAGGCGCAGCCAGTTCCGTAAAGCGTGGCACGTATTCCCGGAGCCAGTTACAAGTTCCCAGGAAACTTCGTACTCCCTTGCGGCTTGTAGGTTCGGGTGCTTCTTGAATAGCGCGTTCGTGTACTTCTTGGGGACGAGTACCAGTGGCAGTAACCACGTGTCCCAAATACTGGAGGGAACTCGCTCCAATAATGCACTTCTCGGGGGCGCAGCGCAGGCCATACAGCGCCAGACGCTCCTGACTGCAGGTGACGGCAGTGCTCCTCCCACGTCCCCGAGAAAACGATAATGTCATCCAAGTAGACCATGCAGAATTCGCGAACGAATCCTGCTAGCACTTGCATCATCGTCCTCTGGAAACTGGAGGGCGCACCAGCCAAGCCAAAAGGCATCACCCGAAACTGGTAGCAGGCACCGTCCGGCGTCGTAAAAGCCGTCAGCGGTCGAGACTCAGGAGCTATATAGAATGGGAGGAAAACTTCATGAAGATCCTCCAAGACCTTCTGAATCTTGTCCCGATGAAGAGTGGGGATATCGTTGCAAGATGGCAATGATACGGAATTCGGAGTCGGACACGGTTGCTCGGGGATCAGGTGGACGCTCGTCCGCTCCATCTTTCCGAAGTTTACGCATTTTCTACAAAAGTCCACACAGGCCTCTTCCTCGGTGAGCCATGGCTGACCGAGAATGACCTCCTCGCCCAAGCCGCGTGCGGGAGCCGCTCTCGGTGGGAGATCGCGCGGCAACAAACATTTCGGAAGCAAAAGGCGGCGACATCCCCTTACTGGCGACGGACCCGTAAGCGACCCAAAATTATCCTCCCCCCCCGGTCCAAAAAAAAAAATCCACGCGCCCTGAACCGATTCTCTCAGAACGGGGTAGTTCGAACCGGTAAGGGATAACCGCAAAACAGTTAATTACATCAAATCATTCAATTAAATATACTCAATAAAATCGGCGTTGATAAAAACACAATAAATAATCATCAATAAACACTGGAGTGTTGAAAATTAAAATAAAAGTTGTTAATTCAATTTATAAACAAATGGCAATAAATAAAATCAATTCTTAAAATAATTATAAATAACAATCAACAATTAAATCAATAAATAAATCCTTAAAATTATTAAGAACAAGCAATTATAATTTAAAACACAATTATCGATTATTTAAAATAACTATAAATATATAACAAATAATCCAAACACGAATATCAATAATAAAAAAAAAAAAAATTATAAATAAGTAATAATTAATCCAAACTCGAATATCAATAATAAAAAAAACAATTATGAATAAGTAACAATCAATCCAAACACGAATATCAGTATTGAAATAATGGAATTTGCATTAATTATCATAATATTTTTCTTTAGTTAGATTAATAAACGATCTTGTTCAGAACGATAAAAATATTTTTTCGATATATATGACTTTTGATAGCCAAATATATTATTCCTTGAAAAAATATTTTGAAGACGATATT
Source organism: Molanna angustata (assembly GCA_963576475.1). Taxonomy (NCBI): domain Eukaryota; kingdom Metazoa; phylum Arthropoda; class Insecta; order Trichoptera; family Molannidae; genus Molanna; species Molanna angustata. The sequence goes on along the minus strand of OY754983.1, from coordinate 24,660,583 downwards.
TTCTCTATGGCTTGTAGCTGTCACTGTCAAAATCTAACTATATAAATCAGTTTTGATTCACAACACAATGTTATTCAATTTGATCTTTTTTTATACAATAAACTGCAATACAATGTTTGTCGGGTGCCCGAATCAGCTGTTGCCGGTGACAGACAACTTCTGAATCATCAAACTACGGCCAATTACACAATATATATCTCGAACTAACTTCAACACTGATGTGACGGCCAAATTCACTCATGACAGCTATTGCCAGCTACAATAGACCAATATCGAACCAAAATCGACAATCACGGAGTACCACAACTGATGGGCGATTCCAACGATCATTCATGACCCGTTCTACAAAGAGTATTATATTCACAGTTCCAACATTTGCAGTGCAAATGGGCTTCAATTAAAATAAATCACTATGGTTCTTTAACCTGACATTCAACGTTGACTCGATATCAGTCTCTTAGATATGTACACAATAGCCTAGATAGCTTTACTTTTATTATGTACATATGTTACATTCATTATATTTGTCTCTTTAAGATAACCATTTAGTATCTATATTAAACCGTTAATCTTCAAGATTACTATTTAGTATCTATATTAAACCTTTAATAATACAATATCCTATGTTAAAACACATTATTGAGACGCACTGAGCGCTAATTGTACCTTTTATTATTTATCATTCACTTTAAAATTGTTTCCTTATACTCAATTTGTAAAACACTATATATAACAATAAAACAAGAATAAAACATTATTTACCTATAAATTGTTTCCCATTTCTATTTCAAATAGAATGAATTTAAAATAACATTCTCTACTATGAATGTCCAGCATACAATGGGTTTTCCATTGCTACTTGTAACAATACTTAATATAAAAAATATTTATAATTTGCCCATTCTGAGAGTTCCGCTCAGGGTCGCTGGTTCGTCCAAACTCTCTCGTTTGGATGGAAGGCCCCTCTGTTGGGAGACAATCTGACACTCCTTCGCTTCACGCTGTCCGGAGACTCAGATGGCAAGGCCGCTGACCAGCTCCGAACAGCACTCAGCGTAGACGTGTGCAGTTTAGGTGGAGCGCTAGGGACGACGTGAAGCGTCGTCTCAAGGTGTCACTCCCCTCGGATAATACTATTAATACTACTGGACCAAGGTAAGAGAACATTTAAGGCCACTCACCGTGAGGACGTGGTCTCCCAGCTTGGACCCCTGTCGATGATGGTGGATCGACAGCCCACCAGGCGTAGTCTGCGTTGACCTACGGGTTGGTGGACGTCCTCGGCCACTGGGAAGGTCCGTGTTCAGCCCAACGTATGCAAGGAAGATTTAAAACTTATAGTTGGCTTAGAGCCGATGGAAACACCTAGGTGGCACAACCTGACCGAGGGAATCCGTCGGACGAAACCCTGGCAGGCGACTCGCCGAAACGCGCAAAGGCCTCTACGGTTCAGCCAAGGCAACAGTCTCAGGAAAAACCCAGCCAGCTGCACCAGGCTTGGCTCAAGTTAGAGTTTCTTACTTTCGTTGGGTAGAAAAAATACAATAAAAATTATTGCCGGCTCTGGGGCACCGGACTTGAGACGAGAAGTTATTTATTAATTTCTACTGCTGGCGGCTCGGCCAGACTTTAAAAAAAATTTTCCTTTTTGAAAAAAAAATAAAATTGATGTTAAAAGAATCGTTCCTCTTTTTTAAAATTAAAATTCCCACACACGGCAAACTCAGCGCGCCTTTTTTTTTCGTTTTCTGGCTGACAAGACAAAATGTTGCCATTTCATAAAAAAAATTATCCCAAGTAATAAAATCATTATCATTATTTCCCCAAAAATGAATGGTGCTTCCCGCGGTATTTTGGGTAGGTACCCGAAAATACTCGCACGTCATATAGGGGCGTCGAATTTCTCTCGCTCACGTCACTCGTGACGACTGACCGGCCGGTATCAAAGTGAGATCTAGCTACTGGACTGGATTGAACTCCCGGGGCTCAGGCAGGCTAAGGACCTGCTCGGTAATTATGACCGAAAAAGGTCCAGAACATGTTTGAGCCTCGGAAGACGGCACATGTAGATTCTGTAGGGAGGGGGGGGCGGAAACGCCACACCACCTCCTCGTGCAGTGTGATGCTGTGACACAATTTAGAATGAGGACCTTGGGCAGGCCCCAAATGGACATTGGATCCATACCCTCATTGAATCCCCTGCGGGTCCTAAATTTCCTAAGAAGGCTAGAACTCGAGGGGATGCTGTAACAGGAAACCCGGTAAGCAAGTAGGGGGGAGCGCAAAAGAATCTAAGGGTCGCAGTGCATAAGAACACCCTCTAATAATAAGTACCCACAAAATTGGGACGGTAGATTTTCCTCGCGGCCGAGGAGACCACCAAGGCGGCCCGGTGTCACACTCACTTGGATTAATTATGAACCTGCAAGATGGAATACTTTTGTAGCTAAAATCGTGTCGGAAGTTCAATTCTTTAGCAAAATTAATCAACGGTGACACATTAGTACTGAACATAATACCTAATAATAATAATAAAAAGAAAAATAAGATTTAATATCTCGTGGTGTTAATACAAATGAATTAATAAATTTGCACATGTGGTTCCATGGTACTAAATGATTATCACAAGATGAGAGTAAATGGTATTATTCAACATTTTCAAATGATTTTAACGTACCAGAAGCAAAAAATATATAAACTTTTATAGCTGTAAATATAACAGCAGGGTGATTTTGTATGAAACACCAAGAGTTGTCTTAACTCTTGTCTTAACTCCCGAGAAATCTCGGAATTTGGTATTTTGTATGGAGTTTTCCGGTGTTCTTCTTCTTTCTACTTTTTAAAAGGCTTTATTTCACCGTTGCCAGTGTTCTAGCCTGTCTTGGTTGATGCTTTGCTTGGGTTTCAATGTAGCCTGTCCTCAGGTATTATGGCGTTTAGCTGGTCAGAGTGCAAAGGACTCCGGAATTGTTCCTGGTATGTTGAACTCAGATAGTCAAAAGAGTATGGGCTGATGCTTACTTATACAAGTTGTATTGTATCCATTATAGGTGGGCTAATCTTTATTTGGCATAGGTCATTGCTACTTTTGGTTAGTATTACCCTTGAACAAACATTATAATATTATTATAATTAGGCACATTTAAACAAACATTATGTTATAATACATACATCTACTACTATCCATATATACACTATATTATACACTATAATACTATACATCCATTTATGTACTACATATCCATATACATATACACTATATTATACACTATATTATACACTATAATACTATACATCCATTTATGTACTACATATCCATATATACACTATATTATACACTATAATACTATACATCCATTTATGTACTACATATCCATATATACACTATATTATACACTATATTATACACCACAGTACTATACATCCATTTATGTACTACATATCCATATATACACTATATTATACACTATAATACTATACATACATTTATATAGGGAAGGGGAAAATGAAGGATTTCTATACAGGGGAGAGGAAGTTGTATAATAGGAAGCAGAGGAAATGGGATGGTGGAAGACTTCAAGTAAGGCATGATTATATTTTGATATTATTTAGTGAAATAAATTTAGACAGCATTTTATATATGGGTAAAGAAGCAATGGATAAAAGGTGAGTAATATTTATTGGTAGAGAGATTTTGTTGTTTAAACAATGGTTGAAAATAGGAGAGTGATCCAAAAGGGGACACCCCAAAAATATGTGGTCGACTGTTCCATCCTCTAATCCACACTCACACAAAGGAGAATCTTTAACTTTTATTTTGTGGAGGAAGACAGGGGAACATGTATGACCGAGTCTCATTCTACATATTACTGAAATATCCCTCTTTTGGAATTTACCTATGGAGAACCATGGCTTGACTGGAAAGCTCTGTTGTATGTAGGAGTAGTACACTCCTGCTTTACTTTTTCCAAGGTTCCATTCTTTTTCCCAGCTTGTGTGCAGTCTCTTTAACAAGGAGGGAAATCTGTCCTCTATATGTATGTATTTGTGAGACATTTGTCCATTTTCTATTGCCTTTTTTGCGTGTTCATCCGCAGTCTCATTACCCTTGATTCCACTGTGACCTGGAATCCAAGCAATGGCCACTTGTAATCCTTGCATCCCGAGGTTCAGGATTTCGTGTTTAATTTGAAGAATTATAAGATTGTTCAGCAGCCTTGATGGGTTTCCCGAGATTTTATTTACTGCACTAAGGGAATCTGTGAGGATAATTGTTTTATTAATTCCATTTGTAGCTGCGAATTTTATTGCTTCCAGTATGGCGAGGCATTCTGCAGTGAAAATGGATGTTTCCGGTGGAAGTTTATACATGGCGACTGAGTTGAAGTCAGGACAGTATATTGCCGCCCCGACGCATGCATCATCTTCACTCTTAGATCCGTCTGTGTATATGGTTGTCCAATCCTGCCAAAGAGAGTCCAAACACTCCCCAAGAACAAAAGGAGCCTTTGGGTCGTTTTTGTGGATATTGAAATTATGTACTAATGGGTAGAAAGTATTTGATTCATGGTGACTTGAGAATAACGGGTAAACTGTATTTTTATATGAAGGAACGTCGAAAGAATTCAGGAACTTGAAGCTATTTACTAACAGGGGGGGATTTTTATTTCGCCAAATTTGTTTTGAATTAACATATTCTGAAAGAAGTTTGACTTTAGGGAGTAGTGGGTTATTTGATAGCCGGGAGGCCTTAAAAAGAAATCTATCTGCGAGGAATTGTCTTCTGAGGTGAAGGGGGGCCTCAGCACATTCTAATTGAAGGGCATTGATAGGAGTAGACCGCATGGCTCCTATTATGATTCTGAGGGCCTTTGATTGAACCCTCTCCAACATGATGGACAAATATTTTGGAATCGGGTCCATTAGGAAGGAAGCATAGTCAAGGTGAGAGCGGATTAGTGCCTTATAGAGGAGAGAGAGGGTATTTGGATGAGCACCCCACCACACCCTGGATACAGATCTTATGATATTGAGCGATTTTTGGCATTTGGATACAATATGTTCGATATTTGCTCTCCAGTTGAGTTTTCGGCTTAGCACAATGCCTAGGAACTTGACCTCTGGTACGCAAGGGATGTGAATATTATTATATGTGATGTTTATGGGGGCAATGTTCCTACTGTTTGAGAAGATCATAAACTGACTTTTGTGCGGAGATATTTCTAGCCCGTGATTATCCAGCCATTTCTGTAATAATTGTAGTGCTGTGTTTAGCTCACGCTCTATCATTTGGGTAGATTTTCCAGATATGTAAATTACAATGTCGTCTGCATATTGCAATATTCTTACATGTTTTAGGAGACTTTTTTCGATACTTGCAGTGTATATATTATATAGCAGTGGGCTGAGAATCGATCCTTGCGGTAAACCCTTCCACACCTTTCTTATGGACTTTTCCCCATTTTCCGTAGATAAGAGCAAGGTGCGGTCGCATAGGAGATTTTTTATGTACTGCCTAGTTTTTGGTGGAACACCGCTATCTAAAAGTTTTCCCATAAGGACATCGATAAGAACATTGTCATATGCAGCAGAGACGTCTAGGAACACAGCAGCCATCATTTCCTTCCTTGATCTGGCAAGTTGGATGTCGGTGATGAAAACACTCAGATTGTCGATGGTGCTCTTGCCCTTCCTGAAACCATACTGTGATCTAGCCAGCAGGCCGTTGGTCTCAAAGAAGTGCTCCAATCTATCTTTAAGCATGTGTTCCACTATTTTCCCCAGGGTGCACGAAAGCGCAATAGGGCGGTAGGAAGATCCTATATTTGGGTCTTTGTGGGGTTTTAAAATGGGAATTATGCTTTGTGTTTTCCAGTCTGCCGGAATGATGCCAGTGTCATAAAACGAGTTGGACATTTTGAGGAAATAGGATAAGGTTTCGGGATCTGCTTTGGTGAGGAACGAATACGGGATACCATCTATTCCTGGAGCAGAGTCGTGAACTCGTGTTATGACAGATCTTAATTCATGCAAGGTAAAGGGAGCGTCAAGAGAACATGTAACATCAGAGAAAAGGCGTTCATCAGGTAGAGAGTTAAGGGGAGGGACCGATAGCGGAGCAAGTTTATTTAAGAATTCATATTGCCAGTAAGAAGATGTAGGTTTTGAAACTTGGGGATCAAAAACTGCTCTGTATTGCCTTATTTTTCTCCATATCTCAGATACGTTAGAATCAGGGGATAAAGAAGAACAGTATCTGATCCAACCCTGTTTCTTTTTATCCTTCAAAATCCTTTTGGTTTTGGCACGGGAAACCAGGTAGCTATCAAAGTTAGTTACGGACATGTTTTTTTTAAAGTTCCTTCTTGCCAGTTTTCTGTCTCTAACAGCCTTGGTGCATTCAGCATCCCACCATGGCGGCGGTGGTATTGTTGGGGAACGAGGTGTTTTGGTAGGGATGTTCTCATCAGCTGATGTAGTAATCAAGTTTACAAAGGAATTATAACATTCAGTGTTATTTGATGAGTTTGGAGTGGGAAGTTCAGGAATTGTCTTAATAATTGTTTTATGAAATGAATGCCAGTCTGCTCTAGCTACATTATATTTGTATGATGATGTGTAGTTGGCTTCTCGAATTTGTCTTCCGAAATGTATAATTATTGGGAAGTGATCACTGTTACGGGGATCTTGATCAAGTGACCAAGTGGAAAGAGGAGCAAGACCGGGGGAGCATAAGGAAAGATCCACAGCACTCGGTCTATGCGATATAGGTAAACTTTGGGTGGGGGTGGGAGTCAATCTTGAAGTATGAAACGGGAGAGAGATTCGTGTTGGAGATCCGTCATTAAGGATACATAAGTCCAGATCATCAATCATGTTCATAAGTGTATTTCCAGCACTGTTAGTTTTATGTGAACCCCAGCTAGTGTGATGTGTGTTGAGGTCACCCAAAATAAACAGGGATGAGGAGTGGGAGGAGACAATGGATTTAAGAAGGAATATATCGGAGGAGGAGGGATGGGGAATATAAATGGAGAAAAAGGAAATCCCGTCGATCTTTGCTCCAACCAGATTAATCCGATCAGAGTTCAGACCAATAGGAATTGGGGAATATGGGATATTATGTTTGATGAATAGGGCGCAACCGCCCCTTCCATCTTTTCTGTCATCGCGAAGACACGCATACCCCGGGAGTCTAAAAGAGGCACCCGGGGCAAGCCACGTCTCCGAGATGGCTATGATAGAGGGTTGGATTTCGTGGGATAGGTGGAGGATGTCTGCTTTATTGGAAATAGCACTACGGCTATTCCACTGTAGAATCCTCGTTATCCGTTGAGGGGCCATTGGACGAAAAAAGTGATGAAAGTAGGGTTAATGAAGAGGCAACGTTGGACGGTAGGATAGAATTATGTTGAAGGGTTTTAATTATAAATTGTAGAATTGTTGAAATTAATTCAGAAGTGTTAGGCTCAGCTTTATTACTAGACTGTAGGCCACATCCTTTAACTGGCTCAGGAAGTTGGCCGTTCGGAAACCATGAAAGATTTTGGTGGGCAGTTTTATCGAATCCAGGGGAAGACGCTGGTTTATGAGTTTTTCCTTTATTGGATTTTTGAAATTTGGGAGTATTGTTTGCCATATGTTGTGTCGTATGGCTTGGGATGGCTTGAGATGTCGAGGGGCTGGAGGAAATAACGGTTGAGAACGATTTTTTAGAGTGAGGGACCTGTTTCGAGGCTTCAAAAAACGAAAGATTTTTTTCGGCCATAAGGTGTTTTATGTTCTTTTGACGCGCAAGTTCAGGGCACTTCAGACTCACAGCTGTATGCTTGCCTGCACAGTGAAGGCAAGTTAGATCATCCTCGGGAAGAGAGCATTCTTCACCAAGATGATCCTTACCGCATTTGAAACAACGTGGTTGTGATCGTGGCTTTGTGTGGCCGAATCTACAGCACTTCCAGCACTGTATAGTCGGAAATTCATATTTCTCCACTTGGATACTGGTGTAGGATAAGAATACCCGGTCTGGCATTCTTTGTCCATCAAAAGTGAGAACCACCGTTCTGGAGGGTTTCCAAACTGCTTGTCCTGTTGACAAATCTTTGTAGTTTAACCTACGACATTTTAGTATTTTTCCATAGTTAGGGGGAACCTCCATCTCACTCATCAGGCACTCATTGGTGAAGTCCTCTCCCACGGGGATACCCCTCACCAATCCCATACGGGAAACCTGATTCGTGGGGATGTAGGTCCTAAATTCTGGGAACGTTTTCATTAAGAAGTAATTTGCATTGGTAATGTTGCTAAATTCAACGCTGGCTCTATTTTTTCCTATCAATTTACAGCTTCCGGTAATTATTCCCTTTACTAGGTTTCTTTTAAGGCATTTTCCGAACTCAATGGCAGATAATTGGTTAGAATTTTCGGAAGAGACGTGTACTATGAATGGACTGCTGTCCGTTTCATTGTAAATATTTCTTGTGTTTCTTTCATATAAGGGATTTGTAGGGGTGGCTGAAGTGTTGGGGGTGGAATTTACAGAGGGTTGTGTTTCATTGAGGGCGGGTTTTTTTTTATGATCACTGGTCTTGGTTTCCTTTTCCAAGTCACCAAGGGAAGGTCTGCTATTTTTCCGTTTTTGGGCGTATTTTTTATTTGGGACTGTCACAAAGAGACCGGGAGACGGCGGCGTTATATCTGGGACAGTAATTAGGGAGCTGTCAGAGTCGTAAGAATCCGACCATGCTCGGTCGCTTCTCGTTCTGGTATATCGTGGTTTCGATGGAGAGAGATCTGGAGGATCAGGCGGGTCCGGAGGTTTAACCTCCATTGTTAGTAAATTAAAAGGAAAAAACTGTTATATATAATGTTAATTTAACTTACCCCAGGTTACAAAATAGACATCACAATAACAACACAAAGTAAAAAATGAATTTGCCAGAAAGATTGAATTTTACACCAATAATATTAAAAATATTGAATATTCGGTAGGTAGGTTGAGTTTTTATATGCTTGTCGACGCAGGAACAAACACACGTCCGTTTCTGACCAACGCCAATCAAGGAAAAAACTTTCCGGTGTTAACTCCGTGAGAAAACTGAAGGGGGCGTGACCCAAACATTAGTACAAATTTGCCATATGTAAATAAAATTTCTATGTCCAGTTTAATTTACATATGGCAATCTCGTACATTTACCCGCATTTATCAGATTTTGACAGCTAATCGTGTGTTTTTTGTTTATTTTATTAATATTTAGCAAGGTATATACTCTATTTTCATTCATTGTTTTGTATTTCATAGCTTATTTACTTGATGCTTTTTATAAATAACATGTTTTAAATAAAATTTTAATTGAAATGGTGTTACGTCAAACGACTCAACTTTGAACAATTTTCTATTACCGATTCGATTTGTTTGTTATACAAGGGATTATTCTAATAAAATTGACACGCAAACATGTTTGTTTGGGTAATATCATGGGTTAACGTTTTTTTTATAAATAATTTCTTGTTTAGAATGGACAAAAAAAGAGCATAATAATTTTTTCATGAAATTTTGAGTCTTCCTTTTATTATTTTTATAATTAAATATCATACATAGTAGTAAAATTGATTATTCTTTATTGCAGATATTATATATATATATAGTTTATGATCTTCAGTATCAGCTCAACTCTGTCTGGCTCAAGAATTCCTGCAGCAGTTTACTTAATTACATAATATGGCTTCCAAACATGTGCGACACACTGATGATTGCAAGATTTCAATTACATATCTGTAAAAATAATAAACAAGGTTAATAAAATAATTTACTTTGACCACTATAATGATCATGGTTCAAAAATTTTCATGCTTGTGTTTTCTTTATATCCTATTTTTTTCAACAAAATATATAGTTTCAGAATTATCTGCTCTTAACATGTGAGTGAATTATCAAACGCACTACATAAATACCATGCATATTAATATGAAGCAGTATAAAAAGGTAAAACTAGTACTTTTATGTATATATGTTGTTTAGTTATCTTCATATTATAGTACAATGTGCTTTTAAATACTATTTATTGATTTAAATCTACTTTCAAAACCAACTCAAATATTTTTTTCATTTATTTAAATTTAAACATTTCATTATATACATTATAACAAAGTAATGTGTTATTGAGTCATGAATTAACTGAAGTTAAAACAAACTACCACTATGCCACATGGATCAGCATTAGTCGCTATGCAAAAACAATTGACTGGAGCAGAATATTAATAAAATCTAAAAAAATGTAAATAGATGTTCTCTCTGCCCTATGATAAATATAATATGATATATAATAAATAGAATTTACAAAGCGCCGTTTAATGATACAAGATCACTCCAAGGGCGCTGTAGTTTATTTGTTGGCTCTACGAAACAAGGCAGTCTTAAGAAGTCTTTCGGCATGTCCAACGGACCACCGTCTTTTTATCGCTTTTCATCGTCTTTTAACGCTCGCAAAAATAAGTATGACATGCTGCAAATAAACAAAACGTGATTAGTATCCTCATTTTATATTATTATACTCAAAGAAAAACGTCATGTTTCATTGTTTGAAACGTCAAATTCATGAAATATTAAGCCTCCAAAGACCTAAGTCGAAATATTAACAACGAATGTATAAACAAGTCAAATACTAAAATAAATAATAAATTTGGTCAATAATATGTATGAATATTGTACAAGATAAATAATACACACCTTGTAAATGATTATGGATGAATTAATTACTGTAATTAGTCAATTTTACAATATCAAACTCGCGTGCATAGAAAATATAGAAGTAAATTCGTCGCGTGATTTGACAGGAGATAACTCTTATTCTACAAATAAATAAATAATTTTAACTCCGAGTATTTTATTGGGGTTAAGACAACGAAAGAAAATTCGCTTACAAAATACCAAAAATATACATACATTGGTGTTAACGAGCTAAATCCACAGATAAAATAGTACTTAACTCCTTTCTTCTCCTCTGGTGTTTATACAAAATCAGCCTGCATATGTAGGTATGTATGTCAAGATAGGATAATATGGAGGTCAGTCCTTTTTTTCTACCCAGAATATGAAAACAGCATGATGGTATGCATGTACGTTTGGAGATTATGTATCAAACTATTAAGTTTACCTACTAAGATATTGTGTATAAGCCACTGCCATACAAATTGTATGAGGCAATGTCGTCTCTGAATTCATTTTTTACAAAAATTGTTAAAAAAAATCGAGATGTACTACTACAATGTAATATTGTTTTAGCTAATTAAATTATCTAGTTCTTTTGAACAAATCGACAGTTGGACTATTTGGTATTCGACCAAATATTGCGAACTATTCGGCCGAATACCAAAACATGAAGAAAGAAAAATCATCTGCATATAAATAAAGTAGACCTGGTAAGATTGTCGTTCTGGATTTGCACATGTTTGTGCACGGCTAAATTCATGTCAGTCTGTCTGTCTGTCTTTCGTTTGAAATCTTACTATGTCAAAATCCGCAAAATCGTCAATTTTACAGTAGAGCAAAAATCTTATAATATTACATTTTTATAATATTACATTTGAAACAGTATAAAAACACAAAGCCTCGCGAGCTGATATGTTTTTTTATGTTATTTTCAAAAGAAGGTATGTTTTAATGTTATATAAAAAGACTTATAGAATGCTTTTTTGCATTACTTGCCGAGTCGCCAAAATTGATTTATGAGAATATATCCTTACGGTTATTATAATGCCAACTGATGCCAACGTAAAGTTTTGTTTGTTCCCGTCATAGCCAGAGCTCAAAAGGCACGAAATAATAAAATCCTACATAGGGAGAGGGAACAATTTACACGGAACAAGTGTTTCCTTTTGCATTGTGGGTCAGATTTGCTTTACTTGCATTGTTTTACCGATTTAGCTGTCAAAATGGTGATTCTTTACAAGTGGCCTACAACGCCAATTATATTGATTTTTTGTTTAAACATAGTCAATATTATACATATTTCGGGAAAAATATTCTTTTTTTGTGGTAACGCCTGATTTTTTTTTAATAAATACGAAAAAATATACAAAGAGTATAAATGGTTGGTTTTCGACATCTATCGGTAAATTTTCAAAGTTATGGAAACACAATATAAAATCATTTTTACAAAAAATAACTTTATTTCTACGAAATTTTGTAAAACAGGGATACAGTTTAAAAATATATAAGATTACAAAATATTTAAATACCTTCTACTTTCGTGCAGGTTTTGAAATTTAATTATTATTCAACTATGGAGTATTATTTTAATGACATCACAAAAGCGCCGCAATGCGTTTAAAAATATAAGTTTTCTTCCGATGAGAATAATATCGAAATAATAAAAAGATCATCAAAATGAAATAATATTACTATCAACAACTATTGATTATTGATTACAATTTAAAAATATATAAAATTACAAAATATTTATATACCTTCTACTTTCGTGTCAGGTCTTGAAATTTAATTATTATTTAACTATGGAGTATTATTTGAATGACATCACAAAAGCGCCGCAATGCGTTAAATAATATAAGTTTTCTTCCGATGAGAATAATATCGAATAGAAATAATAAAAAGGTCATCAAAATGAAATATTATTATCAACAACTATTGATTATTTATTATAAAATAATGTATGCTGTGCACGTTACAACTTTAAAAACACATTCGTTCTATATTGGCAACCCAAAGTTTGGATTAATTGGACTAACATAAATAAAAAAAATACTTATGTACCTATTTAAAAATAATCAAAATGAGGTAAATAACTACATTTTGATGATGGAGAATAGAGTGCTGTTACTCATCATAATATGCCCATGAGACACAAAGCGAAGATGCAGGTCGATAAATTGCAGCATCCAGAGTAATTTATCTTTTCACGGCACTCACAGTTAAGGGTAAGCGTTCGTTCTTCCTCGCGGGTGCTCAGGTTGACGTGGCCAAGTCTTCATGGACTATTGGCATCGTCATGGGCATGTTCATGGGGCGTGTGGCTGGGGCCATGTGTCCATGCGGAGTAGCCGCAAAAACAACACTGGCAATGGACTGGAAGCCCGCACCTTGTGAAGTCCACTAGACATTGTGACGTCCACCAGGTGTTGGTTAACACTGTACCGAATATATTTTTTAAGTACCTACCATAAAAGCTTCGTTTCATTTTGTTGCATGAACCGCCGAAGGCGGCCATTTACCGCGCAGCGGTAAAAAGTAGGCTGAAAGCCCTAGCTTAGAAGCTGAGCGAAGCGATGCTTCTCAGCTAGTATTAAATATTACTCGCATTTTTTTATTTTAACAAAAAATCAGCACATTAAATATTTAAAATCTATCAGTTGGAAGTTTTGATGAATGGAAACAATTTTTCAGCATTTCTTGATAGCAAACGATTTCGCTTTTTCTTATAAGTTATACCTGATTCCGAAAATAACCGCTCACTATATACACTGCTACTTCTTCTTCTTCCTAGCCTCTTCCCAACATATCGTCTATGAAGACTGTTGGGGTCAGCTCGCCTCGTCCTTATGCTGTACACTATGTACACTGCTACCGGGAGATGATAAATAAATCTAAGCAAATTCTGCTAGACTTCGATTAGATAGAGTCGATTTTTTTTGTGTTGCGCTACGAGCATTTTGTGACGCAACATTTTCGTATGAGCCTTGAAATTTTATTAGAGTCAATTTTTTTGCGTTATTACAAGCGACGAGCGTCACATCCAACTACCTATATCAGTCATTTTGTAAGTATACAACAGGGACTTGTGTCACTATTCCCCTTTTAAGGGGTTTTGTCAGATATTTTATTCACATGTAATTATTTATAGTTAAAAATAAACAGTGTTACTCAAAAACTCACTGCGTTAACATCAAACCAGTTTTATTCCCATCCCAGGGAAATCCTATCAACCCGAATGAGTTAGTTTGTGTAGTTGTAAACTTTTCATCCAAAAAAATGTCTTTCCACAGACACTGCATTAATGTGGTTTTTCACCCGAATGATTTAGTTTATGTTGTGGCGAGAATTCGCCTTCACAAATAAATCAATTAAAAATTCATTAGTGGAGGTCGGTGAACTCGCCACGACCGTTAATTGTTTCACATACAAAAATAAAAAAATATTAATAGAAATCTACCCTTAAAACTCCCCAGCAACCGGAAGGGTCGATCACCCCGTCACTTTCTAAAACATCGTCAACAGAGAGTACATAAGCAAAAATCACAGCATAATTTCTCAACCTGGTATTCCGACTTCGCTCTACATACTCGACTTTCGCCTTCGTAAATTGACCTACGCATCGTTATTGTTTATTCTTGAAAAGTGCTCTATTTAATGTTATTTGTATTTCTTTGTTATCGTGAAATTAAATGTGGCGAGAATTCGTCTTCACAAATAAATCAATTAAAAACTCATTAGTGGAGGTCGGTGAACTCGCCACGACCGTTGATTGTTTCACATACAACAATAAAAAAATATTAATAGAAATCTACCCTTAAAACTCCCCAGCAACCGGAAGGGTCGATCACCCCGTCACTTTCTAAAACATCGTCGAGTGAGTTAGTTTGTGTCGTTTTAAACTTCCCTTCTGATAAAATGTCTTCCTACAGACACTGCATTCATGTGGTTTTTCACCCGAATGAGTTAGTTTGTGTAGTTTTAAATTTCTCATTCGAGAAAATGTCTTTCCACAGACACTGCATTCATGTGGATTTTCACCCGAATGAGTTAGTTTATGTAGTTTTAAATTTCTCATTCGAGAAAATGTCTTTCCACAGACACTGCATTCATGTGGATTTTCACCCGAATGAGTTAGTTTATGTAGTTTTAAATTTCTCATTCGAGAAAATGTCTTTCCATAGACACTACATTCATGTGGTTTTTCACCCGAATGAGTTAGTGTGTGTCGTTTTAAATTTCCCATTTTAGTAAATGTCTTTCCACAGACACTGCATTCATGTGGTTTTTCACCCGAATGAGTTAGTTGGTGTTGTTTTAAGCTTCTCAAATGAGAAAATGTCTTTCCACAGACACTGCATTTATGTGGTTTTTCACCCGAATGATTTAGTTTGTGTTGTTTTAAATATTTCATTTGAGAAAATGTCTTTCCACAGACACTGCATTCATGTGGTTTTTCACCCGAATGAGTTAGTTTATGTAGTTTTAATCTTCTCAAATGAGAAAATGTTTTTCCACAGACACTGCATTCATGTGGTTTTTCACCCGAATGAGTTAGTTTGTGTCGTTTTAAACTTTGTAACAAAGAAAATGTCTTTCCACAGACACTGCATTCATGTGGTTTTTCACCCGAATGAGTTAGTTTGTGTTGTTTTAAGCCTCCCAAATGAGAAAATGTCTTTCCACAGACACTGCATTCATGTGGTTTTTCACCCGAATGAGTTAGTTTATGTAATATTAATTTTCCCAATTGAGAAAATGTTTTTCCACAGACACTGCATTCATGTGGTTTTTCACCCGAATGAGTTAGTTTGTGTTGTTTTAAATATTTCATTTGAGAAAATGTTTTTCCACAGACACTGCATTCATGTGGTTTTTCACCCGAATGAGTTAGTTTGTGTTGTTTTAAATATTTCATTTGAGAAAATGTCTTTCCACAGACACTGCATTCATGTGGTTTTTCACCCGAATGAGTTAGTTTATGTAGTTTTAAGCTTCTCAAATGAGAAAATGTTTTTCCACAGACACTGCATTTATGTGGTTTTTCACCCGAATGATTTAGTTTATGTAATATTAAATATTTCATTTGAGAAAATGTCTTTCCACAGACAATGCATTCATGTGGTTTTTCACCCGAATGAGTTAGTTTATGTAGTTTTAAGCTTCTCAAATGAGAAAATGTTTTTCCACAGACACTGCATTCATGTGGTTTTTCACCCGAATGAGTTAGTTTGTGTCGTTTTAAACTTTGTAACAAAGAAAATGTCTTTCCACAGACACTGCATTCATGTGGTTTTTCACCCGAATGAGTTAGTTTGTGTTGTTTTAAGCCTCCCAAATGAGAAAATGTCTTTCCACAGACACTGCATTCATGTGGTTTTTCACCCGAATGAGTTAGTTTATGTAATATTAATTTTCCCAATTGAGAAAATGTTTTTCCACAGACACTGCATTCATGTGGTTTTTCACCCGAATGAGTTAGATTGTGTCGTTTTAAGTTTCCCAAATGAGAAAATGTCTTTCCACAGACACTGCATTCATGTGGTTTTTCACCCGAATGAGTTAGTTTGTGTCGTTTTAAACTTTGTAACAAAGAAAATGTCTTTCCACAGACACTGCATTCATGTGGTTTTTCACCCGAATGAGTTAGTTTGTGTTGTTTTAAGCCTCCCAAATGAGAAAATGTCTTTCCACAGACACTGCATTCATGTGGTTTTTCACCCGAATGAGTTAGTTTGTGTCGTTTTAAATTTCTTATACAAGAAAATGTCTTCCTACAGACATTGCATTCATGTTTTTTTTTGCCCAAATGAGTAAGTTTATGTTCGTTTAAATCTCTTTTTTGAGAAGAAGTTTTTCCAGTGACGATACAATCGTGATCCATATGTATGTTTAATTTGTCCTCATTTTCAACCACAGAATGCCCTTCCATTTCTTTTTTTAAATCTACTTCACATTCTTCAATTGGGAATTCAGGAAATTCTTCACCAATATATTTGTCAATTGAATGAATATATTCTTCTTTTATTAATATTTTTGCCTCTTGGTTTACTGGGCTGTCCATTGTCTGAAAAATATTTATACAAAAGATCAATTTAAAAACTTACTATATGTTGCACCCAGTGAAAATGTAATATGGTAAGACATTAATAACCGTCTTACTTATAAACGTTAACTATCTATAGTACCTGGTAATATAGCGTGATTTTCGAAAAAGTTTACTTACCTGTCAGGTTAGAACGGTGTGAGAAGTTGTTTAACGCTTAACTATATAACCAATGCACCGTCTGGAAACTCAGTACATTGGAAAAAAGTATTAAATTACCTTCGGGGACTTTGTATAGATGGCAGCAATGTCAATTATGACAGGTTTACTATTCAGTTACCTACCAGTTTTTTTACTAACCAATTAAAATAAAAAAACGAGTAGGTAGGTTCCTACATTTGTTTATGGTACAAAGATTATTTTGTCTATGCTTGTTTTAGTTATTCAACCAATTAGAAGCACCCATTTCAAATCTAAAAAGTGGTGTGAGGTCAACCAACAACCAACAGTTTTATTGGAAAGTTTGATTACATCGATGTTTATATTTTAAAATTTACGAATTTTCAAATTTATCTGAAATCGATTGGTGCTAGTGTTCCAGTTCTGCACTTATATTATCGAAAATGCATATGAAGTATTTTGTTTTACTAAACAAAGGCAATTATACACTGTGATACGTTCCAACGGATATTTTTTTGTGTGAGTGAAAAAATACAAAATATGTAGTATATTTTGAGAAAGTCATCTATTATAGATGGAAATTAAGAAAAACAAAGAAGAAGACATAAGATGCATTCAATATTTGCCCCAGGTAAAATAATATTATTACCGTTTTTGTTTAGAGGTTATGTTGTATGTCACTTTGAAATTTATTCGATGTATCAATTTTAATGAAACAACTTATTTTATTGATAATCCAATATTTTTGTTAGTAACAAGTTGATCCGATATCTATAAATGATAGTATTAGCAATATTTTTAAAACAATTGCATGTAGTGGTGATATTTTACTCTGGTTAGAAATTTGACAAAAACTTTATAAATATAGTTATTTTATCAATTCCAAGTTGACAACATTGTTAATACTAGAAAACTAATAGTTCAATGCGCTTATGTATGTAATATAATGGTGTTTTGTTTTTCAGAATTGACTTTGAGCAGACTCGGCAAACTGAGCGATATTCCATAAAGATTTATACAGTTCAAACCATGAACCCACGAAGAAATTTATAAGTCCATAGTATTTTTGTCTACTACATAATGTTAAGATTTAATTATATTGTTTAATGAATACAAACATTGTAGGTATGATATAGTTTACAATATATAATAACTTTTTTATAAATAATCTTTTATTTTCATAACTCAATTAGAGAGAAAAAGAATACTTACCTAACTTTCTAGAAAAACAATTTGCTATCTCTGCTGTTCAAGATTAAAACACTGATTCATTGATTTTTTGGGAAAAATGTTTTTTTTTGTATTATCGTAAAAATATTTTGGGTATTTTTTTATAATTTTTCTTTATAAAAAGTGATTTATACCTAGAATTTTTTGGTAATGAAATTCTCCCAAAAAAAACAAAATTCAGTGTTTTAATCTTAAACACTGGGGAAGGTCAGTAATATTATTATTATTATTACTGAATTCCAGTAAAACTTTGAGGGACCATTCAGAGATGGCGCTAAAAGCGCGGGATCATAGAAAAAGTCGAAGTTTCCCTTCTAAATAAGTTCTCTTTTCACGAGTGTCTCGGGACAGTAAAACCACGAGTGTCTCGGGACAGTAAAACCAATGGCTACCATAGAAAAAATACATTTCTTTAAAATCCATAGATGTCATAGCTAGATCCCTAGAAAGTGCACATACTTCAAAAGTTCTGACAGCCAGTGAATGATAATACTAAAACATCGTTGATGTATGTATAAATGTAGGTATTTCTATAATACGAGCATAGAATTATAATATACTAGAATTCTCATTCCCATACAAACTCTCGCTGTATAAGAGAAGCCGGCTCTTGTCTATGTATGTGTAATACTGTCGGTAAGCGTTGTACGTATATTACCACTCGGTATGACTGTGTGTGTAAATAATGTTGCAAACAGTTAAAAAATTCCCTATATAAATGGTGTTAATAATTTTAATGTCATTATTTGAGTTAGTAATAAATATATATTTTTTACATACATACCATCACGCCATATCTCTTACAGAGTAAGCAGAGAGAACCGAGCGCCATACTCCTCTATTTTTGCACACATTCCTAGCTCCCTTTACATCCATGCATATTTAAAGAATGAATGATGAACGACTGACCAAAAAAATATACATGGGTGTAAGAGGTGTAGTGAATAGCAGAGGCCACCCCAGAAAGGGTTGGCATGACCATGTGAATGATATTGTGAAAGAAAGAAATATAAAAAGCTTGAAAAGTCGAATCTTAAGACACATTCATCGCCTAGTAAACATTCATACATTGTCTTATACATGTTCGTCTGTTGTTCACATGGTCGTACCATCCTTATCTTGGACACCCATGACCTCTTCTATTCCTTACCTTACCTTTTAATTATTAAAATTTTTAATGTTATTATTTGCATTACATTGTGATGGTTAATTTTTTATTTTTTAGTTACTGTATTTACCACGTACAAAGTCAAATTAAGTCAATAGGCCCGCTTTGACGTTGGATGTTTTTAGATGTTTTCCATACCTACTTGCCTCAATATTTCATTATTCTTGTGTCACAAGCCAACATCATACAAACTTGAGAGAACTTGTTTTGTCGCAGGTTTTTGTAAATATATTAATAATTGGGATTTTAGAGAAAAAGAAATATGCATAAATCTTTAATATGATCAAATATGAAATAAAACATTGGATTTACAATACAAAACCTCCAATCGGTAATTAATTGAGATATTAAAAAACAATAAATTATTTTATACTAACAAAAAATAACTAGGATTAGAGGGAATATAAAATATCGTGTAGGTAATGTATTCGATGGTCTATTTGATTTAATAGTCAAAACGAACAAATTATCTACGAGTACATAATACTGAACAAAGTAACAAGAACAAGGTGTAAATTTGCAGAAAGGTCATCTCTGCTTCCTGAGATGATGAAGTCCAACTGGCCTTCCATCTCTTATGTGGTCTTCCTAATAGACGGACGGCAGCAGAGCGGTTAACGCGCTGGGTTAGTAATCCAATGGTCGCGAGTTCTAATCCTGCTACGACCGATTTCGTTCACTTATATGATGTAGCACAAGTTCCTATTTATGCTTGGTTTAAGGAATGTATATGTATATACTTGTTACAAGAACATATTCGTTCTCTTGAAAAAAATAAATAAAAAACGAAACGAATCGCTTATAAACTTAAACTGAGTTTACCTACTCTATGTAAAAAACAATAAAATTACTTAAAGAACTTGAAATTGTAATTATTATTACTCTATGAAAAAAAAAACAATCGAATTACCTAAAGACCTTGAAATTGTAATTGTTTTTTTTTTTATATATTTGGCGTTTGGATGATGCTAACAGTTTATGGTTTTTTGCTTTATAAATGTAAAAACATCTAAGTCTTATATATTTTTCAACTATCAACCGAGTTAAATTTATGTGGTGACCCGGATTGACCACTGCGCTAATCAGCGCGCTAACCGCTTTGCTACCACCCAAATAAAATAAATAAATAAAAATAATAAAATAAATTAATAACTTTTAATAGTATTATTGTATCATCATAAGTTAATAAATTAATATTATAGCACACTCGTAAACACTGCCATGAAAAAAAATGTAAATAATTTTTAAAACAGCCGTTTTCATTATACAGATTATTATGTACTAATCACAAAAATGGGGGAAAAATGTTTGAGAGGTAACAACTTTCGGTGAAATGTCGTGTTCTTAATTTCGATTCATTTGAATATAACGTATTTATCTGTATTTATCTTTTTTTACTATATTAATAGAAAAACACGATATTTACGTGTGAAATGAGATTTCCATAATGTTTCCATTATTTCTGGGATAGTTTTTACAACTCGACACTGCACAGTTGGGCATTTTGACCACGTTTTATTTAATAAATACGGAGAACGTTTCACGCGGGCGGTCAAATGATTACTGAATATCCTCACGGCAAATGTAACCCAAATTGGAAAACAAAAAGCGGCTTCGTTTACTTCAGGCAAATGATCATTCTAGTATATTATAATTCTATGAATACGAGTTGTTTTTTGTTTATTTTTTTTAATAAAAAAACTATTGTGTACATCAAACTTTTGTAAATAAATATAAATGAAGTGTTTAAATATATTTTGAAAAGAATATTAGCCGTTTTACATAATCATTTATATTAAAATTATGTTGATCATGTAGGTTAATTACAATTTCAGTGATTTTATATCAAAAACTGTTTATTTTATTGAAATCAGACTTTCACCAATATTTTCTTCATTAACTTGATAATAGTATAGGTTATATAATATTATGAAAATATATCTTGAGGCAGCGCAAAAATAAGATCAGGTACGACGAACAGACCTTTCCTTGGGCAGCCCATTCCTTTCAATGGCATTTATATATGGAGGCCGCAACCTCCTCTTGACGCAAACATTTTCGTTTATCTATAAATTTAAATTGCTATAATATCATCTTAATACCTTGATGATATAATATAATTATAGTAAGACGGAAGTACCCAACAACAGAGGCACGAAGAAGAATTATTATAGTAACATTGTAACTGGAAAACTTACAAGTAGTTTAATTAATTTATATTGAATTTTCAGCAGCGTAGTCTTTAAAATAATAAAGTTTTTGTCATAGAAAAATATAATATAGTGATTAAAATCTCTTTTATATTATAGTGATCAATCAAATATAGCAAAAGATCAGAAATATGGATGAAGGGTGGAATATCCCAAATTGAAACATCAATTTATTGAATAACTTATTTTGAAAACTATCAGTTAGATATTTTACAATAAATTTATGTACACAATAAATGTACAATGGGAGGTTTATTGCTTGTTGGCGATATCTTCCATCCAACCATATAGTAGGCAGACTGAATGAGTTTCTAAGGAAATCATAGTTAATGTCATACACATACAAGGATATGCCAAGCCTGAAATAAATATAACGTAACAGTTTCTGCTGAATATTTTCCAATGTATTAGAATGAATATTTTAATGCGGTGACCAAACTGTCGAGTTATATTCCAATTGACTACGATTTAAAGAACAATAGAGATGTTTTACAGCTAACAAAGATTTAAAATTCTTAGAGGTTCGCAGAACAAAGCCCAACATCTTCAAAGCCTTACGACATCTATCATTTATATGCATGACAAAGGTTAGTCGCTTATTAAAGATTACATCCAAGTCAGATACACTGGACACTGGACACCCTAGTTAATATTATATTGTTTATAGAATATTGAAAGGTGATCTTATTTTTTATATTGAAGAAAGTGATTATTTGACATTTTAAGCGGTAACTTATTCAATTCACACCATTCATAAAGTCTTTCTAGATAATGATGAATAATAAGTTACTCATTGTATTACAGAATATTGCAAGATTATTTAAAATATGTATGGTCAAAACTCTGGCGAACATTAAGAACATTTTTCTCATTCACAATAAAACTTTTTCGTATTATTTGGGCTTCCACAACTGAAGGAATTTCTTGAGTTGATTTGTTATGCTTTTTTTTTGCTGTGAACTTTACTTGCTTTTCTATGCATTTTTTAGTGTTCACATTCTCACTGTTTTTAAAATTTACTTCGCCCTTATTTAATTCATCAATGGCTTTGTTCAAATAATCAAAAACTACTTGGGTACTTTTGTCACTAATATTTGCCCTTTGGCTTAACCCAACAATAAGATCACATTTAGTCTTTATCTCATTCAAAGTATTAGAATGCATTGTCTTATTTTCACAAGGCAAAAGTTGTATGATATCTTTACATTGTTTTGAGTCAATTTGCTGCACATCTTCAGTATTACTCTGAATACATAAACGAGCACATGCATGTATGTGTTTGCAAATATTTAGCTGAATCACATTATTTATGCAACTACATTTAAATGAATGAATACAAATGGTACATGGAATACATTTTAAATTACAGTTTACATAATGGCATGTTCTCTCTGAAGTACATTTCTCTACTAAATAATTTGTGTTACTGAGACTGGAACTAGCAACAAGCCATTTACCCTCATCAATTTTATTTACCATTGCCTCTGTTATGTGTCCGCTGCTTTTGTGACTTTCCCTTATCTTAATACTTTTGTCAGATAATTTATTTTTTGACAGTCTTATTATTGTTTCAAATGTTTTGTCACGTACGAGTCCCAGAAGAGCATTTATTGACTTATCTAAGCGTTTGCATTTCTTCCCTTCTAAGTACAGATATTTGATTCTCTTGTGCAGGGACTCCAAATACATATTGGTGTTTATTCCAATATATTTACGATGACAATAAGCCCACATTTCAGCTCTTGAAACATATGTTTTTTTGAAATATTTCCCAAATTCCAGAGTGTCTTCATCTTCCAACAGCTGTTTTAAAGTTTTTTCTAAGCCTGTTGTAAAAACTTCTATATTTGTTTCTCTTTGCAAAACCTTCAAAGTTTTATAAATCAATGATTTTTTAGACATCACAGAAATTTTATTTAGGTTCTGGAACCAGTTCCTTTGAATGTGCCACGAACAAAGCAAGCGGTTTGGAATGGGCCCCATTACTTCACACCAAGCATTATAAAAAGCTGGAAAATCATCAGACATAAATGCGTTTGCAAAGAAGAGCAAAAATTTTTTCAAACCTGAATATCAAATGATTAGAATAATCAAGAATTTTCTTAAACAGTTTACTTTTTTTAACTTTTCTACGGACAATTCTTGGTAGAACTCCATTTCAAATTATAAATGAATTTGGTATGGTAAAATAAATACCAAAGTTTTCAGTTCTACTTGAAAATGGTCACTGTATGACCGAAACTAGTCAGTGTCATTAAAGTAGTAGAACTGAAAACTTTGGTTTTTATTTTACCATACCAAATTCATTTATAATTTAAACAGTTTAATTATATTTATTTTTGTGTTTGTTAATTATACCATTTTACATCAACATAGATTTATTAATAGGTTATTAACTTGTATTATTCTACGTCAGCCCTCCTTCATCCAGTAATGGACATAGGCCTCCTCATGAGACCTCCACAGCTCTCTATCCACCTCCAGCTACCCGTCGTGCCAACGTTAATGTAATCGTGCCAACTTTTCCTTGGTCGACGTCTACCTTTCGTTCCTCTTTTATCAGCCTTATATACTTTTTTCGTCAGTCGATCATCATTCATTCTTTCTAAGTGGCCAAACCACCTTAAGACATTTATTTTCATCTCACTCACAATATCTCTTTCGAATCATACATTCTCATGTAATATCCTCATTTCTTATTCTATCATACATTTTTTACCACACATTCGTCTTAGGGACCTCATTTCAACCGCGCTAATTCTACTTTCATGCGTCTTCTGCCATGTCCATGTCTCACTACCATACATTAGAGTCGGTACAACGATGCCATTGTGTACTGCGAGCTTTGCTTGACTCAAAATAACAGGGTCGTTCATTACAGATCTTAATGGACCATTCACTTTGTTGCCTGCCGTTATCTTTCTTTCAATATCCTTTTCCAGTCTTCCATTACGCTGAAATATACTTCCTAAATATAAATACTCATCCACTTGTTCTAATTCTACATTCTCCACTCGTATCTCGCATTTTGTTCGTTTTTGGCTCTTCTCAAAAACCATCACTTTCGATTTAGTTGCATTCATTCTCAGTCCATTTTGCATGCATCCATCGAATACTATTTTAACAAAACATTCCAAGTCTTTCACACACTCTGCTATTAATACTTCGTCATCTGCATACACAAGGTCACATACAGTCACACCTTCCAGTTTCAGCCCAATTTTCTCATTCTTTAGTGCTCTCACTCAGTAGTCAATGTATAGATTAAAGAGCCACGGTGATAATACGCAATCTTGTTTTACTCCCTTATTTATGAAGAACCATCCTGTCAGATTTTTCAATCCTCACACAGGCTTGGCTTCCTTCATAGAGAGACGATATTGCCTTTTATTAACCTGGTCTCCGCTCCATACACTGACACTGATAGAACCTTCCAAAGTTTTTCACGGTCTACTTTGTCGTAGGCCTTTTCCGGGTCTATAAAGGCACAGAGAAGCTTCTGGTTTTAAGCTAAAACCTTTTCAGTAGCCATTCAAAGGTAAATAATTTGGTAAGTGCATCCTCTACCTCCAACAAATGCTCCTTGTGCATCCCATACCCTGCTTGTTGTAGCCTTTCTCAACTTTTGGTCCAGAATCCTAGCATACAGTTTTCCAACTGAACTCTTCAGACTGATAGCTCGGTAGTTTTTGCAATCTAATTTCTAATCTTTCTTAAAAGGGGCACAATAACTGCGTTCCTCCAATCTGATGAAATATGTCCTACCGACATTTGTTGAAGAGGCAATGATACCATTCTATCGTCTTTTCGCCACCATATTTAATAAATTCAGTTGGTATGCAATCAAATCCCGCAGCCTTTCATGTACGTGCATGCTTCACTGCTTCTCTAACTTCTTCTATTGAAATTTTTTCTGTCATTCTCAATTTCATTTATTGGTACTCTTTCGTACGTCACACTGTCATACTGCGTACTTTCATATAACTCTTTCCTTGACATTTTCCTCGTCTATAACCATACATCCATTTTCTGAGACCCTTCCTGTTGGCCACAGTCACTTTTATCAATCATTCTCTCATCATGCCCAAACCACTTTCATTGATGCACAATGATAAAAATAAAGGAATGAATACATTATCAAAAAGATGCATTCTGGTGATTACCTGCAAGTTTAGCTCTATCGTTTGCTTGGAGAGTTATTCTGCCAATTTCAGCTTCATGTCCTATGTGAGTGCTAAATAACGTAACACAATATGTGCCGTCTTTAACCACCACTTCAATTGTAGATGGGCAAGCTGCTCCAATTTTGTTTGTTCCTATATTTTTTTTAGATCGTTGATTACTTCCTCGCCCTTTATAAGAATTAGATCTATGGCAGTGATAGTAATATTTGACTGTATTAGATGTACATTTCTTAGAAGAAGTATCCAACACATAAGAATAAAAATTCTTCCTCTCATAGTTTTCCTTCCACTCTAGAAAATCTAAAAATTAACCAATTTTGTCAAGTAATCAAAAATACATTCAATGCTACAATTTCTCTAAGAATATGTAATCTATTATCAATTTAAATAATAAATAAAGTCTGAGTTTACCTTCATTGCATTTCAATGTCAGTTTTTCAATATGAAATTCCTTTTCATTTTCTTTTACAAAATGTTCTCTCAACCTTTTATAGGAAACTAAATGTTTAGAACATTCTGAGCACTTTATTCTACAATTGCGGGTTTTGGATGTATTATGTACGTTTTTTCTGTGTTTTAATAACGATGATTTGGTAGAAAAAACACATTTACAAAGATTACATTCTACCTCTTTAGTAACCGGATTTATTTTACAAGCAGTGGTTATACCAACTTCTTGGATTCTGATAAGTTTCTGGCCAGAAATCAATCTGCCTATAGAAAATTCCACTCTACGGAAACGGCCACAGTAAGAATTTTGTCTGACTTAATCATTCAAGCTGAATCAGGTAAGATTACCCTAATTTCATTTTTAGACATGAGCGCTGCTTTCGATACTGTAGACCATAATATTCTCTTTTCTAAACTTAGACATGAATTTGGCTTGGGTAATGACTGCATTGCATGGCTATCTTCCTACTTAGTAGACCGTAAATACAAAGTTGTATTTAAAGATAGTACCACAAATAATATTACCTCCTTGTACGGGGTCACACAAGGTTCTGTACTTGGACCAATTCTCTTTAATTTATATACCAATCAGTTGGAAAATCTTGTTCAAAATCTTGGTTTCAACACACATGCCTATGCAGATGACCGCATACTGTTCAAGTCCTGTTCACCTGAATTTAAATATCATTTAACACACGAGGTATCCACATGCATAAATCAGATATCCACCTGGATGTGTAAGAACAAGCTAAAACTGAACCCAACAAAAACTAAGTTCCTTTGGCTTGCCTCACCTCGCAGGCAACAATACATAAATAATGACCCCATTGTAATTCAAAATGTCGAAATTACTCCTTCTAACTGCGTAAAATTTCTTGGTATACATATCGACAGTGCACTCTCTATGGATAAACACATTTCTTCCATAGTCAGACAAAGTTGTTACTTTCTCAGACAACTTAGACCTATTCGAAGGTGTCTCTCGACAAATGCTGCTAAGGTCCTTATAAATTCTTTAATAGTTTCCCATGTAGATTATTGTAACGCCATATTAGCACACCTACCGCAATACCAAATCCATAGAATACAACTCATCCTCAATGCAGCAGCCCGTTATATTTACCAGATTGATCGTTTCTCGCATATCTCACCAACACTTCACAAACTTCATTGGCTGAAGAGCCCAGAACGTATAGAATTTAAAACATGTCTCCTTGTCTTTAAAGCACTCAATAGCATGGCCCCGGAATATATATCGGAACTTTGTGTTCCATTTTCACCTAACAATAAACAAAGTACGCTAAGATCAATGACCCAATCCAATAAAAAACTAGTAGAAACCAATCTCACAAATAAGCCAAAATACCTATATCGATCTTTTGGCGTTTCTGGACCAAAGTCATGGAACAATCTTCCAATGGATATAAGATGTGCCGAAAATATCAATGAATTCAAGAAGAAATTAAAAACTCATCTTTTCCGCAAGTCGTATCCAGATTGTCCTTCATCCGTTCAATAATATTATGTGTACTAAATATTATGCCAGTTTACTTTGAATCGACTATTTTTTATAATTAATTTCATCTGGATTATGTAACAAGATTAATTTGTGATTTCTAGGTATTTTTTTAAGTTTTATATTTCACCATTTTCAATGTGTTAGCTATAGGACTAATTTTAACTTAATTTTAACTTATTGTATTTTTTTAAGTTTTATGTTTCACCATTTTCAATGTGTTAGCTATAGGACTAATTTTAAATTATTTTTTGCAAACTGAAAGCGCCCTTGAGGTGACCACGGTTGTCACTAAACGGCGCTTTATAAATTGTCCTTATTATTATTATTATACCATGAATATTTCTTCTATGCGCGTTTAAATTTTTTTCATGTTTATATCGACATCTACATTCATCACATTCGAAACTATTTACAGTAGAGTGGTTATCTTTCCCAGCCATTTTATCAATGTATACGAAAAGTTAGTTGAAGTCTGATGCAGATGAACGTCTGTTAAAAATTTACAATGAAAATTGTTGTAATATCATTTATATATATTAAAAGACATTTATATATATATATATATCATTTATATACATAATTTATTTATATATTATATATATATATTTAATCTTGTATGTATTTGTTTATGTGGAAATCCTTTACAGTAACTTTACATATGTCTTACACCATTGAACAAAATTGAACAGAGTTAGGCACACAGAGATTAGTAGACAGGGAGCAGTTTATCTACGCTTAAACATTTTTTAAAACTAGTGTTCATTGCCACTTTTTAACAATACCCCTCTTCAATGAATACCATGTCTAAAAAAAATATTTTTTTAAATTAAAAAAATTGTTGTTTTCATTCTAATCCTAATCCATCCCTGAGTACACAAATATCTTTCTCGCAAGAGGTTTAGTTAACATATCACTTATTTGTTCATAAATTGGAATATACGCAATGTTAATACCATTATTAATAATTTTATTTTTTACAAAATGTAATTTAATATCTAAATGTTTCAGCTTTGTATGATGAGATGGACTTTTGCATATCTTGATCGCACTTTGATTATCTTCAAAAATTATTATTTTTACCTTTTCATCATACACTCTGAAATCATGAATCAAATTTTGCCACCAACAAGCTTCACTTACAGCTAAATTTATTGCTACATATTCTGCTTCAGTCGATGATAAGGCAACCGCTGCTTGCTTTCTTGATATCCATGAAACTGTGCATCCTAGCACTATGAAAACATAGCCAGCAGTTGACTTACGATCGACTTTATATCCTGCCCAATCTGAGTCTACATAGCCCACAATAATATTTTCATTGTCTATTGCAAACACTAAACTTAAATTTACAGTTCCCTTTATATAACGTAGGACTCTTTTTAAGGCAGACCATAGTTCTTTGCTAGCACAAGATTGATAGCGACTTAGTATACTCAAACAAATACCGAGATCTAGTCTTGTGCATAACATGGCATACATGAGAGCACCAATTAAACTTCTACAATTACTTTCTAACTCTGGGCTCTCAGAAGATTTTCCTTTTAAGCTACTATGATCAAAGTTAGCACCTAACGGAGTTGACATAGATTTACAATCTTGCATATTATATTTTCTTAATATGTTTGTGAGATAGGCAGTTTGATTTAACTTAATTTGGTTCTTAACCATATCTTGGTGAATAGTCATGCCCAAGTAATTACATGTAGGACCAAGGTCTTTAATTTTAAAATTACTATTTAGACTATTTTTACATATGACACCTCTTCCTCTTCAGTACCTGATATCAACAAATCGTCAACAAATACTGGTAAGTATATGTAACCGTTGTCTGTTGATTTTACATAAAGGCAGTATTCATTTTCAGATCTTTTAAACCATGGACTTGTTTTTCTTATTTCCATTAAATAAAATATCAAAAATTGCTAATTGTAATGGGTGACACATGTGCTCCGCGCGAGCACTCAAGGAGTACTTGAAGGGCCGAGTACTCTAGTGTTAATAAACAGATTTTTTCTATAATGTGTCTTTTATTGTTTTCTTCTCCGAGTTACATATATATCTTTTTTTCTCTATATTACACTTTGTATATGCTATATTATAAAAAACAAAATTCCAAGCAAAAAAAATCCAGCCATGAATTTTTTGCCCATCATTTAAATGTAGATAAAGAAAATGTTCCAGTGTGCAAGTTTATGTCTTTATCGACATTATCATTAGGTGAATTTTGTGATTGGATAAAGAAAGCTACGTGCAAAAGGAAAATAGCCAATATGTAATGGATTCTATTGTTTTTTTAAATGAATTAATAATTTATTATTATTGCACATATTACTTGTAAAACATGTGACTTTATTGTAGCACTAGGATTTTCAATCCATAAATTTGTTAAAAGTAATTACTTGTAAGCCACAATTTTGTTATTTTTGGGGAAGCAATACCCAATATCCCACATAAAAAAATATTATATTTCACATAAATTTAGATACCCTATGATTAAAAGATACATACATACATACCATCACGCCATGTCCCTTGCGGGGTAGGCAGAGAGAACCGAACGCCACATTTTTCTATCCTGGCACGCATCCCTCGCTTCGTCCACATTCATGCATCGTCTCATACATGCTCGTCTATTGCTCACACTTCTAACATTTCCGTCTTTCAAAATTTCGTTCACATGGTCGTGCCATCCCTTTCTTGGGCGTCCCCGACCTCTCATTCCATTCCTTTCCGCTCTGTATATTTTCTTCGTCAGGCGCTCCTCATTCATTCTCCCCATGTGACCAAACCATCTCAATGTGTTCACTTTCATTCTAGTAATGACATCTTTCTTCATCTTACATTCTTTCCTTATGTCCTCATTTCTTACCCGGTCATACATCGTTCTATTACAAATCCTTCTTAACGATCTCATTTCAACTGCATTTATTCTACTTTCATGCGTCTTCTGCCATGTCCAGGTTTCACTTGCATACGTCAAGGTTGGCACTACGACGGCGTTATGAATGGCAACTTTGGCATCCTTTGATATGTTGCGATCATTCATAATTGTTCTTAGTGCTCCATTCACTCTGTTTCCTGCCATAACTCTTCTTTCGATCTCTTTATCGAGTCGTCCATTCCGTTGAAATATGCTTCCCAAGTACACACATTCGTCGACTTGCTCGAGCCATTCGTTCTCTACTCTTATTTTACACGCTGTTCTGCTTTCACTCTTTTCAAAGACCATTGTCTTTGATTTGCTGGCATTCATCCTAAGTCCATTCTCTATACATCCTTCATATACCTGACTTACAAGATACTGTAACTCTTCCATACTTTCTGCTAATAGAACTTTATCGTCTGCATACATCAAATCTCGCACCATTACAGTACTCAATTTCAGACCCTTGCTTTCATCCTTAAGGGCTCTTATGCAGAAATCAATGTACAAGTTAAAGAGCCATGGAGATAGCACGCACCCTTGTCTAACGCCATTATTTATAGAGAACCACGTTGTCACTGTGTCGTTGACACGAACACATGCTTCGCTGTTCTCATATAATGACGCGATTGCGCGTATCAGCTTGCTCTTCACTCCATACACTGCTAGTATATCCCATAATTTTTCTCTAACAACTTTATCATACGCCTTTTCTAGGTCTATGAAGGCACAGAAAATTTTCTGATTTTTATCCAGAACCTTTTCTGTGACCGTGTGCAGAAAAAAAATTTTGGTCTATACATCCTCTGCCGCCCACAAACGCACCTTGGACATCCCATATCTTGCTTTCTGTAATTTTTCGCACTCTTTGATCCAGGATCCTTGCATACATCTTACCAACTGAGCTTAATAAACTTATGGCTCTATAGTTTTTGCAGTCGAGCTTCGATCCTTTATCTTTATACAAAGGTACCACGACTGCATTTCTCCAGTCTGAGGGAGTGTGTCCTTCTTCCCAACATTTGTTGAAAAGAGAGAGACACCACTCCAACGTCTGTTCGCCGCCATATTTTATAAGTTCAGCTGATACACTGTCATATCCGGCAGCTTTCCCCGCTTTCGCGTGTTTTACTTTACTGCTTCAAATACTTCTTCTCGCGTTATTTCATCCTTATCACTTTCGCTTACTTGCCATGTTCTCTGACTCACGTCCCCACTTACTCCGCTATCATACAGTTCCTTGAAATATTTTTTCCATCGTTCTTTCACGCCGTCTTCGTCCATAATTATTTTTCCATCTTTATCATTTATTCCTTTCGAAGCTTTCACAGTTCCATTTTTTCTTTTCGCTATGCCTTTCCAGAACATTTTCATGTTTCCAGGAAAGTCGTTGGCTATTTTCAGGCTTTCTTTCTCTTTTATACCATTTTTTTCCTTTTTTACTGTGTCTTTGACTACCTTTTTATATACTTTATAATTTTCTTTTGCTCTTTCTTCATTATTCGATCCTTTCGCGGCTATTAATGCCATCCATGCTTTCTTCTTTTCACATTAAAAGATTTATTTCAAATATATAAAAAACATAATTATACAAAATACAACACAAAAATGTATAAATGTAAGTTTTTTGTCTCTCCTGTAAAATCTTTGGTGAGTGGGTTACGAGGTATTGCTTTATCACAAACGATATGATACACTGTGTCGATTGTTTACCTACTTGATAAAATATATTATTCATGCTCATTATTGAAATAGTACTTATATATTAATTATTGTAATTGTCTTATTTATTGTAATAAACAAAGTGAGATTCAACTTTTGTTTATTCATTGGCTAATACACCACAGAATTACATTTTCATTGAAATGTTTTTTACTCTCCACTGCTAAAGAATCACTATACTACAGCCAGAAGAACGAATGTGTCAATTCTAGACGAGCTGAAGATCGAGGATCGTCTATCGACGTATCAAGATGTATTTATTTTTTATGTATTTCTACAGACGTATCCTTCAATTATTTGAACACATTGCCAGAAGGGAACCTGACTGCCTCGAGAAGCTTGTTTTGATGGGCAGCGTGGAGGGACGGAGATCTCGTGGTCGCTCACCGACCAGATGGAGCGATTTGGTTAAGTCCACAATGGGGTCTTCGGTGACTGGTGCTCTGCGTTCAGCACAAAACAGATTGGCATGGAGGCGGGCCATACGTGTGGCGACGGACTGCAGCCGCTATCCTCAGTCATGAGGAAAAGGACAAATGATGACTATAGAATAGTAGAGAGTCATGATTTCACAATTTTTAAGCATATTTTTTACATCAATTTCTCAATGGGTGTCATGTATAATCACCGGCAAACTAGTAGAACCAAAATAGAGGGTGCGCATACCGCAAATTTGTGTCGTTTCGGTTGTTAGGTACATATACAGACCCCTCCACGGCGATTTGCCAGAAACTACAGAGAGTATACAGTTTGAGTTTTGTCAAGATGTTTTTATATGTACGGCGTATCCTTTTTGTGTCCTCTCTAGAACCCAAACTATAAGTCTGATCGACTTCAAATTTATATCATAGGTGTAAAGTACATAAGCCTAGAGCTGATTATAAAACATTTTTCGTCCATTTCGTTACCTCATGTAAATTTTGCAAATATATTTTTGGGTAGTTAGTTAAACATTATGTACATATTTTGAATTATATAAATAATTGGATAATTTATATAGCCCCATTTTTGTAAGAGCTCACCACAAGCTAGGTTGGTAATGGTTTAAAAATGTAGGTTAGTGATCTTTATATTATATTAATCACATAAAGATTTTAATGCCATGAGACATTTAGAAATAAAACTATTAGAAATTAGTCAGTAATGTAAGTGTGATTGAGTAACATAAGTGAATATATTCTTCATTAGAAACAAATTATTTACAAATTAATTTGCTATAAGTATATTTTATATGGCAGTATCTGTGCATCCACAATTGTCACAAAATAAAAAGTGTAAACACTAAACAAAGTAAATTTAATGTAAATATGTATAAACAATCTATCTTCAAAATCAATTTTACTTCTTCTCAGAACACGGATTGTCTGTTTATTCAGATACCAAAAGACTCAGTATCCCAGTGCAGTGCACAATACTTCTTACTTCACAACATTTTTATCCATTTAAGCAGCAGGTTACATACCATACACATTAATTACTTCAACAAATGAATATGGTTGGATGGAAGATATCGCCAACAAGCAATAAACCTCCCATTGTACATTTATTGTGTACATAAATTTATTGTAAAATATCTAACTGATAGTTTTCAAAATAAGTTATTCAGTAAATTGATGTTTCAATTTGGGATATTCCACCCTTTATCCATATTTCTGATCTCTTGCTATATTTGATTGATCACTATCATAGAAAAGAGATTTTAATCACTATATTATATTTTTCTATGACAAAAACTTTATTATTTTAAAGTAGTCGCTACTGAAAATTCAATATAAATTAATTAAACTACTTGTAAGTTTTCCAGTTACAATGTTACTATAATAATTCTTCTTCGTGCCTCTGTTGTTGGGTACTTCCGTCTAACTATAATTATATTATATCATCAAGGTATTAAAATGATATTATAGCAATTTAAATTTATAGATAAACGAAAATGTTTGCGTCAAGAGGAGGTTGCGGCCTCCATATATAAATGCCATTGAAAGGAATGGGCTGCCCAAGGAAAGGTCTGTTCGTCGTACCTGATCTTATTTTTGCGCTGCCTCAAGATATTTTTCATAATATTATATAGCCTATACTATTATCAAGTTAATGAAGAAAATATTGGTGAAAGTCTGATTTCAATAAAATAAACAGTTTTTGATATAAAATCACTGAAATTGTAATTAACCTACATGATCAACATAATTTTAATATAAATGATTATGTAAAACGGCTAATATTCTTTTCAAAATATATTTAAACACTTCATTTATATTTATTTACAAAAGTTTGATGTACACAATAGTTTTTTTATTAAAAAAAATAAACAAAAAACAACTCGTATTATAGAAATACCTACATTTATACATACATCAACGATGTTTTAGTATTATCATACCCCCATGGTATTATCATGGCTGTGGCTATTCTACACCATTATTATTGTTATTATTTTTTAAAATAATAATAATAATAATAAACTGATTTTTCTATGGATTTGGCCATAGTGAATTTTTCCTATAGATAATTGTAAAACCTTGTAAATCTTTATCTTGGCTAGTTACCGTATTCACACAAGAGCTATAAAATATACATGAAATGACGAAAACTCATACAAACGTCAAACATGTAAGTTCTCAGCCTTTTTGATATTTTCTTGCTGAGATTTTAAAACTTAATTTTAATTTGAAAAATTGATTTGTAACTATCTTCTTTTGTTTCTGGAAGTCATATAACTAATAAAATCCATATTGTTATCAATTTGTGTCTGTATAATTTCAGGTTACGAATTATTTTGCGCTGCAATTTCATCAAATGTCTTCAAGTTTCAATACTTTAATTTAAGTAGCACCACGCGTTTTACTCCATTGAAGTGGCTTCCTGTTCTTGCAAACATACCTCAGCTAACAATGATGTCCCATCTAAGAGTCCGCACAGAATTTCTTCCAGGAACCCAGTTACAAAACTAGGACGTGGCACAATGACTGGAAGAACATCAACCTATATGTCAATAGGTACATGGGTACTCCAACGGTGGTACCTCTAGGTTTGGATCTGCCATGAAGGCTGTGGACCTCTCTAAATAGGATCCGCGCTGGACATGGACGTTGTAACTACCTCATGGAAAAGTGGGCATTGTTTCATCCGCACAATGCTATTGCGGCCGTCTCTTCCAAATGATACAGCATATTATATTGCAAGAATGTAGCGTACGGCTCTCGACCTGAATATCTGATCATATTTTATTTTTAAAATGCTATTGTTAATATATTTTTTGTGATTATTTTATTTCTTCCCACAGAAATTGCACTCATATTGTTTTTTGCCTGAATGAGTCTGTTTATGAGCGTTTAAAGATTGTCTTTGAGCAAATGTCTTCAAAGATCGTGGTCGAGAGTGTTTCTCCACCGATACTGCATTCATGTTGGTTTTCGGCTGAATGACTTGATGTAGTATTAATTCCATGACTTCCCACAAACTTTACATTCGTGTGGTTTTTTACCCAAATGAGTTTTTTGTGTACTTTACGATTTGAGAGAATGTCTTTCCACAGATATTGCATTCAAATGGTTTTTCACTTAAATGGTTAGTTTGTGTTTTAAAACTTCTTTCTAGAGAGAATGTCTTTCCGCAAATATTGCATTCATTTGGTTTTTCGTCTTGATGTAGTGTTCAATTTTTTTTTTTATCAAAATGAGTTTGTTTTTTCAAAGATCCTGTTCCACAGAAAGTTTTTATACAAACATTGCATTTATGTGATTTTTCACCCGAATGAGTTAGTATATGTTTGTATAAACCTCTCATCTCGCCTTCCCATAGATATTGCACTCATATGATTTTTCACCCAATTAGGTTTGTTTTCTCAGACAATGGAAGGAGTATATTTGTCTTTTATAAACCTTTCGTTTCATTTGACTCAAAAGAGAAATTAGCCGGTTAGTTAACAGAATTTTATAAATAATGTTAATAAAATTACCAATTCTGCAAGGAACTAAAGGAAGTTTTTACAATACGAATATTTAAAATTAAGAAGACTATTTTATAAAAAAATATAAATTATACACACCACAACTTAACATGTATTTTTTATTTATTTCTAAATAAATCATGACTTTGTAATAATTTAATGTTTTTTTTCTATGCACTCATAATTAAATAATAGGGTAGTTATTTGGTAAAGTAAAAAACAAGACATTATATAGGTAAATAGTATTTAGTTTTATTAAAAAAATATCTATAAAATCCCGATACATAAAAATAGAAACAGGATTATACGGAATACTATTTGTGAAAAATTAAGCAAGACAAATTTTTAATTATTAAAGTCAATTCAATACCTATATCGAAGAAGCTTTTAAGAGTTTTTTTTTGACCACTGAATATCTATTGGGGTAGACAGATAATCGAACACCACACAATCCTATTTTGACTTACATTATTTGAATTTTTTCAACTGAATGAGGAAGTATATGTTTAATTAAAGCTACTTTTCGTGAGAATGTCTTCCCACAGACATTGCAATTATGGTTTTTCTCCCGAATGAGATTGTTAATATGCTTTCAAATGTTCCGCTCGAGCTATATTATGTACATTCAAATGTTCCTCTCAAAAGAATTTCTTCCCACAGACATTGTATTCATATGGCTTTTCTTTTTTTTTCATTCGCATTACCTATTCGACAGTTTCTCTTCCCACAGACGTTGCATTTATATGGTTTTTCACCCAATGAGTTAGTGTATGTTCTTTCAAACTTTTCTTATGAGATAAATTCTTTCTACAGATACTACATTTATGTGGTTTTTCACCCGAATGAGCCGGTATATGCTTGTAAAAATCTCGCTTTTGAGAGAATAACTTTCCACAGACATTGCATTCATGTGGCTTTTTAACCATTTTTTTAATGAATATGTTCTTGTTAAACAAGAACATATATACACCTTCACATATACACCTTCCTACATTCCCTAAACTAAGCATAAATGCTTGTGCTATAGGTGAACGAAATCGGTCGAGGCAGGATTCGAACTCGCGACCACTGGAATGTACATTCAAATTTCCAATTCGAGAGAATGTCTTCCCACAGATATTGAAGTAATGTTTTTCCCACTAAATTAATTAGTTTTATTATGTTTATTTAAATTTCCTTTTAGAGAGAATGTCTTCCACAGACATTGCACTCATATGGTTTTTCACACAAATCTATGCTATCTTAAAAATTCTTTTTGAGATAATGTTTTCCCACAGACAGTGCATTCATGTGGTTTTTCGCCTAAATGAGTTACTCAATGTAGTGTTAAATTCCATGTGTGATAGAATATCTTCTCACAAACAATACATTCGTGTGTTTTTCATCCAAATGATTTTTTTTTCAAAGATCCGGTTCCAGAGAAATTTTTCCCACAAACATTGCATTTATGTATTTTTTTTTCATCCGAATGTAATACTATAAATCTCTCCTTTGAGAGTATGATTTCCCACAGGCATTGCTCTCATACACTCAAATGACTTAATTTCGAAAGTTCACAAACACTTATATAAAAAACACTATAAATCTTAATAATTTTAGGTATTTTATTTTGATAATCGATTCTTCTGATACATTGAGTAGCTTGAAAAATGCAGAATATAACCTCGAAGATATTGATAACGTTCAACGTTTTGCATAACTTAAGTGAAATTTAAATGTAAATACTTATAAAACTTCACTATATTATTATAAAATTATATGTATTTATAAAAATATACTTCGTTTGTATACTTAAGAGGAAATGAAGGACGGTTTATCAATTGTTTACAAAAAATGGTTAGATTTAACCACATGGACTGTCACCTGACAGTATCTGTCTCTGTCTTAATCATCTGTCTCTGTCATATTTCAAAAACACATGATATTTGTTATTGTTTACAAACATAGGGTGTAAAATAGCCACTTAAACTGACATCTGTCAAAATCACGTGATATTTGTTATTGTTTACAAGGTGAAGAATAACAGCCACGTATTATCATTCACTACGAGCGTATATTCGCCAATCTATTCCCCCCACTCTAACGCTAAGTATAGTGTTGCCATTCAATAAAAAAATCCTTTTATTTTAAATAAAATTCTCGTTATATGGCAAGGAACGAATTGTATAACGCGGCAAGTCAAACAAAAATATTCTGTTAACTGACATACATAATAATATCAGCTTTTTTGTGTGTAAACCAAGGAATTGTGATGTCTTTAACATGTGGTATCTGCCAAAGAATCTTTCAGAAGAAATTTTTACTAACTAGGCACATGAAAGAAGTACATAATATTATGCCCAATACCACAAAATCCAAATATAAGTATGTTTGTCAGGAAAATAACTGCAATGCTTCATACCTGATGACAAGGGATTTGATATGTCATCTCCAAAATGAACATAATCAGGTTTTTGAAACCGAAAAATTTACTTTTGCTAACATAGCTGGTAAGTATGTTAACAAATATACCAATTTTTATTTTTGTAAAATAACATAATATTACATCAACATAAGGGTTAGTGAAGGCCTGAATCTAGAGACATTAATATAAAATTAGATGGGGGTGTAGGATGGTGGTTTTTTCGCAAATTGTCTGAAGCATGATGAGATGAAGATGTGTTTACGTACCTAGAAACTATATATATATATATATATATATATATATATATATATATATATATATATATATATATATATATATATATATATATATATATATATATATATATATATATATATATATATATATATATATATATATATATATATATATATATATATATATATATATATATATATATATATATATATATATATATATATATATATATATATATATATATATAAAAAGATGAAGATAAATAAAGTGTAAACTACTAATAAAAATACCAAAAGGTCATTCGGAGGATGATATTTTTATGATGGGTTAGGACATTGTCATTCTACTTATATTGCTTAAATAGTTTTTTATAACATGATTATTTGTTATTTTTAGAATTCAAGAGTTGGAAACACGAAATCGAAAAAAACTTTGATTGTATGTATGTTGTTGCAAATCATAGCAAGGGGAAAGTTATATATTACAATTGTCACAGAACAAAAACAGGTGCATTATTTTAATAATCTAAATATTGGACGTCTTATTATCATCTTTCTATGTAAAAAAAACTTAAAAGGATGTTCAAAGTGTTTGTTAATTATACTACTTACCTTCATTTTTACTCACTTGAAAATATCCTCATTACTTGAACTCTATCCACCAATTATCAACTAGTATTAATAGATACATACATACCATCACGCCATCTCCCTCGCGGGGTAGGCAGAGATAACAGAATGACACACTATTCTATCTTGACATACATTTAATATAATGATAATACATTAAAAGGATGGGTGGTGGCTGAGCGGTTAGCGCACTGGGTTTGTAATCCAGAGGTCGCGAGTTCGAATCCAGCCACGACCGATTTCGTTCACCTATAGCACAAGCATTTATGCTTAATTTAGGGAATGTAGGAAGATGTATATGTACTTATTTAACAAGGACATATTCATTTTTTTTTAAAAAAAAAAAAACTTAATGCAAGTTAGTGTTACATTATCCAATAAACAGTCCATTCACTGTTACTAAGAATGAATAATGAAATGTTAAAGTTATCATAGGTAGGTACTTAACAAATAATATTATAGTCATGATGGCGAAGGCATAAATACGCACATACACATACATGATGGCGAAGGCAAAACATTTTAATTGGGCTCAGGAGTACCTAGGGTAAATGATATATTTTAAAAAATATTGTTATAATATTTTTATCCAACAGGAAAACAATCGATATCGACAGGAAAGCGGCTTTCTAAAAGTCAAGGTAGCTGCAAATTAAATTATGGTTGTACAAGCCAAATAAAAGTATTGTACAATGAAGAAGAAAACAATCAGGTGACAGTATTTTGGCAACGGAAACATTATGGCCATACTATGGAGTTAGAGCATCTTAGGCTCTCCACTCAAGATAGAGACAAAATCGCTTTAAAATTAATCAACGGAATCCCCAAAACAAAGTATGTTGCATAAAAACCTTTTTTTATGTGTATTTTTTTAGTACTTACTAATTTTTTTTTTGTTTGTTTTTTTATTGTTTTCTTTCTTTATAATTGTTAAGTATGTAATTGTGAGATTTTTTTTTGTAAATGGTCTGATGAGCTTAAAAAAAATAATAACTATTATATTAAATCAACTATTATTTTACAGGATTATTGATCAGGCACGAGATGAAATAATTATAAAAGGAGAAGTGAAAAGAGAAAACTTAATAACAAATAGAGATTTGACGAATATTATTAATTCTTACAAAATAGATGTACAATATGGTAAACGTCATGAAAATGATGCAATATCTATAGATTTATGGGATCAAGATGAAATAATTATAAAAGGAGAAGTGAAAAGAGAAAACTTAATAACAAATAGAGATTTGACGAATATTATTAATTCTTACAAAATAGATGTACAATATGGTAAACGTCATGAAAATGATGCAATATCTATAGATTTATGGGTTCAAGATGAAATTAAATCAAAAGAAAATAATGAATCTTCTATATTGTTGTATAAAAAACAGGGTGAAGTCTCCAATTTGTTAAAATCTACTGATTTTTGTTTGATCATTATGAACAAATTTCAGGAGTCAATGTTAAAAAAATTTGGAAGCAACATAATAACTATCGACGGCACCCATGGGTTGAATAATTATGCCTTCGAATTAACAACAGTGATGGTTGTTGATGAATTTGGGGAGGGATTTCCAGTCACCTTCATGTTTAGTAACAGGAAGGATACTTATATATATAAAGTATTGTTCCAATCTGTGAAAGATAAAGTGGGAACAATTACAGCCAAAACATTCATGTCTGACATGGATGAGACATTTTATAATGCATGGTCTCACATTATGAATCCTGTTACCTACAGACTATTTTGTTCTTGGCATGTTGATAGGGCATGGCAATCCAACTTGTCAAAAATAAATAACAAGGATAAGCGGAAGGATGTTTACAATATATTAAAAATGCTGCAACAAGAGATTGACGAAAATCAATTTAAAATAGACATTACAAAATCTTTCAAATTAATGTTAAACGATAAAGATACACAGAATTTTGGGAGCTATTTTAAGTCAAATTATTTTAGTAATTGTCAACAATGGGCATATTGTTATCGCAAAAATACGGGGATTAACACCAACATGAGACTAGAATCAATGCATAAAACTATAAAATATTTTTATTTGGACCATAAAAAAACCAAACGATTAGACAAAGGGTTACACTCGGTCTTAAAATTCTTACGGAACAAAAGTTTTGAGAGGTTGATAAAAATAGTGAAGGGAAAGAATACTATCTATAAGAGAGACATTTTTAAAAGACATAAGTCAGCAGGTAAAAGCAAATTTAATGTTACTGCACAAAGTGGTGATTCTTGGGCAGTCGACAAATATTTAGTGAAATATGTTTCACCCTTACGTTGTTGTGAAGTCAGTTGTTCTAGTTGCAATATTTGTGTTCACATGTATTCTTGCAATTGTTATGG
This sequence comes from Molanna angustata, assembly GCA_963576475.1. Lineage (NCBI taxonomy): Eukaryota > Metazoa > Arthropoda > Insecta > Trichoptera > Molannidae > Molanna > Molanna angustata. The sequence continues at coordinate 24,618,662 of OY754983.1, read as the reverse complement.
CTATGCACATTTTTTAAGCATATGCAAGCATATACATTACATAATAATAATGAAGTTTGGTCCTCAAAGTAGTGAAGCTGATGTCTCTATCACAAGATCTTCTTCATCCAATAAGGATGATGATGAAATTCAGAATTTTTTTTCATGTACAAAGGCTAAATCTAAAAATGAAAGTACAAAAGATAAATTATACAAAGACATCAAGAAAATATGTCATGTACTAGAAAATAGTAATAATTTAGATGGTGATACTATGTCTTTAATTGCTGAGCAAATACGTGTAGCAAAGAATTTAGCAACTAATTCAGCAAGTCGTATTTCTTTTAACAACATGGAAAATCCCAAAGAACCATCAAATAAAAATATAAACCCTCAATTACGTTTTATATCCACCAAACAAAAAGCAAAACGTGGTAACAAAAGTATTTGCAAACCTAATAAAATGGAAATTGTTAAAATTAAAGCCATGTTAAGTGATGAATCAGAACTATTTATTTCTAATTGTGCAAATAATGACCACTGTTATTGTTAATTCTCTTCACTACTCACATTTTATTTATTTGTGTATTTATGTGTACCTTAATGTGAAGTGTACTATTTATGTGAAGATACAGTTCAATGCATCGAAAAAGTCGCTGCGTGGATGTCCCACAATAAGTTAAAGTTGAACCCAACAAAAACAGAGTTCATGTGGGTAGCATCACCACAACGACAACACCTTATTGAAAATACTCCCATACACATCAATGGAGAAAAGCTGAAGCCTGCTGCAAGCGTCAAGTTCTTAGGTGTTTACTTGGACAACAAGTTGTCACTTGATCTGCAAATTTCTAAAACGATCAGCTCATGTTTTTTCCAACTAAGACAGCTGAAAACCATTCGTCGAAGCTTGCCAAAGAATGAGACAAAAACACTCATAAATGCATTTGTCGTATCTCGGCTTGATTACTGCAACGGAATATAAGTATCAGCTCGATAGATTACAGATGGTGTTTAATGCAGCGGCTAGGTTAATTTACAGCGCAGATAAGCGATGTCATATAACACCTCTTCTTAACGAACTGCACTGGTTGAAGTGTCCAGAACGAATCGATTACAAAATCTGTCTGATGGTGTTTAATGCTTTGAATGATCTAGCACCGAATTACATACAAGAACTATGTCAAAGAAAAGAACTCTCTGGGAGGCACCTCACACTCAGGTCATCTGGATCACAGAGTACCAACTCCTTAAAGGAGGTGGACAGAGCCAACAAAGCGGCTTACTATGATCGATGCTTTAGTGTGAGTGGTCCATTAAAATGGAATAAACTACCTCCTGATGTTCGCGGTGCTCAAAGCAAAGACACATTCTCAAAAAAATTAAAAACAACTTTGTTTCGCAGAGCAATACAGAATTGAGCTATCAGCGCCCTTGGAATGATTTTAAATCATTAAACGGTGCTATATAAATTACAATTTATTATTATTATTATTATTACCTATATGTGCACATAGTGACCACTGTTATTGTTTATTTTTCTTCACTACTCACATTTAATTTTTTTGTTTATTTATGTGTACCTATATGTGCAAATAATGACCACTGTTATTGTTAATTCTTCTTTGTTACTCACATTTAATTTTTTTGTTTATTTATGTGTACCTATATGTGCAAATAATGACCACTGTTATTGTTAATTCTTCTTTGTTACTCACATTTAATTTTTTTGTTTATTTATGTGTACCTATATGTGCAAATAATGACCACTGTTATTGTTAATTCTTCTTTGTTACTCACATTTAATTTTTTTGTTTATTTATGTGTACCTATATGTGCAAATAATGACCACTGTTATTGTTAATTCTTCTTTGTTACTCACATTTAATTTTTTTGTTTATTTATGTGTACCTATATGTGCAAATAATGACCACTGTTATTGTTAATTCTTCTTTGTTACTCACATTTAATTTTTTTGTTTATTTATGTGTACCTATATGTGCAAATAATGACCACTGTTATTGTTAATTCTTCTTTGTTACTCACATTTAATTTTTTTGTTTATTTATGTGTACCTATATGTGCAAATAATGACCACTGTTATTGTTAATTCTTCTTTGTTACTCACATTTAATTTTTTTGTTTATTTATGTGTACCTATATGTGCAAATAATGACCACTGTTATTGTTAATTCTTCTTTGTTACTCACATTTAATTTTTTTGTTTATTTATGTGTACCTATATGTGCAAATAATGACCACTGTTATTGTTAATTCTTCTTTGTTACTCACATTTAATTTTTTTGTTTATTTATGTGTACCTATATGTGCAAATAATGACCACTGTTATTGTTAATTCTTCTTTGTTACTCACATTTAATTTTTTTGTTTATTTATGTGTACCTATATGTGCAAATAATGACCACTGTTATTGTTAATTCTTCTTTGTTACTCACATTTAATTTTTTTGTTTATTTATGTGTACCTATATGTGCAAATAATGACCACTGTTATTGTTAATTCTTCTTTGTTACTCACATTTAATTTTTTTGTTTATTTATGTGTACCTATATGTGCAAATAATGACCACTGTTATTGTTAATTCTTCTTTGTTACTCACATTTAATTTTTTTGTTTATTTATGTGTACCTATATGTGCAAATAATGACCACTGTTATTGTTAATTCTTCTTTGTTACTCACATTTAATTTTTTTGTTTATTTATGTGTACCTATATGTGCAAATAATGACCACTGTTATTGTTAATTCTTCTTTGTTACTCACATTTAATTTTTTTGTTTATTTATGTGTACCTATATGTGCAAATAATGACCACTGTTATTGTTAATTCTTCTTTGTTACTCACATTTAATTTTTTTGTTTATTTATGTGTACCTATATGTGCAAATAATGACCACTGTTATTGTTAATTCTTCTTTGTTACTCACATTTAATTTTTTTGTTTATTTATGTGTACCTATATGTGCAAATAATGACCACTGTTATTGTTAATTCTTCTTTGTTACTCACATTTAATTTTTTTGTTTATTTATGTGTACCTATATGTGCAAATAATGACCACTGTTATTGTTAATTCTTCTTTGTTACTCACATTTAATTTTTTTGTTTATTTATGTGTACCTATATGTGCAAATAATGACCACTGTTATTGTTAATTCTTCTTTGTTACTCACATTTAATTTTTTTGTTTATTTATGTGTACCTATATGTGCAAATAATGACCACTGTTATTGTTAATTCTTCTTTGTTACTCACATTTAATTTTTTTGTTTATTTATGTGTACCTATATGTGCAAATAATGACCACTGTTATTGTTAATTCTTCTTTGTTACTCACATTTAATTTTTTTGTTTATTTATGTGTACCTATATGTGCAAATAATGACCACTGTTATTGTTAATTCTTCTTTGTTACTCACATTTAATTTTTTTGTTTATTTATGTGTACCTATATGTGCAAATAATGACCACTGTTATTGTTAATTCTTCTTTGTTACTCACATTTAATTTTTTTGTTTATTTATGTGTACCTATATGTGCAAATAATGACCACTGTTATTGTTAATTCTTCTTTGTTACTCACATTTAATTTTTTTGTTTATTTATGTGTACCTATATGTGCAAATAATGACCACTGTTATTGTTAATTCTTCTTTGTTACTCACATTTAATTTTTTTGTTTATTTATGTGTACCTATATGTGCAAATAATGACCACTGTTATTGTTAATTCTTCTTTGTTACTCACATTTAATTTTTTTGTTTATTTATGTGTACCTATATGTGCAAATAATGACCACTGTTATTGTTAATTCTTCTTTGTTACTCACATTTAATTTTTTTGTTTATTTATGTGTACCTATATGTGCAAATAATGACCACTGTTATTGTTAATTCTTCTTTGTTACTCACATTTAATTTTTTTGTTTATTTATGTGTACCTATATGTGCAAATAATGACCACTGTTATTGTTAATTCTTCTTTGTTACTCACATTTAATTTTTTTGTTTATTTATGTGTACCTATATGTGCAAATAATGACCACTGTTATTGTTAATTCTTCTTTGTTACTCACATTTAATTTTTTTGTTTATTTATGTGTACCTATATGTGCAAATAATGACCACTGTTATTGTTAATTCTTCTTTGTTACTCACATTTAATTTTTTTGTTTATTTATGTGTACCTATATGTGCAAATAATGACCACTGTTATTGTTAATTCTTCTTTGTTACTCACATTTAATTTTTTTGTTTATTTATGTGTACCTATATGTGCAAATAATGACCACTGTTATTGTTAATTCTTCTTTGTTACTCACATTTAATTTTTTTGTTTATTTATGTGTACCTATATGTGCAAATAATGACCACTGTTATTGTTAATTCTTCTTTGTTACTCACATTTAATTTTTTTGTTTATTTATGTGTACCTATATGTGCAAATAATGACCACTGTTATTGTTAATTCTTCTTTGTTACTCACATTTAATTTTTTTGTTTATTTATGTGTACCTATATGTGCAAATAATGACCACTGTTATTGTTAATTCTTCTTTGTTACTCACATTTAATTTTTTTGTTTATTTATGTGTACCTATATGTGCAAATAATGACCACTGTTATTGTTAATTCTTCTTTGTTACTCACATTTAATTTTTTTGTTTATTTATGTGTACCTATATGTGCAAATAATGACCACTGTTATTGTTAATTCTTCTTTGTTACTCACATTTAATTTTTTTGTTTATTTATGTGTACCTATATGTGCAAATAATGACCACTGTTATTGTTAATTCTTCTTTGTTACTCACATTTAATTTTTTTGTTTATTTATGTGTACCTATATGTGCAAATAATGACCACTGTTATTGTTAATTCTTCTTTGTTACTCACATTTAATTTTTTTGTTTATTTATGTGTACCTATATGTGCAAATAATGACCACTGTTATTGTTAATTCTTCTTTGTTACTCACATTTAATTTTTTTGTTTATTTATGTGTACCTATATGTGCAAATAATGACCACTGTTATTGTTAATTCTTCTTTGTTACTCACATTTAATTTTTTTGTTTATTTATGTGTACCTATATGTGCAAATAATGACCACTGTTATTGTTAATTCTTCTTTGTTACTCACATTTAATTTTTTTGTTTATTTATGTGTACCTATATGTGCAAATAATGACCACTGTTATTGTTAATTCTTCTTTGTTACTCACATTTAATTTTTTTGTTTATTTATGTGTACCTATATGTGCAAATAATGACCACTGTTATTGTTAATTCTTCTTTGTTACTCACATTTAATTTTTTTGTTTATTTATGTGTACCTATATGTGCAAATAATGACCACTGTTATTGTTAATTCTTCTTTGTTACTCACATTTAATTTTTTTGTTTATTTATGTGTACCTATATGTGCAAATAATGACCACTGTTATTGTTAATTCTTCTTTGTTACTCACATTTAATTTTTTTGTTTATTTATGTGTACCTATATGTGCAAATAATGACCACTGTTATTGTTAATTCTTCTTTGTTACTCACATTTAATTTTTTTGTTTATTTATGTGTACCTATATGTGCAAATAATGACCACTGTTATTGTTAATTCTTCTTTGTTACTCACATTTAATTTTTTTGTTTATTTATGTGTACCTATATGTGCAAATAATGACCACTGTTATTGTTAATTCTTCTTTGTTACTCACATTTAATTTTTTTGTTTATTTATGTGTACCTATATGTGCAAATAATGACCACTGTTATTGTTAATTCTTCTTTGTTACTCACATTTAATTTTTTTGTTTATTTATGTGTACCTATATGTGCAAATAATGACCACTGTTATTGTTAATTCTTCTTTGTTACTCACATTTAATTTTTTTGTTTATTTATGTGTACCTATATGTGCAAATAATGACCACTGTTATTGTTAATTCTTCTTTGTTACTCACATTTAATTTTTTTGTTTATTTATGTGTACCTATATGTGCAAATAATGACCACTGTTATTGTTAATTCTTCTTTGTTACTCACATTTAATTTTTTTGTTTATTTATGTGTACCTATATGTGCAAATAATGACCACTGTTATTGTTAATTCTTCTTTGTTACTCACATTTAATTTTTTTGTTTATTTATGTGTACCTATATGTGCAAATAATGACCACTGTTATTGTTAATTCTTCTTTGTTACTCACATTTAATTTTTTTGTTTATTTATGTGTACCTATATGTGCAAATAATGACCACTGTTATTGTTAATTCTTCTTTGTTACTCACATTTAATTTTTTTGTTTATTTATGTGTACCTATATGTGCAAATAATGACCACTGTTATTGTTAATTCTTCTTTGTTACTCACATTTAATTTTTTTGTTTATTTATGTGTACCTATATGTGCAAATAATGACCACTGTTATTGTTAATTCTTCTTTGTTACTCACATTTAATTTTTTTGTTTATTTATGTGTACCTATATGTGCAAATAATGACCACTGTTATTGTTAATTCTTCTTTGTTACTCACATTTAATTTTTTTGTTTATTTATGTGTACCTATATGTGCAAATAATGACCACTGTTATTGTTAATTCTTCTTTGTTACTCACATTTAATTTTTTTGTTTATTTATGTGTACCTATATGTGCAAATAATGACCACTGTTATTGTTAATTCTTCTTTGTTACTCACATTTAATTTTTTTGTTTATTTATGTGTACCTATATGTGCAAATAATGACCACTGTTATTGTTAATTCTTCTTTGTTACTCACATTTAATTTTTTTTTTAATGAAAATGAATATGTCCTTGATAAATAAGTACATATACATCTTCCTACATTCCCTAAAATAAGCATAAATGCTTGTGCTATAGGTGAACGAAATCAGTAGAGGCTGGATTCAAACTCGCGACCTCTGGATTACAAACCCAGTGCGCTAACCGCTCAGCCACTACCCATCAATTTTTTGTGTATTTCTTATTTTTTTTTATCTTACCTTATTTTTAAATACATTTACAGACAGAATACTGAATAATACTCAAATGACATTATTATATGTATTATGTACACTTTTCTTCACCAGTAGCAATAAACATTTAGTAATTTTTAAATTTTATCACATACATACATATATGTTAAAACAATTATCAGTTATGTGTCTTTTTATAGTATTATTAAAATAATATTAATGTTTTACATTGTGAACAAATAAAATATACCCATGGGTATTCAAATCTTGTGAGGAATGCTGTATTTAAATACTACATTTGAAATATACTTTATCCTTCCCGTGTTTGTGCAGTCTTGATTTGATCCGGAATTTGTGTTCAAACTCCGCCGCCAAATCACTGTCTTTCAGTACAAATAGATATTTTTCTCCTGTGAAGTATTATAATATATTATGTACACTGCTAGCCCTAGAACAGGTATACCTAGTTGGGCAGCAGTTGTCTATTTTTAATGACGCATGTAAAATTTGGTGAGATAAATGAAATAAATAAAAAATTAGGTGATTAGCAGTTTTTTTCAATATGTTATGATGAATATTTTTTTAATTTCATATTCTCTTACAAAAGTGACCATTATTCAAAACCCACTTTAAATAACTTTTTTTAAAATCATAAGTTATATTTTTGTTTACTATTTATGATAGAGAATATTTCTGCATTCGACGCACCATATTTCCAATTTCGATTAAAGAAATTACAACAAGATTCATTTTAATTTATCAACAACATTTTATTTACATCTTACTTGTCGGCCTTCGTGACTCAGTTGGTTAGATATCTGAATTTCTGAGCCAAAGGTCCCGGGTTCGATTCCCATCACTATTTTCAATTGTGATTTCAGTCTAAATCTGTGAGACGATATATAAATATCTCAAGTCTCCAGAATGTGGCAACTTGTTATTGGGAGTGTGTTAAATTAATATTTGACTATAGTACCTGCTAGTTGCCCGAGAAGCAATACTGAATAAATAAATCTCACATTCCAAAATATATGGGCTATTGCTTTATAATGGGTGTATTATATTATTGTGACATTTATGTTATATTTATAATTAGGTGAAATATTTAACTACTTACCTCTTATTCTCTACTTACCAAATTAGAAAAAAATAATGTTTTCGCAATGTTTTTATAAAAAATACTTTATGAACCTAGAATTACATACATTTTTAATATATATTATCTAATGGGAAGAGACGATTCAATTACAAATTAGAGGCACTGTAGGTACACTATGGCGAACCTAACATTATACAGTTCATTAAAATAAGAAGACTGCAATAGTTGGGCCATGTCCACGGGATGAGTGATGATCGTACTCTGAACAAGGTTCTAAACAAACACCACACCAGACGGAAGAAGCAGAGGAAAATCAAAAATGAGATGGCTGGACGTTGTGTTATTATTATTATATATTTATTTTGTATTATTATATTCCTTTTATGTTTTTATTGTGATGAAAAGGAAAGAAATATATATTTTTACTTACACAATTTGTTTCTATAAGAACTAACTTGTGTAAATTTGCCACCCATTAGGCAGTGGCGTGTGGAAGACCTGGATTGGGTTGATAAAAATAATATTTGATGAATGTACCAAACTTGATTAGAATGAGGGCTATCAATCTTAAGTGATGGTATTTGTACATGGTGAAAATCAAACAAAATGTTAATAATGTAAAATTGGATGTACGGTACATTAATATTAGATCATGAGTGTATTTCAGCATGAAGATAAGAGGACTTTGTCCAAACCATAGGGTTTGACATAAAGTAAAATTCCAACTCTTATGAAAAACAGATCTTGTGTGTAATGAACCTGATTACACCATTTATATAAATGCATAATAAGACATTTATTTACATTTTGACATGTTTTGTTTTTTTCACGATCATATTAAACTATTTAATGCTTTGTCTATCCACGATCTTAGTATCTTTTACACATTTATACCGACCTTTAAGAAACTTATAGGTTATGTGTTGTGTCCTATGTCTAAAACTACAGTTTTTTTTTCAGAACAAAATGCGTTGTATAAAAACATAGGCGTCTTCGATATTTTAGAAAGTAATACTACATTTAAACATCTAACACCTGGAACATCAATAATCAACACAATTACGTGAATTCCATAAGTGAATAAATTCATCTGATTCACAGATTATATAGATTAAACTTTGATTTTTGATCTGATTAATCAAATATACTTTGACATCTGGTATGGTCAATATTTCCTTGCCATAGGTATAACATAAATTTGATTTAAAATACAATATTTTTTCCTATTATGGCAGTACTATCTGCGTAGGAGTGGGGGGAATAGATTGGCGAGTATACGCTCGTTCATTCACTGGCTGTCACACTGGCTGTCAGAACTTTTGAAGTATGTGCACTTTCTAGGGATCTAGCTATGACATCTATGGATTTTAATGAAATGTATTTTTTCTATGGTAGCCATTGGTTTTACTGTCCCGAGACACTCGTCTCTTTTCTGTGAACCAATGCTATTGATATCCGAAGAGAAGGAGGAGAATATACTCGTCCCACGTTGGGACGCGAAATTGATATCTAGAGAAGGCGGAGAAAATACTAGTCCCACGTTGGGACGCGAGATTGATATAAGGAGGCTGGGAAGAAATATATTGGTCCCATGTTGGGACGCGAAATTGATAACTAAAGAAGCTGAAAAGCATAATAAAAATAAACATTAAACTCTGCCCCTGAAAATAAAAATCAAATAAAACATAATCGGCTGCGATGTGCCTGAAAAGACAAATACATACAAATACAGGCATGGTAAAAATAATATATACATAACTGGAAAGATCTTACCAAACTGCTGGTCTCGTAACGGGACTGTAGAGGAAACACTTACACTACATATCACTTTATATTAATTAAAAATAACTTAAAACTATCTTAAATTCACCCCTCGTTGGTTATATGGACCTGAAACACACTTATTCACTACTTTATACAATTAGTTAAAAAAATGCTAAGGCCGTCCGATAGCCTAGCAAACTCGCACTCTCGCACGCGGGTCTCTACAACTACCGACCAACCACTGACTCCTACCGAATGACAACTCACACTGACAACTACCGAATGACAACTGATCGACTACAGCCGGGCGATCCAGCGCCCCGTGGAACATGGAGTAAGGGAGGGGGGGGGGGTTATGCTGAAGAACCAACCCGTACCACCGGGTGAAAGCCAAAATTCCAGGAATCTGCTTGATGCATTTTACATTTATTTTCAATAGAAAAGACAATACTTAAATATATGAACAAGGCCTGGGGGGCCGTTATAAGCCATTCCCAGAATTAATAGAAAAAATACATTATGCCGAAGTAAAATAATGGTAATTGGGTTTCTTTGATATCATAATGCATGGAAATATATCGATCACAATACCTATGGAAATATCAATCGCCTCTCCTTTTATGATCGAGATAATCCATGCAAAGACAAAAGAAACCAAATATCATAATATAATCAGACTAAATTAAACGCATTACCTGAGCGAGAACGTACACGACTAAACACAATTCTTCTTTCCACCGCAATGTTCTACATAATAACATTTTCTTTTCTGATAAACGTATATGTAACGCTTAATATCGCTTCCAGAAAACCGCATCGCGAAGAAGCTTCACCTTAATTATAATGGGGCCAATACCATACCACAATCGCTTCCAACCACCGAACAAACAAAACCGTATAACAACTATCCATAATACAATTCGATTTCCGATAACTCAACGTCATAACGAATTAACATAGTTTTACGCTCGTATCTATCTTCAATCGTAATACAATTTGGGGTTAAAGGTATTTGTAGTATGTAGAGCTTGCTAAAGTGCCAGAGTGGTCACTTGGTTAGAAGCGATTGCATACCAGCCGGAGCTGATATACACGCCTGTAATTGAGGTGGTAAGGTCGGTCAGTTGGACGTGTAGGTATTACCTGTTTGTCCGCCTTTAGCTACATACAACCCAAACGATATCTCACCCGCTTGGTTCGAACCTGGAGGCCGTCTGTTCGGAGAATCCCGGCAGCTGAGCCACAGATTTATCGACCAAGCAACTGCGATATCGTATACAATAGATTAAATATTATTATTAAATATTACTCAGGTAGAAATGGTTGACAGATTGAAAGATATAACAGGAAATTGAACTTACTCTTTTATTGATCAAGTTGATGCTTACAATTGGTGCTTATTAATATTACTTGGTACAGAAAATGTTGAATTATTATTTAATGATTATAAATGTAAATTTGGAACGCGGACGATTTGAACGACGACGAGCGGTCGGGCAGCGTGATGCCTAGCCTCGAGATCTGGATAAGCGGAATGCCTGGGAGCTCTGTGTTATTCCTTATATAGGGGTCGCGCTGTGGATACGGCGCAGGGCAAGATGGCGCATGCCGACGTAACTCAGCTTCGCGGCGCAATCGGAGGTTGCGCCACAACAACATCTTCCGCAAGTCCCTTTATCTAATACCTCTACTTCGTCGGCTGATTCATTCGTGTCCATCCGTTATCTCATTTTCCTCGGTGATTTACTTACGTTGTCCTCGCAATTAAATAATAAAAAATACCGCACTTTTTCCCACAGGAATATAACACACTAAAAATCCATCACGCCGTATTCTGCTATTTACCTATCAATTATCACGTCATTATCTCATCTTTTAAGTCATTATATCATCGTACTACGTCATTATCTCACCCGATTACGTTATTATCTCATACTACTACGTCATTATGTCATCTTCTATTGTAAGCTTATCGTAATTAATCTCGACTTCATCCCATTGCATTATTACTCATCTCATTACATCTCGTTAACCGGCTACTACTAAACTTATTCCTTTCATCTAATTCTTCGCTTTCGAGTAGTCTAATTCTGCTTTCGTTACAAATCGTTGTCTCTTTGGGTCACAAATTTCTCCAAATCTGCGCGAATTTAACTGCGAGTGGCTGTAGAGTCTATCAATGTTACATAAGGAGAATCATCAATCGTCTAGTTTATCTGCGGGGAGGCTAATCCTACCCATAACACATAGATCGTCTATATTGTATTCTTATTCGTAATTCCGTCATTCTACTCCTCTTCGTACCTATTCATCTCATTACTACTCAGCGCAACTACTGGCGTACCTAACTCATGATCCGGTGCGACTACCGGTCTTCTCTCTTCGAATTTCTCAGGCGCAACAACCTGCTTCTCATCATCCGACGTATCATCATCATCATTTTGCTACCTCTCGACCGTCTCGACGTTTCTACTTACTTCGTTTCATCCGACGTATCTTCATAATCATCTTGCTACCTATCGACGTATTTGCTTGCTTCCCTTCATCCTACGTATCTAATCAACTATCAGCTTCCTACTGCTCGACGTATCTGGCGCGACTACCAGTTCTACTTCCGACGCGAATTCTGAACTACTTCTTACGATGCGTATCTTCTCGCTATTAGCCTCCACGGTCTTTACATCGTCATCATCCTCTCTATGCACATACAGCCTCCACAACCACTACAGCAAAATCTAAAGAATTGGGATCATCATTATCCTCCAAACAACTTCATTCTTCATTCACAGAATTTTTATTACTCATCAAAACCATCTACAGATTTACTAATCACCTTCATCGTCAGACTTATAAACCACCATAACTTCATCATCTACAGATTTATTATCCACCTTCATCGTCAGAGTTATAAACCACCATGCTTCATCAACTACAGATTTATTTATTATCATCCTCCACCGTCAGAGCTATAAACCACCATAACATCATGATCTACAGATTTATAATTCACCTTTATCGTCAGAGTTATAAACCACAACAACTTCATCAGCTACAGATTTAATCTCCACCTCCATCGTCAGATTTATTTTAAATTCTTCACCTACAGAATTATGCTTTGCCTACAGAATTATAATCCACGAAACTTCGTCAGAGTTATAATGAATTCGTCACCTACAGACTTATTATTCATCAATCTTCATCTCATACAGAATTATTTTCTACAAATTCACCTACAGATTCTTACAGCCTCCCGTGAGGTCACGATATCTTCAAACGTCATTACATTATTATAATCATCATCATAATCAGGGCGCCAGTTCCACGTGTTTTTACCTGGTGGAACGCAGGTAATATTTATTTAGAACAACTCACAACAACAGCAACAAAAAATTTCTTCGAGAAAAAAAAAACGCTTACAAATCCTCTACTATCCGACTTTGTAAAAATAGTACTAAATATTCTATTGATTTAACATAAGTTTAAAATATTTAAAAATAAAATAAACATTATACTCCCGGGCTAACATAATATAACAGCAAATCTATAATATAGCGGTTTATATTATCATTTATATTATTCGCTACAAATCTAGTCTTATATTTTTATATGTATACCACTGATTTCGTCATCACGTTCTATTATTCGATAATTACATACATATATATAACGACCGAAAATATATAAAGAAAATCCACCTCCAAAAAACATAACTATCAAAACAGTAATAAATTTCTACAACTGAAAATCTCCACGTGGTCTGTGAAAACAACAGTTATTAAAACACGCTCAAGTATCCCGACAAATAAATATTTCAATATCAGTAAAATAAATATACCTAAAAATCATTCTTAAAAATTACACGCTTCAAAAAAAAGCACAGCTATCTACAAACAAAACTTAAATCTCAGGGCGGTTCGTTAAAAACTACTGTTTTTAAAATGTCCCACGTTTTGGGGGCCAATTGATATCCGAAGAGAAGGAGGAGAATATACTCGTCCCACGTTGGGACGCGAAATTGATATCTAGAGAAGGCGGAGAAAATACTAGTCCCACGTTGGGACGCGAGATTGATATAAGGAGGCTGGGAAGAAATATATTGGTCCCATGTTGGGACGCGAAATTGATAACTAAAGAAGCTGAAAAGCATAATAAAAATAAACATTAAACTCTGCCCCTGAAAATAAAAATCAAATAAAACATAATCGGCTGCGATGTGCCTGAAAAGACAAATACATACAAATACAGGCATGGTAAAAATAATATATACATAACAACTACCGACCAACCACTGACTCCTACCGAATGACAACTCACACTGACAACTACCGAATGACAACTGATCGACTACAGCCGGGCGACCCAGCGCCCCGTGGAACATGGAGTAGGGGAGGGGGGGGGGGGGTTATGCTGAAGAACCAACCCGTACCACCGGGTGAAAGCCAAAATTCCAGGAATCTGCTTGATGCATTTTACATTTATTTTCAATAGAAAAGACAATACTTAAATATATGAACAAGGCCTGGGGGGCCGTTATAAGCCATTCCCAGAATTAATAGAAAAAATACATTATGCCGAAGTAAAATAATGGTAATTGGGTTTCTTTGATATCATAATGCATGGAAATATATCGATCACAATACCTATGGAAATATCAATCGCCTCTCCTTTTATGATCGAGATAATCCATGCAAAGACAAAAGAAACCAAATATCATAATATAATCAGACTAAATTAAACGCATTACCTGAGCGAGAACGTACACGACTAAACACAATTCTTCTTTCCACCGCAATGTTCTACATAATAACATTTTCTTTTCTGATAAACGTATATGTAACGCTTAATATCGCTTCCAGAAAACCGCATCGCGAAGAAGCTTCACCTTAATTATAATGGGGCCAATACCATACCACAATCGCTTCCAACCACCGAACAAACAAAACCGTATAACAACTATCCATAATACAATTCGATTTCCGATAACTCAACGTCATAACGAATTAACATAGTTTTACGCTCGTATCTATCTTCAATCGTAATACAATTTGGGGTTAAAGGTATTTGTAGTATGTAGAGCTTGCTAAAGTGCCAGAGTGGTCACTTGGTTAGAAGCGATTGCATACCAGCCGGAGCTGATATACACGCCTGTAATTGAGGTGGTAAGGTCGGTCAGTTGGACGTGTAGGTATTACCTGTTTGTCCGCCTTTAGCTACATACAACCCAAACGATATCTCACCCGCTTGGTTCGAACCTGGAGGCCGTCTGTTCGGAGAATCCCGGCAGCTGAGCCACAGATTTATCGACCAAGCAACTGCGATATCGTATACAATAGATTAAATATTATTATTAAATATTACTCAGGTAGAAATGGTTGACAGATTGAAAGATATAACAGGAAATTGAACTTACTCTTTTATTGATCAAGTTGATGCTTACAATTGGTGCTTATTAATATTACTTGGTACAGAAAATGTTGAATTATTATTTAATGATTATAAATGTAAATTTGGAACGCGGACGATTTGAACGACGACGAGCGGTCGGGCAGCGTGATGCCTAGCCTCGAGATCTGGATAAGCGGAATGCCTGGGAGCTCTGTGTTATTCCTTATATAGGGGTCGCGCTGTGGATACGGCGCAGGGCAAGATGGCGCATGCCGACGTAACTCAGCTTCGCGGCGCAATCGGAGGTTGCGCCACAACAACATCTTCCGCAAGTCCCTTTATCTAATACCTCTACTTCGTCGGCTGATTCATTCGTGTCCATCCGTTATCTCATTTTCCTCGGTGATTTACTTACGTTGTCCTCGCAATTAAATAATAAAAAATACCGCACTTTTTCCCACAGGAATATAACACACTAAAAATCCATCACGCCGTATTCTGCTATTTACCTATCAATTATCACGTCATTATCTCATCTTTTAAGTCATTATATCATCGTACTACGTCATTATCTCACCCGATTACGTTATTATCTCATACTACTACGTCATTATGTCATCTTCTATTGTAAGCTTATCGTAATTAATCTCGACTTCATCCCATTGCATTATTACTCATCTCATTACATCTCGTTAACCGGCTACTACTAAACTTATTCCTTTCATCTAATTCTTCGCTTTCGAGTAGTCTAATTCTGCTTTCGTTACAAATCGTTGTCTCTTTGGGTCACAAATTTCTCCAAATCTGCGCGAATTTAACTGCGAGTGGCTGTAGAGTCTATCAATGTTACATAAGGAGAATCATCAATCGTCTAGTTTATCTGCGGGGAGGCTAATCCTACCCATAACACATAGATCGTCTATATTGTATTCTTATTCGTAATTCCGTCATTCTACTCCTCTTCGTACCTATTCATCTCATTACTACTCAGCGCAACTACTGGCGTACCTAACTCATGATCCGGTGCGACTACCGGTCTTCTCTCTTCGAATTTCTCAGGCGCAACAACCTGCTTCTCATCATCCGACGTATCATCATCATCATTTTGCTACCTCTCGACCGTCTCGACGTTTCTACTTACTTCGTTTCATCCGACGTATCTTCATAATCATCTTGCTACCTATCGACGTATTTGCTTGCTTCCCTTCATCCTACGTATCTAATCAACTATCAGCTTCCTACTGCTCGACGTATCTGGCGCGACTACCAGTTCTACTTCCGACGCGAATTCTGAACTACTTCTTACGATGCGTATCTTCTCGCTATTAGCCTCCACGGTCTTTACATCGTCATCATCCTCTCTATGCACATACAGCCTCCACAACCACTACAGCAAAATCTAAAGAATTGGGATCATCATTATCCTCCAAACAACTTCATTCTTCATTCACAGAATTTTTATTACTCATCAAAACCATCTACAGATTTACTAATCACCTTCATCGTCAGACTTATAAACCACCATAACTTCATCATCTACAGATTTATTATCCACCTTCATCGTCAGAGTTATAAACCACCATGCTTCATCAACTACAGATTTATTTATTATCATCCTCCACCGTCAGAGCTATAAACCACCATAACATCATGATCTACAGATTTATAATTCACCTTTATCGTCAGAGTTATAAACCACAACAACTTCATCAGCTACAGATTTAATCTCCACCTCCATCGTCAGATTTATTTTAAATTCTTCACCTACAGAATTATGCTTTGCCTACAGAATTATAATCCACGAAACTTCGTCAGAGTTATAATGAATTCGTCACCTACAGACTTATTATTCATCAATCTTCATCTCATACAGAATTATTTTCTACAAATTCACCTACAGATTCTTACAGCCTCCCGTGAGGTCACGATATCTTCAAACGTCATTACATTATTATAATCATCATCATAATCAGGGCGCCAGTTCCACGTGTTTTTACCTGGTGGAACGCAGGTAATATTTATTTAGAACAACTCACAACAACAGCAACAAAAAATTTCTTCGAGAAAAAAAAAACGCTTACAAATCCTCTACTATCCGACTTTGTAAAAATAGTACTAAATATTCTATTGATTTAACATAAGTTTAAAATATTTAAAAATAAAATAAACATTATACTCCCGGGCTAACATAATATAACAGCAAATCTATAATATAGCGGTTTATATTATCATTTATATTATTCGCTACAAATCTAGTCTTATATTTTTATATGTATACCACTGATTTCGTCATCACGTTCTATTATTCGATAATTACATACATATATATAACGACCGAAAATATATAAAGAAAATCCACCTCCAAAAAACATAACTATCAAAACAGTAATAAATTTCTACAACTGAAAATCTCCACGTGGTCTGTGAAAACAACAGTTATTAAAACACGCTCAAGTATCCCGACAAATAAATATTTCAATATCAGTAAAATAAATATACCTAAAAATCATTCTTAAAAATTACACGCTTCAAAAAAAAGCACAGCTATCTACAAACAAAACTTAAATCTCAGGGCGGTTCGTTAAAAACTACTGTTTTTAAAATGTCCCACGTTTTGGGGGCCAATTGATATCCGAAGAGAAGGAGGAGAATATACTCGTCCCACGTTGGGACGCGAAATTGATATCTAGAGAAGGCGGAGAAAATACTAGTCCCACGTTGGGACGC
Organism: Molanna angustata; assembly: GCA_963576475.1. Classification (NCBI taxonomy): domain Eukaryota; kingdom Metazoa; phylum Arthropoda; class Insecta; order Trichoptera; family Molannidae; genus Molanna; species Molanna angustata. The sequence goes on along the minus strand of OY754983.1, from coordinate 24,600,710 downwards.
GAGATTGATATAAGGAGGCTGGGAAGAAATATATTGGTCCCATGTTGGGACGCGAAATTGATAACTAAAGAAGCTGAAAAGCATAATAAAAATAAACATTAAACTCTGCCCCTGAAAATAAAAATCAAATAAAACATAATCGGCTGCGATGTGCCTGAAAAGACAAATACATACAAATACAGGCATGGTAAAAATAATATATACATAACAACTACCGACCAACCACTGACTCCTACCGAATGACAACTCACACTGACAACTACCGAATGACAACTGATCGACTACAGCCGGGCGACCCAGCGCCCCGTGGAACATGGAGTAGGGGAGGGGGGGGGGGGGGTTATGCTGAAGAACCAACCCGTACCACCGGGTGAAAGCCAAAATTCCAGGAATCTGCTTGATGCATTTTACATTTATTTTCAATAGAAAAGACAATACTTAAATATATGAACAAGGCCTGGGGGGCCGTTATAAGCCATTCCCAGAATTAATAGAAAAAATACATTATGCCGAAGTAAAATAATGGTAATTGGGTTTCTTTGATATCATAATGCATGGAAATATATCGATCACAATACCTATGGAAATATCACTATGGAGTCAGCATTGATATAACCACAGAACACATATACAGGGAAGAATGACAACTCCATACAAAATATATGCATACACCAAGCGACGCTAGCGCCTCAGTTGGTGCCATCACGAAACAAAAATATAGCGGCACTTTCGAACGCCCCTTTTATATTAGATATTTTTAATTATTTTTATTATTGTGAATAGGTTTATAATTAAAAAAATATACATTTTAAACATATTTTATTTTCTAAAATAGTACATACATTACAGGTCAAAAACGAGCACTTCAATTTAAAATTACATATAGTAAGGTAATTTAGTAAGTATTAAAAATTATATATTATGTATAGCAAGGCACAGTGTAATATAAAATTACAAATAGTAAAGTAAATAAATACATAAAAAAATATTTCAACACCAATCGACTCAATTCAAGACAGATTTTGAAGAAATTTTGCTGGCTTTATTGAAAAAGCCAGCTGATGACAGGTCGTTAGCCGATGACAGTTCGTAAGGTCAAAATTGTTGGAGAAATAAAATGCTGGCCACACTGAGTACTGTGGCAACACTCTCTATTGAACTATGACAGTTAAATAGATATATAAAAAAGATTGTAAAAAAATGTGGTGTTAAATAAGGAATCAATAAATATAAAAATATTATCAGTGTTTAATTTGAACAAGATAAAATAAAAACATAACCTCTTCAGGTTATGGGCCCAGGCCCGCTTAAAAAACGAAAAAAAAAACAACCATGATGGCTGTAAATACAACAGATACAATAATACCACAATTAAAAGATGGATCAAACTTCAGCAATTGGAAGTTCAGACTGTTACTGATTCTGGAGGAAAAAGGTATTGCACAAGCAATAAAAGAAGAAACATATACAGAAGACAAGAAAAACACGCAAAATTTGAAAAATGATGCACGTGCTAAGTCAACAATTGCTCAAGCATTATCCGACAAATACATTGAATACGTAAAAAAGGCAAATACTGCATACGAAATGATAAAAGCATTGGAAAATGTATTTGAAAGAAAAAGTGCATTTAGTAAGCTATATCTGAGAAAACAACTGATCACGATGAAATGCGGGAATAATGAAAACTTAAACGAACACTTCTTAAAGTATGATCAGGTAATAAATAAACTGCAAAATATAAGCGAAAACTCGATTGAAGAAAGTGACAAAATATGTCATCTTTTATTAACTATACCTGAAAAATACGACAACATAGTGTCAACAATAGAAACAATGAGCAATGACAGAGAGTTGACATTAGAGTTTTTAAAAACATGTTTGCTAGATGCGGAACTAAAACTAAAACAAAATAAAACCTCAGGAGAGACAAGCTTTATCACAAAACAAATACCAGTATGTAACCACTGCAAAAAGAGGGGGCACAAGAAGGAAGAATGCTGGTTTAACCCAGAAAAGAGAGAAAAACAAAACAACTACAAGAAAGGACACCTCGTCAAAAACAAAAGACAATCCTCAAACGTAGCAATTAATAATGAGGATTTTTCACTTCTTTGCGAAAACTCAAAAAACAAATCTTTATGTACAAAACGGACCATTGAATGGGTCATTGACTCGGGATGCACGGAGCATCTAATAAAGAATGAATATACAAAATACATGACAGAATTAATAGAAACGGAAGAAATAAAAATATTCATAGCTAATGGTCAATACTTGACTTCTAAATTGAGAGGCAGAATAAAGATGCAATACAAGGGCAGAAATATAGATCTTGAAGCATTAGTTGTAAAAAACTTGTCATTCAATCTACTGTCTGTGAAGAAAACAATTACAAAGGGTTTTAATGTCACTTTTAAAGAAAATTTTGTACAAATTTATGATCAAAAATCAAGACAAAGTATCTATGGAATGTGTATTGAAAAATTATTTACTATTCAGATGGAATTCACTGAGATATCTACAGAAACATGCAATACAACAGTAAGCTCGCTCGATTTATGGCACAAGCGGCTTGGACACCTAAACAGGAAATATTTGCACCTGATGAAGTTACCGGTAAGCACACAACCGTGCACGTCATGCATTCAAGGTAAATCAACAAGATTACCATTCTCAAAATTACCTAAACTTAGATCAAGCCATGTTGGCGAACTACTGCACACAGATATATCAGGACCTATAAATATATGCACGCTAAATGATGAAATCTATTTCCAAGTCATAATTGATGATTATTCACACTTCACAACAGTATATCTATTAAAAAACAAAAATGAAGCTACAGAAAACCTAATTTACTATATAAAACAACTGGAAAGACAAACAAAGAATGAAGTGAAACGCATAAGGTGTGATAATGGAGGTGAATTTAAGAATAAAATAATAAATAGTTTCTGTAACAACAATGGCATAAAAATTGAATACACACAACCTTATTCTCCGCAGCAAAATGGAGTAGCAGAGAGAATGAATCGGACATTGATGAACCAAGTCCGAACATTACTCGCTGAAACAAATCTCCCAAAATATCTATGGGGTGAAGCTATACTATGTAGTACGTATCAACTTAATCGCTGTCCATCGTCAGCTGTAAATTATAAGACACCTGCAGAAATATTTATTGGACACAAAGATCTATCAAGATTGAGAATATTTGGTAGTAAATCCTATGTAGTGCAAGTACCGAAGGGAGTAAAACTTAATGAAAGAACCAAGCAGATGAGATTCGTAGGATATTCACCAAATGGATACAGACTATGGAATCAAGACGACAATGAAATTGTAGTATCACGAGATGTTCGATTTGATGAAACAGACTTCAAGTATGAAGAAAAGAGTCACAAGGACCAGCATGAAACAAACTATATACAAGGAGTTTTTTCAGATGGTTCACAAGAAATGATACCAGACACACCAAGTGATTCTATTGATTCAACAGAAAGCAATATAATTGAAGAAGAACTTCAAGATCCTGAAGTAGAATCGGAGGAAGATCAATATACAACAAGGGCTGGAAGGAAAATTATAAAACCTACTAAATTTCAAGACTACGCTCTGATTACCTATGACGAAGCTGTAAAAAGCCCTGAACGTAAACAATGGGAGAAGGCTATAGCTTCGGAGAAGGAATCCTTATATAAGAATAATACATGGGATATTGTGGAAAGAGAAGAAGCAAAAGGTAATAAAATACTATCTAATAAATGGATTTTTAGAGTCAAGGATGATGGCACCTACAAAGCGAGATTAGTTGTTCGAGGATTTGAGCAAAATGGCATGGACCTTGGCGAAATCTACAGCCCCGTGGTGAGTCAATCAACATTAAAAGCATTATTTGCAATTGCAGCCTGTAATAATTTTCAGATTGTCACATTTGACGTAAAGACAGCTTTTCTATATGGAGAGTTAACTGAGCATATTTATATGAATATACCTTTAGGCTATAAAAATGAAAGTAATAAAATTTGTCGTTTAAATAAAGCCTTGTACGGCCTAAAACAGGCTCCAATTACATGGAATAATACATTTACTAAAACAATGTCAGAATTAGGTTTAGAACCTATCAAAACTGATCGTTGTGTATTCACAAATAATGATAAAACTATTATAATTACAATATATGTTGATGATGGACTTGCTATAGCTAAAAACAAGAATGATTTAATTAATATTCTAAACTGTCTAAAAAGCAAATATGAAATTAAAATATTTAATTTTCCCAAAAGCTTCATTGGTATAGAAATTAATCAAACAGAAAAAGGTATAAAATTAACTCAAAAGAATTATACAAAAATGCTTCTTGAAAAATTTTATATGCATAATGCAAAACCCTGTGATATTCCAGGAAATATGGATAAAATCATGAATAATGATAATAATGTATCTGAACAGTGTAAATTTCCTTATAGAGAATTAGTGGGTGGATTACTATACTTATCTACAAGAACCAGACCAGACATAGCTCATGCTGTGCATGAAGCAAGTAAAAAAGTAGAAAATTTTAACAAAACAGATGTTATAACCATTAAAAAAATATTGAAATACTTAATTGGTACTTCAAATACAGGCATCTTCTATAAAAGGGGATCTGATTTATCAATTTTAAACGCATATAGTGATTCTGATTATGCAAATGATATTCAAACTAGGCGCAGTACAAGTGGATATGCTATAATGTATTGTGACGGACCTATTTCATGGTCGTCTAAAAGACAACCTATCGTTGCCTTATCCTCCACAGAAGCAGAGTTCATAGCTGCAGCTGAATGTTGTAAAGAAATATTGTACTTAAAATCTTTGCTGAATGAACTATTAATAATAAAAATAAAATCAACTATGCATATAGATAATCAAAGTTCTATTCAGTTAATAAAAACAGGATCCTTTAGTAAACGTTCAAAACATATTGATGTTAGATATCACTTTATCCATGAAAATTATATCAATGGAAATATCAATGTGATTTATTGTCCTACTGAAAAGCAGTTAGCTGACATTCTAACAAAACCATTGTGTAAAATTAAATTTAATGTACATTTTCAGAAACTTTGTCACTGTTAATGTTGTTATATGTTAATTTTAATTCATTTCTTAAAAATTAAAAAAGGTTGGTTTACTTATAACTGATAAGTAATAAAAGTACTATTTGATTTGTAAGATTATTATATTTTTAAAAAAAATTTTTAGATACTAAGTTTAAAAATTTCACAAAAATAGGAGAAGGTGTTGGAGAAATAAAATGCTGGCCACACTGAGTACTGTGGCAACACTCTCAATTGAACTATGACAGTTAAATAGATATATAAAAAAGATTGTAAAAAATGTGGTGTTAAATAAGGAATCAATAAATATAAAAATATTATCAGTGTTTAATTTGAACAAGATAAAATAAAAACATAACCTCTTCATTATCATCTACAAATCGCCGAAGGTACGTTCATTCTTGATTTGAATTGCTTTGGTTCCATTTTCCTTGCGTACATATATTTTGCCACTTTTTACCCATACATATTTGTATTTTATTTCTTTGGCAACACTTTTAGTTTGATACAGTATTTTTTTGCCTGAAACGTCAAATCTTCAGAAACATATACCGGGTTAGGCGGACCTGCTATTCCCAAACTGTTTGTTGTAGTTCCTAATGAATTTATCTTCAATGTCGGAATTTTTATTGTAGTTCCTAATCTGCTGTATGTAGTAATCTCTTTGCCAAATATGTTTGAATCTGATGATTACTGGTTTGGGTTTTCTGGGTATAGCTTTTCCTGGCTCTCTCTGTATACAATATCAATATTTATTTTATTTTTGTCTATGTTCACCAAATTATTCAAATTTGCGACGACTTCCCCGATGTTCTCCCCAACACTCTCCGGGATACCTCTTATTGCCATATTATAGTTTTTTGTGTATCTTTCGTTGCTCTCAATTTTTTTCCTCCATATCCAGTATCCGCTCCTCTAATTCCCTGTTCTTGCTTTGTAATTTGTCTATAGATTTGATCTTTGAATCGAACTCGTCCATCCTGTTGTTAAATTCGTCCATCTTCGCAGAACAAAAGTTGATCGACTCCTTGAAGTTGCCAAACTCCACGCCAATCTCAGAAAGCTGGATTTGGATGTTATTAATGGCTTTCATGATTTCGTATGGCGTTGGTTCTGGCGAGGTATTTTTCGACAGTGCAAGCCCGCTGCATGAACCAGAATTACTTTTTTTTGCAGCACACTTACAAATATGACATTTCCAATTAATTTTGTTCGCAGATGACAGTTTACGAAAATTCGATTCTGCAAATCCAGCACATTTGAAATCGAATATCTGTGTGCAAATCGAGCATTTTATGCTTTCCGATACTGCTGGTATTTTTATTTCACACGAATAACACGAGCTCATCATAAGTTAAGAGGATAGTTATAAAATAATATCAAAGATTATTATGTTCGGTATAGTTTTTTTTTTTGAAGGAAAAAAGTTTGGCAAACTGTGTTGTCAATTTACACGCACACACAAACACACACACAAGCGGGGCGGGGCGAGGCGACCCAGCTAATAAGGCAGATAGTATAATAGAGTTATTTTGTTGTATGTAGGAAATTTTGTATTGTACACTAACAGATTGCTATCGATTATCACCTTAAATCTCATAAATCACTTGTTAATTTAAAGCCACAATATAACACTCAAACGTTTTAATAAATATACGTAATATTTAGACAGTTTTACAGGTTTTTAGCCATTCTAGACATGCGTTTTTAGACATGCGACCTACCGCTATGAAGTAGACACAATATATCGAAATGCAACGTATCAATATATCGAAACAATATATCGAAATGCAACGACACAATGTATCGAAATGCAGACACAATATATCGAAAATGCACGATGAAGAAGAAAAAGAAGAAGAAGAAAAAAGTTTATCGTCTTGGAAGACTTTCGAAGAGTTGGAAGGACAGTTGGACCTTCTTCTCCCAGGATTCTCCAACTTCATAGGTAAAATGACCAAAAATACACGAAGAAGAAGAAGAAAAAAGTTTAAATCCAGAAACCTGCGAAGAGATTGAAGGAAAATTGGACCTTCTTCTTCCAGGATAGTTCATCTTCATAGGTAAAATAACCAAATACACGGTGAAGAAAAAGATGAAAAAAGTTTATATGCAGAACCCGTTCTGGAAGACCTGTGAAGAGATGGAAGGACAGTTGGACCTTCTTCTCCCAGAGAATACTCCAACGTCATATGTAAAATGACCAAATACACGATGAAGAAGAAGAAGAAGAAGAAAAAAGATTAAATCTAGAAACCTGCGAAGAGATAGAAGGAAAATTGGACCTTTTTCTCACAGAATAGTCCACCTGCATAGGTAAAATGACCAAATACACGATGAAGAAGAAGAAAAAGTCAAAATCCACAAACCGTCCTGGAAGACCTGCGAAGAGATGGAAGGACAGTCGGACCTTCTTTTCCCAGGATACTCCCCCTTCATAGGTAAAATGACCAAATACACGAAGAAGAAGAAGAATAAGAAAAAAGTTTAAATCCAGAAACCATCCTGGGCATACGCTTGACAATTCACCAAAGTTTCATTGTAATCGGACGAACGGTTTAAGAGTACATCGCAAACATACATAAATAAACAAATAAAATAATTTTCCTATAGGAAATCAGTATATTGTTGATTTGTAAGTAAATAGTATTAGGTAGGTACCTACCTACAACAATGTTCTAAATAAATTCGATTCATAACAAATTTTATTTGAATATCAGAATCTTTCCGTAACCATAGTAACCATTCCAATATTAATATCAAATGAGCTCGATACATTTTTTGGATATGTAGGTAGGTACCTACATTGGTTTGTTCGAAGCCACAAAAACGAAAATTGTCCGAAATATCAAATGTTATATACAAATTATGCAATTTTATTATGCCTATATCTTTACTTATAATTAACAGACTTTTACAATATATGTCTTAAAACTTGCTGTAATGTCTTGTGTTTCATTTTATTATTTCATAATCACATTTATTTCAAAGGTATATTATTTTAAAGAACATATTCATTCGGTAGGAAAATTAAATATCGTATGAAAAGATATTAAAATGGCGGGGTTATATGTACATTTGTACAAAACGCTTACTTTAAAAATAAGTGAAACATTATAATTAGACAAAATATTCACCATGTTTTTCACTTAAAAGCTAAGTTATACTTGAAAATATATTTTATTCGTGTAAAAACGTACTTCTAACTTTTAAACAAACGGATATTTGCGTGCAAAATGTACACTTTTTTGACAGATATGACTTGGAAAATTTTGTATGAAAAAAATAATTATTGAAATATTTTTAAAATTCAGCACTTATATCGCATTATTTTTAGCGTGACACTGCATCAGGTATACTGGTACATGTTCGCACATAAATTAGATTTTTAGATGCTCTTGGTTTTTCAGAAGGCGTGAGACAAACACACACACACACACACTAACATTTTGATTACTTTATTACTTTAGATTTACACTATTTTCGGTCTCGTATGTATTCTCTACCTAGATTATAATAATATTATATAGATTGTGAAAAACCAATTTTTATTTTCCATATTTATCCATATTTCATGGTTAAGTCTATATTTTACAAAAAAATATCACAATCATCCAATGCAATCATCCATATTTTCGATTTTTATATCATAAAACATGAGTTTGTTCACAAAAATTGATATAATTTTACGTGTTTGTATTATCGCCACCACACGGCCGCGCGTGTTTCATTTTTCTCACGCATTATTCGTTGTACCTAATTTGATTTTTGATTCTACAAATTAATTTATTACACATTGTCTGCCCCCGCGCCGCGGTAAACAAAAACTTAAGTAAAGACAAAAATAAAGGATTTGATACCCTAAAAACAATTAATAAAGTTCTGAGCGGAATCTTTGAGGGTACTGCAGACGTGCCTATTACATCATGTGACGTGGAAAGATCTTTCAGCCAATATTAGGCTATACTTAGACCAAATCGACAAAGTTTTAATTTTGATAATTTAAAAAAGCATGTGATTGTGTACTGCAATCAATTTAATAAGACAGATTTAGAGGAAGATGAATGAAACTTCATTTTTTTATTTGAATTACCTAGCTGAACATTTCGCTATCTTTTTATATTTTTTTAATGTTACTGTTACTGCATAGTAATTTTTCACAATAAACAATGTTTAATATGAAAGATATTCTTATTTTATACTCCATATTTTATAGTCCATATTATATGTACATATTTTGAATTTTTTAATACATATTTATCCGTGCCCTAGTTATCAGTATTTGAACTAAACAATGCAATGGAACGATTATTCACTATGGCACAATCTTATTTATTTCAAGATGAAATTTAACATTTAAATACTAACAGAGAAGTATCAAAACAAATCAATTTAAAAAAATCTTAATCCAATCATGTGTAATAAATTGCTGTATGTGGGAGGTCGTTTATCAAAAAGTATAAACAAATATATCAACGCAACAAAAGCACCCAATTATTTTACCATTACATTATAAATTAACAGAACTCATTATCAAACATTATCATTATACACATCTTCATCTTTTCGTTCAATCATTGCTTTCTATTATATGCGCTTACAATATTGGCTTATATTAGGTAAAAATATGATCAAAAAAGTAATTCGTAACTGTATTGTATGTTTTAATAATCGCCCAATAGTATCTCAACAAATTATGGCAGATTTGCCTCAAGATAGAGTCCCAGTTCATCGTCCATTTGCAATATCAGGAGTGGATTATGCAGGTCCAGTCATGATTACAGCCGGTATAACTAGACAATCTAAAAGCGTAAAAGCTTTCATTTAATTATTTATTTGTTTTTCTACAAAGGCAGTGCATATAGAATTACTACATAGTTTAACAACAGAATCATTTTTGAATGCTTTCAAACGTTTCATTTCACGTAGATGCAAACCTATAAAGGTGTATTCCGACAATGCTAAGAATTTTGTGGGAGCAAGTTATTAATTGAAAGAACTTTATGTCTTTATTGAACAAAATCATAGTAGTATTTTTAATAATCTTGCACAACAATCTATTCAGTGGCAGTTCATTGTTCCTCGTTTACCTCATATTATGTTTATTATATTTATTAATGGTCTCACTTACGGTGTATGAACCGTTTGAGAGCCATGACAGACTAACAACAACATGTGACAATACTCAACACTGGGGGTGCTCTTGTAATTCAATACATAACATCTTTCACCCCCCAGATCACAAACCACAGCATCCTCCGGAATACCCAAAATCTCCCTCCATCCCTGCACCTCATCCTTCAGAGTGTCCAATCCCCGATCCTCGTTCAATCTGTTTATCTTGGAGACCGCTTGTCCCAGGCTTCTCACATTGGTCGGTTTGATTGGTAGAAGTGTCGGACTCCTGATATCTATTCTGTGATGTTTCTCCAATACTCAATCTAGGCTCTACACGTCTTTTCAATTGATCAATGTGCCTTACCACCACGATTCCAAGACACGTCCACGTCCATAATTTCTCCACCATACCTTCTCCCCTATTTGAAAATTTGTACATTTCACTTCATTATTATTTTCAATATCTCTTTCTCTTCTTTCCATGGTTGATAATGGGTGTAAGATATCAAATCGAGTTCTAAATTTTCTTCTGTTCAACATTTCGGAAGGGCTTTTCAATGTTACCGTACTTGGGGCAGTACGTAAGTCAAATAAAACTCGTGGTAAGTACACATCAATATTCTCTGTTGTTAATTTCTGTTATTTCTTCTTCACAGACTGCACTGTCCATTCGATGCTGGATGATATGGTGCGCTCAAAATGTGTCTAATTCCATTTTGTTGTACAAAACTTTTAAACTCTTCAGATGTAAATGCTGTTCCATTATCTGAAACTAGAACCTCTGGTATTCCCTGCTGTGAAAATATTTCTCGAAGATTCTTTATAACGCATTTAGAAGATTGTGTTGGTGCAATTTTAACTCACAATTCACATATGAACTCTTTGCCAGGGATTTGTTGGTGTAACCCATGAATCCTTGTCTCCCAATCCTTCTGTAAATACACTTTGATAATTCTCTGTTAAATTTTCTTGAGAGATATTATAAACATTTTCTGATAAACAAATTCCTTCAATCCTCATTTCTAAGGGTTCAAACCAATTTCTACCCAATAATCAGGGCCTTTACCCAATAGTAGGGCTAATAATTGTTTCTTTATTAGGTAAATTACCATTGTTCAGCTCGGTATCATCTTGAACCGACTTCCATTGCCCTTCTATTTTCGTTAGATGAATAATGCTCCTGCGCAGCCTTTGCCCAGTTTCCTCATTCCTTATCCTTATATTGCCACCAGATACATCTTCCACTATAAGTGGTTAAATACTAAATTTAGTCGACAGATCGTTCGTTTTCTCCATATCCATAATGTAACCCTTATCTCCTGTCACTATTTTTTTTTTGTTCTGAGCTCTCCTATTTCTGTCTCTGTATTCCTTCTCCTTCTCTTTTTGCCTTTATCCCTATTTCTGACTTTCGGGTTTTAGATTAGACTTCGAGTATGAGAATATACAAGTCTTTTATCATAGGAATTTTGTCTTCATTCTGTCTTTTGATGAAACATTCTAATGGCATATTTTCAGTTACAGAGTGCGGAGCGGATTCGTATTTTAATAATTATTCGCAAAGCGCTTCATTTATGTCTGTTTCTTCCATTTTGCAGATTTAATGGTGTTTTAATATGTCTCAGTTTTGACGTTCAACTTTGCCATTCATTTGTGACCAATGCGGGACGATATGGAATAGCATGATGTTACATCTCTCACAGCACTTTAAATTCTTCACAAATTGTCACCAGTGATCGATTCTGGGTAACCCAGACGACTGAAAATTTCAATAAGAATTTTAATAATTTGTGAACTTGTGATTATCCTTGTTATTTTTATTTCCTTATATCGACTGAAGTAATTGACTACAACTAATACAACTAATAGACCTAATAATTTCATTGCAATATCAGTCCATGGTTCTGCAGAAAGTTCTCAGTGTTTCATTATCACAGGGAGATCTCTTTACAGCTACTACATATCTTTACTATTGTCTCTTTACAGCACTTTACCAAGGATTTTGCGTCCTTATCCATTCTTGGCCACTACACTTAATCGTCACTTCATGGCGACAATAACAGGGTGCCTTTCGTGGAATGTATCTAATACTTGTTTCCTGAGTCTTTGAGGAATGACAATTCTGTTTCCTCTTAATAGTTTTTTTTTTTTTTTTTGGATACCTGACTCTTTTAGAAAACTTGATAGTCCTTTATCGATTCGTCCCTCTGGTTATCGTAAGTACCTTTTCTCACCTTGGCTATTTCTGTATCGTTTCCTGAACATGCAATATCTAGTATAGGGGTTGCATGCGGTTTTGCCTGTTATACTATTTGATGTACATAGTCTATGCCAAGTACGTTTGTTTTATTTATCAGTGTTCTGTTTTCGTGGGCTCTCATGCCCATTTTTATATATTTGCACAAAACTGCTCCAAGTCCCTTATCTTAATTCTTTCAAGAACTAAAGAATCAACATTTTCTCTGAGTGTTTTTGTAAAAGTTCTGATGCTCAAATAATTTAAGAAAATATTCGTTTAAACATACCACTGATGGCTATAAAGGTTGTCATATGTCATGAATCAGGGCGAAGTTCTAATTGATGGAAAGCGATCCAGTCAAGTCTCTATATTTTCTTTTCTTTTCTTATGGTAGTAAGTACTCCATGCAGAGTATTGGATAGTTAGCTCTGAATATGATAGATTTTGCACGTCACCATATCTTTCCGTATAATTTCTTGGTTTTATATATAAATACATTAATATACATACATTTCTGTTTGTTTATTCTGTTCTGACATTTTCCACATCATCTATGACACATTTCGCTTTTGCTGGACACTTAAAATCTTGTTATACTTAGGAAAAGGCAATCAACAGACATCATCTTAATATTCATTCAAGTTGCCATAATTTATTTATTTATTTATTTAGAGACAAATACAGTCTTAAAATACTAAAATGGAATAATACACTATAAAATAAAAACAAACAGACCAATTACACATGTCCACAGATATTAAATATAAAACATTTCAAACATCATAAATTTAAATATAACTAAGATGTATGTTTGCCTGTGACGGGGAAGGAAAGGGATGGGAAAAGGATTATGACAGTTAAATTGTTATATTTTTGTTACAAACAACAACTCAAAATGTAAATAAAAGTATACAAAAGATAATATTAGAAAAAACAAAAATAACTAACAAAAAAAAAAAAAAATTCAACATACGAGTTCATGCTATGCACTTATAGAGAGAATTTTTGTATGCGTTATTACTAGCGGTGAATATATCAGAATGTGTGATACTGGCTGAGAGGTTGACATTATAGAAGTTACAAGCCCTTTTGATAAACTCATTTTGATTAGAATTAGTGTTACTTCGAGGAACAGAAAACAAGTAGTTCAATCTGCCATTTCGCAACGGCGCATGGAAATTAATTTTATTTAATAAATCAGGACAGTCAACTTTTGAATTAATAATTTTAAAGAGAAACATTTGATCCGCAACTTCTCTCCTGTGTACGATTTTTTTCATTCGGAAATGTTTCTCAATTTCATCATAAGAACTGTATATGTTATATGATTTGAAATTTAAGAATTTTAGAAATCGTTTTTGAACTCTTTCTAGTCGATCAACGTATATACTGTAGCGTGGGTTCCAAATCTGTGAACAATACTCTAAATGTGGACGAACATAACTATTGTAAAGGAGCAAGAACGTTCTGAAGTTGGTGAAAAATTTACATGTTCTTAGAACAAAACCCAGGCTCTTTGTTGCCTTAGTGACTATGCTATTAATATGAGCCTCAAAAGTAAGTTTTGAGTCCAGAATAACTCCAAGATCACATACACAGTCTTTGTTTGATAAGAGCGACCCAGAAATATTATAATTATGGATTACTTTATTACGGTTACAAGTAAAGGTAACTTTGTAACATTTAGATATATTTATAAAGAGTTTATTTTCATGGCAATATTGGGACAATCGATCAAGATCTTCCTGTAGGCTCACACAACTACTAACTGAGTTGATGGGAAGGAAAATCTTCATATCATCCGCAAAAAGAAGTATTTTAGCAGAATGGAAACGAGTTGCGATATCATTTATGTAGATGGAAAAAAGTAAGGGGCCCAAAATGGATCCCTGAGGTACACCGGATGTAATCATTCTCCAAGTTGATGCAAACCCACCCACGGTTTAATATTTTAATATTCTCTATTACATTAGTGGCGTCAGGGCGAATAGGAAAATGGTCTCTTATATTCTAGCAATCTTAACCCCACCGATGCGTTGTTTCTTTCAAGATCAAATTTATTGTGTGACTGTAATAAGCTTGACATTTTGATATCTTTTGGATGTCTGAATAGAATATCTCCAATTCAATAGGAGTCTACATCAAATTGAATAAAAGTCCAATTCCTGCAATTTCATGTAAATCTGCCTCCATTTTAATGGAAGGCCAATCGCTCAAATATAATCTGAATCTATCTCAAATTTCATGAAAATCCAAGAACTCCAATTTAATGGATGTCTCATAATTTCAATTTAATGGAATTTTCGTAATTCCAATTTAACGGAATTCTACCTCCAATTTAATGGAAGTCTCTTAATGCCAATTTAATGGAATTCTGCCTCCAAATTAATGAAAGTCTTACAATTCCAATTTAATGGAATTCTACCTCCAATTGAATGGAAATCCAATAGCTCCAATTTTATGGAACTCTCACAATTTCAATGTAATGGAATTCTACCTCTAATTTAATGGAAGTCCGTTACCTCCAATTAAATGGAAGTCTCATAATTTCAATGTAATGGAAAACTACTTACCTTCAATTGAATGGAAGTCCAATACCTCCAATTTAATGGAACTCTCATAATTCCAATTTAATGGAATTCTACCTCCAATTTAATGGAAGTCTCGTAATTCCAATTTGATGGAATTCCACCTCCAATTTAATGGAAGTCTCACAATTCCAATTTAATGGAATTCTACCTCCAATTTAATGGAAGTGTCTCGTAATTCCAATTTAATGGAATTCTCGTAATTCCAATTTAATGGAATTCTCGTAATTCCAATTTAATGGAATTCTCGTAATTCCAATTTAATGGAATTCTACCTCCAATTTAATGGAAGTCTTACAATTCCAATTTAATGGAATTCCACCTCCAATTTAATGGAAGTCTTACAATTCCAATTTAATGGAATTCCACCTCCAATTTAATGGAAGTCTCACAATTCCAATTTAACGGAATTCTATCTCCAATTTAATGGAAGTCTCGTAATTCCAATTTAATGGAATTCTACCTCCAATTTAATGGAAGTCTCACAATTCCAATTTAATGGAATTCTACCTCCAATGGAATGGAAGTCCAATAGCTCCAATTTAATGGAACTCTCACAATTCCAATTTAATGGAATTCTACCTCCAATTGAATGGAAGTCTACTATCTACATTCCCTAAACCAAGCAAACTGCTTGTTCTTTAGGCGAATAAAATTGGTCGAGGCAGGATTCGTATTGGTGACCACTGGGTTTCTAACCCAATGCTCAAACCCTTTGCCACCGACATACCTGGAGTAGCTTCTTCTTCTGGTGCCCTGTCAGAAATCCTCTACGTTAGCGATAACCCTGAAGAATTCTTCCTTGTTCTGTGCTGCCCGGAATATCCGCTTCACTGTTCTGAAGTTGAAATTACTGAAAACTCAAATTATATAGCGCTTCCAGCCCAGAGAAGCCAGAATTGCGAGAAAAACAATTTTATATAATTTACCCTCTGCTGGGGATCGAACCCAAGACACCCGCAGAGAAACGGCTAACCAACAATTATTAAACATTTAAGTGTGACGACGCATGTATATATATTTTATTAGCAGCCTTCAGTCCGTTAACTGTTAACTGAGTCGGTTTTTAACTTACAGAGTTCCGGAATTTATATATACATACATACCATCACGACACAACCCACATTTTTTATTTTATCTTACTTCGGGCAACCAACATGTACTATGTCAAACACTCATTCAACACGCACCCAATAACAAATTGCCAAATCCAGATTGCGAAGAAAAAAAAAACAATCTCCACCGGGAATCGAACCCGGGACCCTGGGATCGACATTACAAGATAACCGGAGAGAGATGCGCACCATCTCAAAATAAGCAGGACACATGCGTATACGCCCAGACACATTCAAAATTGGTGGTGAACCCCAGTATTCAACTATTTTTATTAAATAAATAATTAATTAATATATCATAACAAACACACATATAGTGAACCTACCATTTTCTTGGTGAACGACTGATGCAACGATTCATTAATTAATTCAATGATCCAAGTACTATGTACTTGTAAATACTTGCAAATAAATACCTGGTGTTGTGCACTTAACACTAAAGGTAGATAGATATAGTGTCATACGCCAGTCAGGCAAAACACCAGTTTTGCGCTCCGTGCAGCCCCATGTGACATACTCAAGATGTTTGCCATCAAGCATAATCATTTATTTTATTACGAGGTCTACTTTATTTATATGCAGATTATGTCAGCGCCGCGATCCTATACCTTCATTGCATGATTCACTCAATTTGAACTGTTCGTAATTTGAACAAAACACGTACAATACTTGTCGATGTAAATATTCAATAATCTTGTATGTAGGTACCTAAGTACTTATTATGCGTTTTGTTATGTAGGTACTTTATTTCAAATATCTGTACCTATATTATAAATTGCATTTATTTTCTGCTTCTACTTTCTCTCTTTTGTTTTTTTTTTGTTGTGTCAAACATGTATAATTTTTCTCTTAATAATATATCACACATTTCGACTATAGTCAATTTTAAACTTTCTCTCTTTGCTTACTTTAACTAAAATACATGTTCAAACATCTAAACATTGAATCGAAGAGTAATGATAAAAGTAGCAAGAAGATTTTTTTTAGTTCTTTGAAACATTGAAAATTGTCAAAAGAATGCACTTACGGTCTTTCGAGGGTTACATTATCACAGATTAAAATATAAACAAATTCAAGTTATACACAAACACTATAATATACTGTATCGCTTTGTTGAACCATTACGTATTACAATTCACATTCACGTGTCTATTAAAACAGTACGTATAACTCGCGATTTTGTGAAATGAATCTTACCAAGTCGCAATTACATACAACGATGAAACACTAATTAATACAATAATTCAAATATGCAAACACTACATGGAATTTAATGTAGGCAAATGTATCGTCGATTAAATATTTTGTTCGAAATAGCATCTTCCATGGAACCTCGTCGCCAATGTAGGATATCACTGGCTCACCACTGCTCTAAGTAGCTCATACCGAGGCACACGTACTCACCGGCCGACGTCACCTGTGCGACTGGCCGATTGACAAACCTTCATATCGCTACTTATGCACATGAGACAGCGTTACATATCTATTGTATAGATACTACAAACACTACACGCGTTGTCCTGGGCCCATAACCTATTAAAACAAGGTTTCGAATAGGGAATTTGCTTTATTAGAAAAGTTACGTCAGTACAGCACTTTTTTCTCTTAGTATATCACGTGTTCTAGCGTCTTATATATATAAGTATATCTCACTACTACTCCCACCACTTTTGGTGTTTCCAACATTAAAATATAAGTGAGTGCAACATTTTAACTTAACAAAAGGAACCGCTTAATTTAAAAGGGGGAATCAATGTAACTATAAGATATAAAAATATTACATCAATACTACCACTTTTGGTGGTAGGTGGTAGTGGACCTAATTTGATTGGCCGTGACTGGTTTGATCCTTTACAGATAAGCTTTGAAGGTATCAAATGGACCGATGAAGATTGAAGGGTCATTGGTAAAAGAATTCCCTGATGTATTTAAAGATGGACTGGGTGAATATACTGGACCTGCAGTATCGCTGGATATAAAGCCCGAGGTTGTTCCTCGATTTTTAAAATCTAGACCGATTCCTTTTCCATTAAGGGAACAAGTTAATAATGAGTTGAAACAACTGATTGATAAAGGTGTTTTAACTCCGGTGAAATATGCAAATTGGGCATCACCAATGCGCATTGTTTAAAAGAAAGATGGAAATTTACGGATTTGTGGTGATTACAGAGCTACTTTGAATTTGGCAATTAATATGGATACATATCCTTTACCATCTTCAAATGAAATTTTTACGTTACTATCAGGTTGTAAAATATTTTCAAAATTAGATTTATGTCAAGCATATACACAAATAAAAGTTAATGAGAGAACTGCGCAACTGTTAACATTAAATACACCTCTAGGCCTGATGAAAGTGAACCGTTTGGCATTCGGGGTCAGCGCTGCACTGGGAATTTTTCAAAGAATATTGTCAGCCAATTTAGCTGATATTAAAGGTGTGGCTAATCTGTTAGATGACATTGTAATTGGAGGTTCATCAATACAGGAACACAAGGAACGTTTATGCCAAGTACTGAAAAGATTAAATATACTGGGATTGAGGTTAAATAAAAGTAAATGTGTGTTTGGTGCTGATAGTGTGTCATTTTTAGGATTCATATTAGATAGAAATGGTGTTCATCCATGTCCTACCAAAATACAAGAAATTCAGGAAAAGACATCCCCAGTAGATGTTGCATCGTTGAGAGCATTTTTGGGTCTATACAATTTTTATGAAAGATTTTTCCCAAAAACACCTACAATTATGGAACCACTGTATAAGTTGTTGAAATCTGACACAAAGTGGGAATGGGGGACAAAAGAAAAAACAGCATTTGAAAAAGCTAAACAGTTACTATCGTCAGATTTGACACTTGTGCATTACCAATTAGATAAAAAGGTGGTGATTATTTGTGATGCTTCAGACTTTGGATTAGGAGCGGTTTTAGCACATGTAATGGACGATCAAACGGAGCGACCAATAATGATGGCATCAAGGATAATGCAACCCCATGAGCGGAATTATAGTCAGATTGACAAGGAAGCTCTAGCTATTATGTTTGCACTTAAGAAATTTCATCAGTTTATTAGTGGACGTGAATTTGTGATATACACCGATCACAAACCGTTGATTGGGCTTTTCAATCCGAATAAACCAATTCCTGAACAAATATCTCCTAGAATGCTTCGATGGTCCTTGATACTCAGCTCATATAATCATATAATTAAATATAGGCCGGGAAAAGAAATTTTAAATGCTGATGCACTTAGTCGTTGGACACAACCGCAACACATGTTGGATGATGAAAATTGGCCAAAAGAAGTCTTACTACTTGAAGAACAACCACAAGGGTGGAAGTTGACAGCCAAAGACATAGCTGTGAAGACTAAATCTGATAGCATTTTGTCACAAGTATTATACTATGTGCTCCACGGATGGCCAGCACATATTCAAAATAATCAACTGAAACCATATTGGAATAGAAGAGATTCCTTGTCAGTGAGTAGAGACTGTTTACTTTGGAGTAACAGAGTTATTATCCCAGAGATATTAGGGGAGCATATGTTGAAATTAGTTCACCAGTCTCATTCAGGGATGGTGCAGAGTAAAGCTTATGCCAGAGGATATATATGGTGGCCAGGAATGAACATGCAAATAGAAAAAATGGTTGCTACTTGTGAAAACTGTCAGTTGACAAGAAACAACCCACCCCCAGAGCCACAGAGGTGGATTATTACTGAAAAACCATGGTGCAGGGTACACGTGGATATTGCTGGTCCATTTATGGGTAAAACATTTCTGATTTTAGTGGATGCCTTCAGTAAGTGGCCCGAGATTGAGATAATCGGAAATGTCAGCAGTGGAACCATAATAAATACACTGAGGAAAATATTTGCAAATCAAGGACTACCTGAACTAGTAGTAAGCGACAATGGATTGTCCTTTGTGTCGCAGGAATTTGAAGATTTTTTATCAAAAAATCATATTCGACACGTAACGTCTCCACCATACCATCCAGCAACCAATGGTCAGGTTGAGCGTACCATTCAAACCATAAAAAACAAATTAAAGAAACTGGGTAATATACCTTGGATTGAAAGGTTACCAAAAATTTTATTCCACTTGCGCACTTTGCCAAGTACGGTCACAAACAAAACTCCTGCAGAGATGTTAAATGGACGTAAATTTAAGACTGCCTTATCTGTACTCCACCCACAATCACTACCACTGAAGAGTGAATTACAGCATGAGCAGGAGGCTGCGAGTGTGCCTGCAAGGAAGTTTAAGAAAGTTTTCATTAAAATAATGTATTTCTCTTTGTATCAGTCTATATAAGAATATGTAATTATATCATGGGGAGGCGCTTACCATGTTACAATAGACCCTTTGATAAAACTACAAAAATCCGTTTTAAAGATAATCTACAAGGTACCAATCCGCACTCCATCCGACGCATTATTTAATGACTTTAATATATTAAACATCTCACAATTATATGCAAAGAACGCTTGTACATACATATATAAAATATAGACAAACTTGACTACGCAAACATCTAGACCAACTAGACAGACCGAACAGGCGAAACTCCTAATACCTAGACTCAAGACAACTTTTGGACAAAGAAATTTCCTGTATTTTGGAGTCAAATTATACAACGAACTACCTTTAACACTGAGACAAAACAGAAACTTGAAAATATTTAAGAGAGACATTAAAATTTGTATTAAAAAAAAGGGCAGAGACTATATTAAAAATAAATTAATCACCTGAACTCTGAAAATACTCCCATAGTTA
Organism: Molanna angustata; assembly: GCA_963576475.1. Lineage (NCBI taxonomy): Eukaryota > Metazoa > Arthropoda > Insecta > Trichoptera > Molannidae > Molanna > Molanna angustata. The sequence continues at coordinate 24,579,765 of OY754983.1, read as the reverse complement.
TTAACCAAAACTGAAAACTAATAAGACATCTATACACTGTCTCAGAACAGGTTTTACCTAGTGAGGCAGTTTATGACAATAGTAAAATATCTGGTAACTATTATGTAACCTAAGTTAAATATATTATATTATAATGCATTAAAAAAAATTTGTTACTAGATTTAAGGAAAAATTGTATTTTACATAATAAATAAATAGTAAAAAATAAAGGGGAGAAGGTGCTGATTCGGATGTATGGGAAGGAAAAATGGTTACGTGGGGTGGTGGATGAGATTGAGGGTAAATCTTCATATGTCGTGACGAGGATGGCAGGATACATCGCAGACATGCTGATCAACTGTTACATCGTGAGGTTCTGGTTGATCATCAGGGTGAAAAACCGAATATCGTATCTAGTGATGAGGAAATAATCAAAATACCTCCCCAAGAACTGTGACCTGACATAATTGGGATACCTCAGTGATAATCGGGGTTGTGATTCGAAGATATGTTGTTATTCCTCATAGAGGGAAGATATGTTGTGTATTATTATTGTCTGTATAATTGTCATATATATTGTTGTTGCAATAAAATATAGTTTGAGTTGGGATCTGTCAAATTTTGGTTCATAATAACTATCATCATAAACCTTTATATAACTTGAAGGTTTTTTCGTTGACACAGTGGAAGTTCATAATTATAAATTGTAAAAAAACTTATAAAAAGAAAACACAGTTTGATTCCACATTGAGTATGTTTAATTTGCCTAAGCGCTTTCGCCAGTCACAGCTGGCATCCTCAGAGGCACACTATATACTAACATAAAATTTATACAAGTAATGGTCAAATGGGTATGAACAGGTAAGCAGGGGAGGGGGGAGGGAAAAACTCTATCAGACATATACAGATATTTTTACATAGATAACAACTAATAGGTAGAAAGTATGGGAAGCCCGTATTAACAATGGTTCCAATATAAATACAATGATTAGCAAGCAACTAACAATACAATGTTAGTTGCTTGCTAATCATCAATTATGTATGTATCTTCTTTATTATAATCATTAAACGAGCTATCAAATCATTGTTCTAATGTAAAAAAGCTTCAAAATAATATCCATGGATAGACAACACATTCACATCTCTTCAACAAATATTTTCTGCATTGAAAAAAGGAAAGAAAAAATCTACATTTTGGATATTTCTTCATCAGGAGGAACAATTTCTACAACAAGGAGAATACATTCTACATTTGGGAGACTTCTTCAACAGCAACGTCAGAAAATTCTACATTTGTAGATTTCTTCATCAAGAAATAAAGAAGAACAATTTTTGCAACAGGGAGGATACATTCTACATTTAGGAGACTTCTTCAACAGCAACGTCATAGGAGAGCAGCATTTCCAGACATCGTGAAAAAACTTCTCAGTGCAAACAAAGACTTTTTCAGTGCAAATATGGTCTTTATTGTGCAAGTGTAACAGACATTTATTAATTGAAAAACAAAGACAATTTAAATTCATTGTTTATTCATCATTGTTTAACATATTTTTTCATATTATCATTTTCTATTTGTTTACATTATCTTATACATTTTTCTTTTTCTTCATACATTATTATTATTTTGTTTATTTTTTCTTTAAATCATTTTTTTTTTTTTTAAAAAAAAAAAAATCATGTACATGTCAAATACAGTCCACTAAATCAAATATAAATTCAATCAAGCTTTACTTAAAATAATGTATTTACAGAATACATTCTTAGCGGGTAATATGTTTAATTTTCAATCTTTTATTTTAATAGCAAAACTCAATTTTATTCTTACATGTCAAATCATTGTTTTTTGTTACAAATTAAAATAGAAGTTTAACCTACAGGTTTTGTAATATATTTTATTCACATGTAATTATTTATAGTGAAAAATAAACAGTGTTACTCAAAAACTCACTGCGTTAACATCAAACCAGTTTAAGTCCCATCCCAGGGAAATCCTATCAACCCGAATGAGTTAGTTTGTGTAGTTGTAAAGTTTTCATCCAAAAAAAATGTCTTTCCACAGACACTGCATTAATGTGGTTTTTCACCCGAATGATTTAGTTTATGTTGTGGCGAGAATATAAGCAAAACTCACAGCATAATTTCTCAACCTGGTATTCCGACTTCGCTCTACATACTCGACTTTCGCCTTCGTAAATTGACCTACGCATCGTTATTGTATATTCTTGAAAAGTGCTCTATTTAATGTTATTTTTATTTCTTTGTTATCGTGAAATTAAATGTGGCGAGAATTCGTCTTCACAAATAAATCAATTAAAAACTCATTAGTGGAGGTCGGTGAACTCGCCACGACCGTTGATTGTTTCACATACAACAATAAAAAAATATTAATAGAAATCTACCCTTAAAACTCCCCAGCAACCGGAAGGGTCGATCACCCCGTCACTTTCTAAAACATCGTCGAGTGAGTTAGTTTGTGTCGTTTTAAACTTCCTATACAAGAAAATGTTTTCCTACAGACACTGCATTCATGTGGTTTTTCACCCGAATGAGTTAGTTTGTGTTGGTTTAAATATTTCATTTGAGAAAATGTCTTTCCACAGACACTGCATTCATGTGGTTTTTCACCCGAATGAGTTAGTTTGTGTTGTTTTAAGTTTCTCAAATGAGAAAATGTTATTCCACAGACACTGCATTCATGTGGTTTTTCACCCGAATGAGTTAGTTTGTGTTGTTTTAAATATTTCATTTGAGAAAATGTCTTTCCACAGACACTGCATTCATGTGGTTTTTCACCCGAATGAGTTAGTTTGTGTTTTTTTAAACTTTGTAACAAAGAAAATGTCTTTCTACAGACACTGCATTCATGTGGTTTTTCACCCGAATGAGTTAGTTTGTGTAGTTTTAAATTTCCCATTTGAGAAAATGTCTTTCCACAGACACTGCATGCATGTGGTTTTTCACCCGAATGAGTTAGTTTGTGTAGTTTTAATCTATGTAACAAAGAAAATGTCTTTCCACAGACACTGCATTCATGTGGTTTTTCACCCGAATGAGTTAGTTTGTGTATTTTTAAATTTCCCATTTGAGAAAATGTCTTTCCACAGACATTGCATTCATGTGGTTTTTCACCCGAATGAGTTAGTTTGTGTAGTTTTAAACTTTGCATCCAAAAAAATGTCTTTCCACAGACACTGCATTCAAGTGGTTTTTCACCCGAATGAGTTAGTTTGTGTAGTTTTAAACTTCGCATCCAAAAAAATGTCTTTCCACAGACACTGCATTCAAGTGGTTTTTCACCCGAATGAGTTAGTTTGTGTAGTTTTAAACTCTGCATCAAAAAAAATGTCTTTCCACAGACACTGCATTCATGTGGTTTTTCATCCGAATGAGTTAGTTTGTGTCGTTTTAAACTTCCTATACAAGAAAATGTCTTCCTACAGACACTGCATTCATGTGGTTTTTCACCCGAATGAGTTAGTTTGTGTAATTTTAAACTTCTCATCTGAGAAAATGGCTTCCCACAGACACTGCATTCATATGCGTTTAAATCTCTTTTTTGAGAAGTCTTTCCAGTGACGATACAATCGTGATCCATAGGTATGTTTAATTTGTCATCATTTTCAACCACAGAATGCCCTTCCATTTCTTTTTTTAAATCTACTTCACATTCTTCAATTGGGAATTCAGGAAATTCTTCACCAATATATTTGTCAATTGAATGAATAAATTCTTCTTTTATTAATATTTTTGCCTCTTGGTTCACTTGGCTGTCCATTGTCTGAAAAATATTTATACAAAAGATTAATTATAAAAACTTACTATATGTTGTTCCGTGTAAATGTAATATGGTAAGACATTAATAACCGTCTTACTTATAAACGTAAACTATCTATAGTACCTGGTAATATAGCGTGATTTTCGAAAAAGTTTACTTACCTGTCAGGTTAGAACGGTGTGAGAAGTTGTTTTACAGTATATATATATCTTTGGCTAGGGATATTTTTACGACTCAACCATAGATAAATTCTTATCATTCTTTCCATACCCATAGAAAGCGCAGATAAATCAAGTTATAAAAATATTTACCTTTGTTTATACTTTGTTATAATTGTAGATCTTGATATTTCCATAGGTAATGTGATCGATATATTTCCATGCATTATGATATCAAAGAAACCCAAAAACCATTATTTTACTTTGGCCTAATGTATTTCTTCTATTAATTCTAAGAACGGATTATAGCGGCCCCCCCAGGCCTTGTTCATATATTTAAGTATTGTCTTTTCTATTGAAAATAAATTTAAAATGTAAAATGCATCAAGCAGATTCCTGGAATCTTGGCTTTCACCCGGTGGTACGGGTTGGTTCTTCAGTATAACCCCCCCTCCTCCATGTTTCACGGGCGCTGGGTCGCCGGCTGTGTCCGATCAGTTGTCATTCGGTATTTGTCAGGGTGAGTTGTCATTCGGTAGTTGTCAGTGTGAGTTGTCATTCGGTAGGAGTCAGTGGTTGGTCGGTAGTTGTAGAGACCCGTGTGCGAGAGTGCGAGTTTGCTAGGCTATCGGACGGCTTTAGCATATTTTTTCTAATTGTATAAAGTAGTGATTAAGTTCTTTTCAGGTTCTCTACCTATCATCGGGGGTGAATTTAAGATAGTTTAAGTAACTATTAAAAATAACTTTTAAGAATAAAAATAACTTAAATAATCGCATAATAATGAATAAGTGTGTTTCAGGTCCATATAACCAACGAGGGGTGAATTTAAGCTAGTTTTAAGTTATTTTTTTTATTAATAAGAAGTGATATGTAGTGTAAGTGTTTCCTCTACAGCCTAGTTACGAGAGCAGCAGTTTGGTAAGATCTTTCCAGCTTTGTATATATTATTTTACCATGCCTGTATTTGTATGTATTTTTTTTTAGGCACATCGCAGCCGATTATGTTTTATTTGATTTTTATTTTCAGGGGCAGAGTTTAATGTTTATTTTTATTATGCTTTTCAGCTTCTTTAGTTATCAATTTCGCGTCCCAACATGGGACCAATATACATATTTCTTCCCAGCCTCCTTATATCAATCTCGCGTCCCAACG